>OZ010595.1:35874630-36027130 GCA_963932145.1 Acanthosepion lycidas | reverse complement strand
CATATTTGAAGAAGAAAAAGAAATATTACCAGTAATAACTTTTTGAAAAAAAATATTCCCAGCAATATAACTTTGAAAAAATACCGGCAATATATTTTTGAAATAATAAATTATTGCCAACAATATATTAAAAAAAAAAAAATTGTTACCAACAATACACTTTTGAAAAAAAAATATCAGAACTAGAAATGTATTTTTGAAAAAAAAAAATGGTAGCGGCAATACATTTTTGAGAAAAAATATTAATGCAATTTTGATTAAAAAAATATATTGCAAAATTATTGAAAAAAATATTCTCAGCCACACATTTTTGGGAAAAGAATATTAGCATAAAGTCATTTGACTCTTGACTAAAACACCCGCTACAAAAATACTTTAATGACACCTGATCTACAAGCTGATTTCTTACAAAATATACATATTCCATTCATACGAACATATCCTAAAATCTTGTCGGCATTAAATAATCCATTCAGGATGGCATACCGCAAAACAAAATAAACCAAACCAAAACTTAAATTCGGGTTCTATTTGAAAGATAATGGCCAAAAAAAAAAAAAAGGAATTAAACGTAATTTTTTTCCGTATAAAATGTTTTTGGTATTTTAGATCATTGATATTTTTTTCGTTAATCTTCGAGCAGCCATTGTATAAAAAACAATAAGCATCTTACTTAACATTTTTCTTTAAATTCTAATATTTGTCTTACAGATGTGTTTCGAAATCTTTTAGGAAATTTATAAATTAACTGTTTTTCAATGACAGGATGAATTTCAAAGTAGCACTGACAATTTGCAATAAAAGTTTTCAAATAAATATTAAGTGTATTTTTCTGTTCGATCTGAAATAAAATAACGTGTTTTAATATGCAATTATGAATTACCAAAAAACATCATTTCAGATTTATTAAATAATTTTTAGGTAAAATGCGGGCCTGAAATTTCGTATGTTAACACTTGAAATTGCTTCATGCATGATTCTTATAAAACTATATCCCCGCCATAAAAAAGTGAAAAAGCACGAAATATAGAAAAGTGACAGTGAAACATACCACCCAGAAAAATATTTACAAATTTCAAAACATTTACTAAAACTTTCATTCGTTAAAAGGAAGCTTTGTTTGAATCGGATAATTCGCAGATTTTTATCAAAGGTTTTAAAACAGTAACGATTTTTTACATGAAGTTCAGAAAAAAATTGATATTACCTATCGTATACAATTACGTTTTATGTTCAGCACAAACTTAAAAAAATCTTCATATAAAGATGGATTCTATGGAATACGAGTAATATCGAATACATAACCGTAGCAGTGTAAGAAATCGATTTTAGGCGTCGGCTACTTTCTGTTGGATCGATTTACTATAAATTTCTATTGTAAACGGGGCAACAGCCTAAATTCCTGAAGTACCCAACAGAAATAGACTATTCTGGATAATTTTTTTCAGTGTAATTTTGAAATTCATTCCTTTATTGTTCGTTACAGAAACTTTTTTTTATTAAACAAAGAAATGTTTTCAAAATAAAATAAATGAAATATTTAATGCTATTTTAGTGTTTGAAAATTTTTAAAAAATTATTTGATTTAATAAATTTTTAAATTAGGAAATTGTTAGATTTTTGCTCCGATGTACAAAAATAGATAATTCTGATATCTCACTTGAACTAGCTAAGAAAACATTCAAAATTACGAAGACGGTATTTAATTTACATAAATGTACAGTAATTTACTAAATTTTACACTTAGAATAAATGTTTCTATCATTAATATAACTCAAATATATTAACGCTATATTTTTTTCGATAGCCACTTAATGCCTTCAAATTTATTAATTATATTAAATTTAATAAATGAGTATGGAATATATATATATATATATATATATATATATATATATATATATATATATATATATATATATATATATATATATATATATATATAATTATTGGTTAAAAAATGTATGCTTAAACATAAATAACAAATTTTACATTATTACACTGCTGGCATCCCTTATTTCTTTTCATTATCTATCTATCTATCTATCTATCTATCTATCTACATATATATATATATATATATATATATATATATATATATATATATATATATATATATATATAAATTTAAAAGAAAAACAGACCACTTTAAGGTACCATTATAATAATTTATTTCACCAGATTGCTTTTAAAAGATAGCAACGAAATGAAACGAAAAATGAGATTAAAATTGATGCGTAGTGTAAGTTTTTGTAATTTAACAGGGGGTGTGAGAGGGATAGTTAAAGAGACATGGGAGAGTATAGGGAGGGGTTAATTTCATATCTCTCTCAAGTGTACTTTATATTGGGGTAGGAGGAGTGTCCACACCTTGAGTATTTAGATGGTTAACTTAACGGAAATGATATATAGAAATAGAGGGGAGTAGGGAGAAAGAAAAAGGAAAAATGAAAAAGAAAGAGGAGACAGAAAACAGTAATACAGATATATACAAATGAGTGTTACAGCAAGAAGAGAGGGAGAGGGAAGTAAATCGAAAGAGGCTGTAATTGGCTTTTAACAATTTATGTAAAGGATAAATTTCAATGGTTGATAGAAATTTAGATGTCTAAAAAATTTGATGATTGCTATCAATTTAAATATTTAATTTTTTAAGCAAAGAGTTTAGGGACTTAATATAAGTTAACTAATATTTTTGTTAACACATTTATAGAGAACATATTAAAGAAGTATTTTAAATTATAATAGTTTATTTACCCGACCAATCGTACTTCCTTAATATTGTAAAAATAGTTACGGTAACATCTTTATTAGTTTTACTTTTAATCTAATTTATGAATGCAATTTTTCTTTATTATTATATGGGTAAACTTAATTACTTAAGGTTTAGGTTTCATTATGGAATAATATTTGAGAGTAATATTTAAGATTTTGCTTTCTTCTTATATATATCACAAACATACATACATACATATCTATCTATCTATCTATCTATATATATATATATATATATATATATATATATATATATATATATATATATATATGAAGACATCTGCAAATTTGCTAACAAATGTGGAGTTGCTGACAGAATGGATTTGATCGGCCATGGTGTGTGTATGTCACCTCGATGTGTATCCTTATAATGTTTTAGACATCCGACAACAGTCTTTTCCCCCTTCCACTCACACCTAATTTTCAATAAAACTCTCTCTGTTAAACCCCTCTCTTATAAACTAACATTCGTCCCACACTCTCATAATTACACTCTCACTAAATTCTATTTTTATTTCCGGAGTAGTTTTTTTTTCTGTTTTCTTTTTGAATTTGTAGGTCTGATGAATTGGATCGTATTTACGATTCCAATGGAATAAATTATGACCATGGAATATTAGTGTTTAAGCCTTTTTATTATATCCTTACTCTGTCCTGGACATTTAGTTCTACCTGGATTTTATCCTCTCGGAAAATTTTTTATTCTAAAATATATATGTGTATATATGCACCTGTGGATTTTGCATATATATGTATATTTACCACTAATATTATCTATCTATCTATCTATCTATCTATCTATCTATCTATCTATCTATCTATCTATCTATCTATATATATATATATATATATATATATCTATATATATATATATATATATATATATATATATATATATATATATATATATATATATATATAACATAGGACGTCTGACAGTCTGTGTGATAAATTTCCCTCGAGATCCTTCCAATCGATTTTGTCTAAAATTGTCACATACATTGTACAATGTACATAGGTTCTTAGCATAAAAAATCGATAAAATCAATAATTTAAAAAAAATCATGAAGAGCAAAACGATACCTCATTTTTTTTCTAAGCCACTGTGTTTAGCGAAAAAAGTCGATTTCAACACAAATCGATTTCAACACAAATGTTAAACTAAAATGTCCTCAATTCTAAAGTGATTTTATACAAATTTTACTTAATTGTAGCCAACAATAAACTGATTTTAACTTGATAATTGAGTCCACCCATCAAGTGAAATCCCGTGCAAATAGCGAAAAATAGCGATTTTTACTGCTTTCTTTCTTATTTTGCGTTGAAATTTCAACCATTTTCATCAAACATAACAATTTCTTTATAAATGTATTCTCTTTTACCTTCCTGCGTACACGGACAAACTGAATTTCAAACACTCTAAAATAATTCTTTTCTAAAGTCGGTCTTCATGTTACCTGTTTTACCCCGTCATCTCCTCGGCTAATTTCGATTATATACATGCATACTACTTCTTTGAAATCATTAACTGCATTAATTCATGTTTTTAATGAAATATTTAAAATAATTGAAGAAGACAAACATGTTGCGGCTTTTGCTTCATACTAATTGAACCCTTTTTCTGATCGACCATTTGGTTATGGCTGATGTATAACTATAAATCAGAAGATCTGCGTGTGTGTGTATGCTATTTATGCACGTCCACATTTCGTGACTGATTTCGATGAACTTGTACACACCTGCTGCAAATTTATCATAATATCTCAAAATATACTTTTCACTCTTCAGGCCACCGTGTTTGGCAGAAAAAATCGATAAAATTGAAGGTGGATACGACTTTGCAAAAGCCCAATCAATGTTACACGCGAACAATTTTTTATTGTATTAGCTGATGTACTTTGCACTTAAGGCAAATCATAGCTTTTGTTCCTAGGTTTATGTAGTGTTCTTGATAGTTTTTTTGTGCCATTGGATTCGCACAAAAAATAGCAAAAGTCGGGTTTTTCATAATACTAAAAACTTAATTTGAATAACATCCTCATTTATATCCGATTTCCTTTAAACATGTTGCAAAAACCTTACCGTCATGCAAGAAATAAGTGTGGCTTTAGTCCTGCCCACTTCCCCTCATATAACGAAAAACCAGGAAAACTGTTAAAAAAAACCCGTTTTTTTCGGCCAAAACACCCGGGTTTTTCATTCGATGCTTTCCAGATTTACCATGTAAATTACATATGACTCACAAATTGCCTTGCGTGAAGGTTTGCTATAGATTATTTCATGTAATTGGATGAAATCTGCGACAAGCTCGGTTCAAAAATTGACTTTGGTGATTTAACAAACTTTGATGAAAAGAATGTTTGAGAAGTATTATTGAAGCGTTAAAAGTGATAAAAATGACCAAAGAACCTCTTATTAAACCCAGCTTTACAGTAAATGTACGAAGAAGGTGGGATGTTCATGCGTTTGCATTTGCAGTTGAATCAAGCTCTGATGTTTCATCCCTAATTATGTTTTATTATTTGGTAACAATGTCTTACTATTTAAAAGTGATTACGGCGATAAGAAATTTACTGAATGTCTAAAACATTGAAAAAATTTACCCTCAAACAACCACTATACACGAAGATTTTATTGATAGAATTAATTTATTAATAACAATCAAGCACGTGCGAAGGACATACCGTAAAAAGAGGGGTAGTAGCTTAGTATACCAACGGATGATACATGCAAGCGGGGATGCAGACAGGAGGGCGCGGTTATATAATTACAGCTATGTACACACGGTCAACGCTGGGTACATCGGCTAGTATTTTCATATCGCGCTTTTTCGGATAGAGAGTAGAATTACAGTATTTACAGCCTTGGCCAAAATTATGGAGCACCAATGAAAAATCGAAATTATGATTCAAACTTACATATTTAAAGGTTAAGAATAGTGGTGTAAACATTAATAACAACAATCAATATTTGGTATGTCCTCCTTTTGCCTTTATAACAGCTTTTATTCGTTTTTTCATATTATTGACTAAGTTGTTGCAGGTTCTAGGATCTATTTTCTGCCAATCTTCATGAAGTTTGGCCTCTAATTCTTTTTTTGATGAACATTTGTGCATTCTCACTCTTTTCCATAAATGGGACCACAAAGTTTCAATGGGATTTAGGTCTGGGGATTGAGAGGGGCCACTTCATCACTGTAATCCCTTTTTTCTCAAACCAACCGATTGAAACTTTTGACGTATGGCATAGAGCATTGTCTTGTTTGAAGATTACATCACTTGAAATGTTAGTATTAAATATTTTAGTCAAAGAGGTTCGGTAAACTTGGTCCAGCATATTATTATAAATTGTGGAGTTCATTCTGCCCTCACATATGTACAACATTCCAGTGCCTGAAGAAGCCATGCAGCCCCAAACCGCTTCCTCCTCCAAATTTTACAGTTAGAACAACACAATCAGGATGAAATGCCTCTCCTTCCCTACGGCGAACATAAACCGCTCCAGGGGTGCCAGAAATCTGATGAAAATAAAAAAAATTGTTACAATTTTTGAATAAATGTTATGGATGTGTATTCACGCAAAAATTGCAATTATTACATCCAAAGTTTAGGAAATAGAAGCTGTTAACTTACCTCAAAGTTACTTTCGTCAGACCAAAGAAATTTTCCCCAACCCTCAGGTGTCCAATTTTCATGTTTTTTTTTTTTGCAAATTCCAGTCGTTTTTTTCTTGTTGGCCCGAGACAAGTATGGCTTCTTCCTGGCTTTGCATCCTGTTAATCCCACTTCTAATAACCTTCTTCTCACTGTTCGAGCTGATATGTTTTTGTTTGCATCCTCCCTAAGTTCTGCAAGGGATGCTCTTTTCAAAGATCTGTCTTTCCAGGCGGTTGTAGACTTTTTACGGCCTTGTCCTTTTCTGTTTTTGAAAGGCTTTGTTTCCTTGTACCTTTTAAATCATTGTTTGAACCCCCTTCCTTGAACATTCCATCTTCTTGGCAATTTCTACCTGAGAATATCCTTCACCAGATAAAACAACAATTTTTGCCCTTTTAATCTCTGAAAGCTGCTTCTTTGGAGGCATTTTCAATTAAATATACACTGGTAGGAATCAAATATTACCTGAAAATTACGAAACAACCTTTAGTATGACAATAAATCATTTTGAATATTGGAATGAATTTAGTACGAAACTCAGCTAAAGCTCTTGAGAGAGGCTTTAAAGCAAAAAAAAACAAACAAACAAAAAAAAAACAATACTACAATCTACTGTTAAATATTTTACATTTGCTCTCAATTGTTCACTGTACGATTCTTAACCTTGAAATACGTAGGTTTGAACTATTATCTCAAATTTTTTATAGGTGCTCCATAATTTTGGCCATGACTGTATATCTTATCCTTCGACCACACGGACTACTCTGTTTAAAAACACGTTATTTTCATTCTGTTGCGTATTAAGCAATAAGTAAGCGTTACTTTTAGAAAATTCAGTAAATTATGTCTTAAATATATGAATATAATTCGAAACACATCAATTGGACAAATATTTGTTTTTATCCAGAATTTAAATTTTTTGCTTACATTTTTGTATACAATGGCGGCTCGATAAGTTACAAAAACGTACTAATGTTTTATAAAGTCTTAAAAGTTTATTTCTATACGGAAATGATTTTTTTCTTTTAATTCGGATTACCCTTAAGCCCGTATCTTTAAAACAGAACCGAAATTTAATATTTTTTTTATAGAGACACTGTAATTGTAGACATTTTTGGTGCAAACTTTAAAAAAACAAACTCTTCTTAAGAATCTCCCTACAGAAATCCGTTTTTTTTTGGATACAAGGAACACCTAACTATGAAATATATCGAATACGTAAGAGTAGCCGTGTTGAAAACCTATTTTAGGTTTTCAATCAGAGTATGCTCCTCTTGAAGTTGCCGGCAGAATTTGACCATTCATAGATTTTACGCTTTTCATGGAGAAGGATTAACTGACCTGTGGTAATAACCACACATCAGGTTAATCCTTGTGAATAAAAAAATATACATATATATTTAAGTTCCTATGCTCTCCTTAATTTCCGACGAATAGTATATAATATTTAATTAGTTTGCTTACTTGTCCAAAAGTATCTTGGAGAAATGTACTTTTGAGTCATATTCTTATCAAGTCAATGCACGGGTATAGCTAGTTGTTATTATTATTATTATTATTATTATTATTATTATTATTATTATTATTATAACCAGATATTGTCTAGAAAATTATTAGGGTTACATGGTCAGCATGTATTCTTCTATGAATTACTCATTTCAAAATAACTAACACATAATTTAGGAAGAAATCAATAGAATGTCGAAAATCTTCCATCTCTTCATAATTCATGATATTCCTCAAATAATATCGAAGTATTCGTGCAGTTGCCTTCGCGGTTAATATTCTCGATTTATTGTCAGGGACATTAACGGAAAGAATAACCTCTTCACAGCAGCTTTTGGCAATTTTTCAGGAGACAGGAAATAACTGATCGATACTTCGCCGGATATCATGCTGTGCCCTTGTATAAGCTCATTTCATAGATTTGATGTTTCATAAGATGAAAATTTATCATGTGTCATGGAAATCTTTATCTAGAATTTACTATCTTTCATTTTAATTCAAATTTAGATAACTTTAAAATTTACTTCTAGTTTACATTTATAGAATACTCGTTTTAAATTTAAACAATCTCTTCAGACATTTAATGATTTAATCAGTCTGTTCTTTTGTTTGACACTGTAGTTTCTTAAGTGCGTGGAACAATATATATGCGCTTATTGTGAAGATATGCATTTTTCAATTACTGAAATAATAAAGACCCTACGTAATAAAACATTGGGTGAAGGAAGCATATTCTAATATATGTTTACAAATAGACATATTTTCTTACACATGGACAAAACTCTTTAATACACACACACACACATACACAGACATACATACACACAGACACACACACATATATATATATATATATATATATATATATATATATACATACATATATATATATATATATATATATATATATATATATATATATATATATACTATGTGTAATTATTTATATTCATATTTGTTCGATCGTTTCATCAGTCATGTTCAAGAAATTATGAGTAAGAATTATGTAACGTTTTTTATCTTGATAATATTTATGAATATATAAAACAAATAACCACATAGGATTATTCTACTAAAAGTGGCATCAGCTTTATATATGAAAAGGGGCCGGCATCCAAATTAAAAAAAAAATCAGTTAGGTTTCTAACGTTATCAACACCATGCGCCATATTAAAAAACAAATACATTAAATTTTCCTGAATTAAAAAAATTAAGCTAAGCCCTTCCCTTTAAAAGGACAAATTGTTACTGAAATATTTCAAGCAACTAGAGACCACAAAATTTAAAAGTTCGGAAATAAACATTCATTATTTTGCACGAAATAGCAAGAGTGAATTGTGAAAAAAAGAATAACAGCATTACCTATTTGTTCTTCAATTGGACCTGATTAAAGGAAAAAAAAAATTCAAAGCATGCGATACAGGCACACAGACGCATACACGCACGCACATGCAAATACACCACACACGGGCGCAGGCGCGCGTCTGTATAAGATATCGCACATTGAATGCTGGTATTAATAAAATAGTGTTCGATGCAATATAAAAGAGTTAAGTATATATTAATAAATTTGTTAAATAAATTAAGGCATTTATTTGTAATAAATACCGGAATTTCTCGAAAATAATATCTACCCCCAAAAATGCTTCAAAAATTTAGAAATATATCTATCATTATGTATAATATGTATTTATAAACTTTGTCAAAAAAAGCAAAAGACATTTTGTCAACCTTGACATTAAGAATAAAATCGAAACTAACCGGCTAAAATGATGTTGAATTTGACCATCGCAGTTTTCCTAAGAAATATGAGAATTTATTTTACCGCCAAAATGTCATCAAAACCTGTGTGTTATAATGCAAATTTTAAACAAAATGTAATACAATTAGCAGAAAGAATAGGAACCAGACGTGCAGCTAGTGAACATTGAATTAGGCCAACACACGTTTATGCTGGAAGAAAAAATATGAACTAAAAATGTGTAAATCAAGTGCCAAATCTATGGGTAGAGGAAGAAAAGCTCAATATCCAGATATGGAACGGAGTTTAGTTGAATTTGTGAAAGAAATACGATCAAGTCGATGTTACATATGTACTGTGGAAATAAGGATGAAAGTAAAAGAACTTATGAAAAAATGTATCCTGGAAACATATTTCAAGCTCCTCAAACTGGTGTTTTCTTTTTATGCAGAGGTTGATCTATTAGAAGAACATCCATTTGACTGATGACTACGAAGATAGGTTTTTGAATATTCAGTGTTTTGATATTCAGCTAAGAAAAAAAACACAACTATCCTTTAGGCTGTATTGGAAACGCTGACCAAAACCCCTTGACTTTTGATGTGCCTTTTTTTTTCAAACTGGAATTCAAAAGGGTGAAGTCTATTCCAATAAAAACAACTGGAAATGAGAAGAATAGTTTCACAGTCATGCTTGGTGCCTATCGTGACGGTAAGACGATGCACACTTACGTAATGTTTAAACGAAAATCTCTGCCAAAAAACATTGCTCGCCCAGCCGGTATGATAGTAAAATGTCATGAAAATGGTGGATGGGAGAGAATCTCACAAAGACTGGCTGCTGAATGTTTGGTGTAAACACAGAACATATTTTGCAATTAGACCTATGTTAGTTCTTGATGCATTTCGTTGCCATATGATGCCTTGTGTGAAGAATATACCTTAGGAGAAGAGGATTGATCTTGTTATTGTACCAAGGGGAATGACCGGCTAACCAATGGCTGTTGTCTGCAAGCATTCATTTAAACACGAGATGCATAAAAATTGGAATGACTGGATGGCTTCTGGTGTTCCCAGGTTTACTGCTGGTTGCAACAGGAAAAAAATTATTGTAAAATGGATTCGGGAATCTTGGGATTCTATCAGTGAGGATGTTTTAAGGAGAGGTTTCAAGAATTATTTTCTCAAGACAGCCATGGATAGCTCTGAAGATTACATTCTTTTCCAATGAATGAAGAGGCCGAAGACAATTTTGAACAGTATTTTGAATTATATATTGTGAATGATAATTTGTTTAATGCCAATTAAATGATTCTATAATAGAAATTGGTGCATATTATAATGACGAAAATTAACGTTTCAAGAAATTGATAACTTCATATCCTCTTTTCTTCGAAATTAGTCTTTTTATAGATTATTTTTATTTTTTCGCCCAATAAAAAATGAGGTTACTGACAAGCATACATTTATTGACAAAAATATTACAATCATTATTGTTGGATTTAAAATAAAAAAATGGCACCTCTTTCTTATTTTAGACGTATTTATTATTATAAATCAATAAAAAAATATTTTGGTTTAAATGTATTTATAATACGCACCACTATTATCACCTGTAATTTACAATAAAATATGCGTATTATTTTCGAGAAATTACGGCATACATTTCTTCCTCACCTATAGCACGACTCAAAATTCCATGCACAACATTGAACAATTCAGAAGACAATATATGGACTTAATCAAGGCAAATGAAAATAATTTATTTTGCAACAAGTATTTATAAAAAAAAAAGGAAAAATAATGGTCAGTTTTCAAAATTATTAAATTTAAGTGATGCCGAAAAATATTCATCAAGCAAATTGAGAATTTAAATCTCAGAGGATGCTAACTGACGTAATTTAATGTCTAATAAATGAAAGTGAGTAAATGATGCTATTGATTAATTTTATTGCAATTAATATTTAAATTATTTTACTATGGGATATAATGGTGTACTATATATTTAAATTAACCTGATGAATACATTTATATATTATATATTTGTATAAAAGTTAACCTAATGAATATTTATTTTAAACTTTAAAACAAATATATAAGTAACTTCATTTTTTTTTTGTTTATAAATATTTATTGAAATAATATAATCCGTACCTTTAACTTAATAAAGTGCATTAGAGATCGAAACGTGTCGGCAAAGAAAAGTTTTCCTTTTGACTTTTCTTGGTATTGCGCTTTTACCTGATATATTTTAGTTATACCTGAAATTTTACGCACAAGCACACGCACACACACACACACACACACACACACACACACACACACATATATATATATATATATATATATATATATATATATGTATACACACACACACACACACTAAAGTTTTCCATTTTACTTCACCTCGCAATTGAATATATCCCTATTTTTTCGCGCCATTTGTTTTTCTTTTGTAGGGTATGCATATATTTCAAAGAACAATTATTCAATAACAAATACGTGTAAGTCTTTGGAATGTAATTTGCTGGTCATATGGACGTTGCTATAACTGCTCAGATATTTGCATATAACACATTTTAAACTATTTCACTACACTCCTCGTCATATTAAGGAAAAGAAACATCCTCTTTTTTTATCTCAGTATGCTCAAGAATACGGCCAAACTGTGATTGCATGGCGTTGAATTAGATTACTTGCTTTTTTGCGAAAAAAATTGAATCCGCTTCGACTTATTTGCAAAAGAAATGAATAATTCACCTATTGTCACGTTTAATCTATGTTGAGGTTATTACAAAAACCAATATGGCACCAGCTCAAAAAGCGATAGATAAACGTTCACACACACACACACATGTGTGTGTGTGTGTGTGTGTGCTTATGAGTGATTTTCTAAATGCGCATATATGAATATATGTAGATGCATTTTCATAGAGATGCCTATTTATTTATACATATAAACGAATAAAACCACATAATAAATGAATAATTTGAATGCACATTTCCAGAGTTTTCATTTCATGGTGAGAAAAATAAAATAAATATCCTAAATATTGAATTTGAAAAGACATGTTGTCTTCTGCCGGTCGAGCACTGTTTAGAACGGAGGTGAAACAAGAAAATATTGACATTTGTAAATGGATTTACTTCAACGTCTCTAAGTGATTCCTTCTTGAGAGCAAGCGTATATAAGCATTTTGTTGTCTTGAAGCATTTAGGCACAATTTTATATATACAGTTGTAACTATGCATCAGAATTAAGATGCTGACAAATTTGGAACCATTTATAAACCTTATTTTAAGACAACAAGCTTCAACCATGTTGATTTCGGGATATAAGTTTAAAACAAAAGGTTTGCTGAAAAGGTGTATAAATATACAGGTTTCAGAAAACCTTGTGTTTTAGGCGTATGTGAAATATACAATGTATTTGTAAATATACCATGGTGATTAAATTCCGTTGGATTTGAATTGTAAAATAGTTTGTAAGATTTTGTGTAAATGATGCGTGATAAAACATTAACGTTCAACAAAATCTGAGTAATAGTTGAACAGCACTGAAAAAAATACAAAAAATCACAGTGAAAATTTCTGGTAATTATTATTTTATTAACAATAAAAATCGAACGAGAACTTTGTCTAGTAGTGAATTTGTCTACTGGCCTGTGTAATTAAGTTTCTCGAATTCCCAGATCAAACACAAGATGAATACTGTTTAAAAATCAGGGCGTTTTACTCAAAACACAGGTATACAAGAAAAATAATGTTTCAACAATAAAAATGTGTTTTAATAAAACAAAACTTCATTAATTATCTAGAAATTTATTTGATTGCGTTTCGGTTACGTAACTAAATTGATATTCCTTTCGAGATCAATCTGAACGCGATCTGCTTCATTGCAAATAGAACATTGCTTGGATTTGAAACTCTCAGTGTCTGAGAGGTCTAAAGCCCGCCGAATCAGACTAGTCTCTCATAAAATGAAGAACGCTGGGTAGCAGGTCTCGAAGGACTTCTCTTAATTAAGGTGCATTGTCTTTATTAAGTTTTCTCGAATGTGCAGGCCGTTAGACGAAATAAACACAGTTTAAATAATGGGACGTTCTACTTAAATACGAGAATCCACTAAACATAATGTTATATATATGGATAAGACAATCTATATATCATGTTCTGTGAGTTCCGTTACTCACTCCCCACGTCATACCTTCTAAAATAGCCATACGTTGACCGATCGAAACTCCAGTTAGTGGTGAAGCTCAAACATGTAAGAGGGTAAAAAGTACTGTTGGAATTATTAGTTGAGGAACTTAGTACAATAAACTTTTATTATTTTTTCGGAAAAATGAAAAGTTTTCTTATTTAACATACAAAATACTCCCACTAAACAATGTAATGATTAAAATAGAAAATTCTTATTTAATAGAAATGCAATTTTTTTTTGCATATCTTTAAGTTTTTATATACAAGAAACCAGTTTCCCCTTCACCCTGTGTTTGCGAGAAGTATAAATATGTCAAAAGGGCCAAACAATTTTAAAAAGCTGAAAATTATCGCTAGAAATAAACAATTACGAGTGTCCTCTTGCATACTTGCATAAAAAATTATTCTACATTGTAGAAAAGGAAAAAACAAAACTATTTTATTAAAATATATTGTTTACCACGTTTTCCTATAAAATTAAAGACATTTTTAAACCATGTAGTAGGGATTCTGTCAAAGTATTTTCCAAATAAATCAGTTTATTCAAATTTCATCAATTTGTTTGCGAAATTGAAAATAATGTAAAGTTTGTAAATCTCGACAAAAATGTTAATGCTAAATAATGTGAGGATGTCAGCATAATTCAGCGTGTTGCAAACAATTTCTAGATACGAAACTTTAAAGCGGTTGCCTTGTACACACGTTTCTCCAATAACACGAACGGACACGCTCCTCTTGAACTTTATCCATTACTTTTGTCTCTGCTTTTTTGGCAGCTCTGATCATGCGGTAGTGTCAGTAAACTTTCCATCCGCTCCCGAACCAGCAAAGGACCTCCTTTCAACAGAATATCTTTCTATTATTAAAAAGCAGTTTGGGGCTTTTTCCGCAATTTCCTTCATGATGTCTCTTGGAATTAAGATATTACTCATCCTTTTCGAATAATGCGCGTCTGAGGTCTCCCCCTGCGTGAAAGCCTGCATGATGTTTTTATGCAAGCAAATAAACACCAACTTAAAACGCGTTCAACTCCTTGGTTATCACTTGCATGACTGACCGCTAATACCGAAGGAATCACTTCTTCCGGCTGTCAGTTTGTAACATATGTCTCTTTATCTCTGCTCATTACGAGTGAAAGCGTTTAGTAAATGAAGCGAAATTACTGTTTTTCTGACCTAATGGAACAACGTATAACATCTCGCAAATTCGGTCTTAGAGATTTTATGCAAACAACGTACACCCATTTAGTTGAAATCTATTCTTTGCGAGCATTACATCTCGCCCAATACGTTTCTTATATATCATGATGAAATGAATATCTGCCGCTGAACACAAACAGTTACCGTGCGGGATTTCCTATAATATGCGCAGGACATTATTTTCAAAAAGTTTTTTGCGTCGTTTTGATACTAGAATATTTCTCTATTTTTACAAAGGTATTTTGATCCATTTAAGTAAAATTCCCTACGTTTTTACGAGAACATATCCTACAAAGTAATAACCGTTTAAATGATTTTAAAATCAAAGGGAACGTGTGCCCGTAAAAAACATATCACGTTTTATTTGTTTGGATATTAGTGACTTGAAGTTCAAACCATGAAATCACTTTGAAGTTTCACTAGACTGATAAACATGATTATAGGTTAAGAAAACATTTGTTAAAATCTGAAATTAGTTTTCATTGCTATTATATTTTCATTCAGAAAAAAGAGGAATTTTGATTGAAGTCATTATAAATAGATAGGAATATTTAGATAGCACATTTATGTAATATAATATATTCCTATAACGAAAATGAGACTGTAGATATTAACTGATCAATGAATATTTTAATTTATATGATAATTAATAATATGGGAGACAAGTAGATTCCTTGCAATAATTATTAAAAGTAACTGTTCCAGAAATATTACTTAGTATATTAAGAAACAAAATGAAAATAATTGTTTATATAAATTGTTTGATGCAAATAACATTCGCGCCAGTGTATTATAAATGTCACCTATAATGGCCAGTGCCTATTTATGCATATGAATTATTATAAGTATGAATGCAATTTATTATAAAATTAAGGAAAACATATATTCTTAGAATATGACAAAATCGCTTCGGGCATAGTCCAAACTGTGAATGATTAATTGTCGTTATTGAAAGTACAAGACGCAAATCTAATTAAACAAATTGTATGAAAGTGTGACGTTTTGTATAACATACCAGATTGAGTCACATTCGAGTGGAGATAGAAAAATAGCAATTTTGGTGAATATTAAGAGGCTGAAACCCTTTACTAATATCTGACAAAATGACAAAAACAGCAGATTAGATTTTAGAAATATATCTTTGTCAGACATACACTTTTCAATAATTTCATTTAATACTTGAACTACATGGATGTAAGTTAAAAGAAAATATTATATAAATTACTTAATGCATTTGAAGATTTTAGATGACTGGTTTATAGTATATCCGCTGATATTGACCACTGAATGCCACATGATTGTTTATATGGGTGCGTTTGTGTGAGCTAAAATGCTTACACATGTATGTAAGTTTGTCTATGTGTTTGAGAGTGTCATCCCGAAAAAGCGCGGAAGGAAATTACCCCCTCGCACCAGCAAACATATTCAAACAAGCAAAAATATACTTAATTTTAACCAGTTAATCTGTTGATCGCAAAAGTGTGAATCCCAGGATCACAAACTCATATCCATACAACTAAGTATATGATAATTGATGTCAACACCCCACATAGTCTGACAATAGTTTTTAACATGAAACAGGCTATCGCCTCTGGGTATTGATTTCAGTGTCCACTTTTATATTTGTTTATGCACTATCCCTGATAGTGGGCACTTTAACCCATAAATGTTAGGATGAAGAGCAAATGGGAAACGTTTATCATTCTAACACGTTTCACTTTATTAAAGCATATGAAAAAAAAATGAATTCTGTTATTTCTATTTCTGTAGTGTTTTATTTTCATTCGTTCTGCCTACATTCGACATGTTAAGCAGCGTTCGGGTTTATAATTGATAGGGTTCTGAACCGAAGGGGTTATGACATGTTCCCACATACCTCAAACAAATTTAACGGATTCTAAGCTTAAATGAAAGAAACGTAAATATTGCTCCATGTATGTAAGTATATCATAATTAAATTTTATCTGTGTGCTATTCTGGGGATAGTATATACTGGGAAGTGCGCGTGTGTTGTTTTTTTCTAGTCAGCATTCTTTGGTTGTTAACAGCATGTCGATTTAGGTACTTTTTTACGTAAACACCGTTTGTGGTAGATAAATTACGTTAGACCTCTAAGATTAGCGTTCATAATGGTCGGTGATGTAATATTGTCTTTTTAACATGTGTTTATAGTTGGTAAAATATTTATTAAGATTCTCTCGAAGTATTTTGAGGTAAATAATTATATTTATTTTTAAATAAGCGTTGCTATTTTAAAATCAAATTCATGGCCAATCTAGTACTAGTGTAATACGACCGAGTTCAAAGAATCGTCCCAACATTGATCCCTTTTATGCTCGTAGATGCAGGATTTTAGATTTCACTGTGGTATAAGTGTTTGCAGGCACGTTATTTAATAAATCCCAGAATCTGAATTGTGGTTGAATATATCTTTCTTCCCAATTATATCTCCGATTTTCTTGGATGTGCTGATGAAGACCCAAGTATTGGGGATTAGCTTTTTTATTTAATTATGTAGATTATGTTAGAGTGTAGCATTACGAATTTTGATTTGATGATGTTATAAGTGATATCGGCGGTGTTTAGCTTTTTGAATTACGCTATTAATACTGCTGTTATATTACGGTTCGATAATCCAGATGTATTTCAGATACTGAAGAAGATTCACTCTTATTTTTTTACCTTAAGCCTTAAGAGACAATTTATATCAAAACATGATAGCCATACATCTGTAAGCAGAAGAATTAGTTGTTTCACTTAAATACATTTAGACTTTGATTTTTGTACATCTACATATCTATGTTTATTGCTATTATTATATTTGTTGTCACTGTTAAAATAAAAATTAAAAAAACAGTAATAAACAAGGAAAATTGAGTGACTAGAAATAAAACATTGCTGAAAATACTAGCGAATGCAATGTGGAAAATATTCAGAATAATAAGAAGAATGCATTCATATAAAAATCCAATAGAGATTGACGAGAAAATAACTAATTGCTTTCATTCTGCCAATTTCTAATAGAATCCTTCATCCACGAATCTTAAGGGAACCATTATTTTTATATTTCCGTCTTTCCACATCTCTGTATTTAAACATTTCTCACTCATATGATCGCATTCTAACCATATATACATAAATGTATATGTGCTTGAGTGACCTATCAAATAGAGTGGACAAATTATATCTGTTGAGATTTTGCTGAATTCCTCCTGGCTTCGAATAAGTCGTTTGATGTCAGCTGGAAACTTGCCGAAATCATGTGTTATGTTCCGCGTACATTCGACCATCGTTGAACTGTAAGGTCATTATTGTCATGTGATTCTAAAATCTCTTCCACAGATAGTATGTGAATGCAGCTTCGTTTGAAACTTCCACGTCAAAGTTACACTGGATTTCTTACGACTTTTCTTGAAAAAGGCCAACGATGTTTGAAATTACTCCGAACATAGCACAAAAATTTCGGCAAATTCCATTAAAAGTTTCTCATTTGAGCCCGGATAAACTTATAAGAAAGGCTCAAAAGTGATTCACTGTGGGTTCAGTTCCTGATAGAAAATATATAAACCAACCATTACTTTTTAAATGCAGTATGTTTAACACATATATACATACATACATACATACATACATACATATATATATATATATATATATATATATATGTATATATATATATATATATATATATATATATATATATATATATATATATATATATATAGAGAGAGAGAGAGAGAGACAACTATATCTATATATATCATTCAATTGTGCATATATATATGTCTTCAGATATATATATATATATATATATATATGTGTGTGTATATATATATATATATATATATATATATATATATATATATATATATATATATACATGTATATTTATATATATATTTCATATTTATACAAGATGCCATGTGTAAATTATATTATATTATTATGTTATATTTTTAATTTCGCAGATGCGGGTTGTTTGTTGACATTTAGCTGAGCAGCGTCTGTGAGGAAAATTGCACCATGACGCAATCAATTCACTTTGCCCGAAATCAGGAAACGGCATAATATACTGCTACCATTCGAACTTGACTCACCAGTATAAACATTTCAGAGTGGTTGGATGCCAATCTGAGGACAGTTCAGAGAATTCGGAAAACGTTGGATGATATAACCAGTCAACATTATGATGTTTGGAGTGAACACTAATGATGGCTGCATTCATCTTCTTACATGGCTCCAGCTTCAACCTGGTGGCCTAAATCGAGTGAATTGAGGAGGTTGTGCTTCCGTGGGTCAAGTGGGTGGCTGATGCAAGACCCTATATCTGGCAACAGTACTGTAGACTATGCCACACAACCCGAAGCACCCATTCATAGCTGTTAAGAAATTTTTGCGTCCAAATCTCCCCTTATATATGATCATTTAACTCACTAGAGATCAATTTCCTGTGTGAAGCGGATTGAGCGAGAGACCGAAAAAAAATAGATGACAATTCATCCATCGTTCCCTGCAAGTTTTCAGATAAGACGTTTAGACGTCTTGATACCGTTTTTTGTAAGAATCGCTGAAAGAACCTTTCAGTTATTCAGGTAGAAAGGAACAGGTTATTTTTTTTGTTTCAGCCACACTGTCTTCTCAACTGAATAATGTTGGCATGAAAAAATCATTCAGGGCTTTATTAATGGACCAACATTCATAATCTGTCTTCCATTCAAGAACCATCAAGAGAACGGTGAATAATTTAAAAAAAATAGGGAACAGTAAAGTGAAAAAAACTCGTTATGGAGGTCACAACAGGAAGAGGAATCATCATTTCAACTTACAGTTAAAGAGATCAATTAGAAAAGATCCAGCTCAATTCATAATTTTTGTACCTGAGAGAGAAGATTCACCTATGAAAGTCCAAAGAGCAGTGAAAAAAAAGATTTGAAAATGAAATCGTTCGTGAACCGTGTGAGGTAAATTTTTACTCCAGGTCAAAAATGTAGAAGCTTGGAGAGGGCAAAGTTCATCTTGAATAAGTTGGGTTATGATCCTGGATTAATATATATATATATATATATATATATATATATATATATATATATATATATATATATATATATGAACTTTACTTCAATCTTTCATGAGCTTCCATCCTTAGCTATGTTTAATTAAAGAGCATGTCATTTTCGTTTATGATCGATTGCGTCACGATACTTCTGTTACGCTTAGAGAATAACATTCTTATTTCTCAATGTAGAGTCCATTAGTGCTAGAATAAACCTCGAAGAATACCAGTAAGTTATCTGTAATAATTTCTCAGATACAACGTTTGAAATCTTAATGTAAGTATTGGACACTTTTGCTGTTACAATATTTGTCAATTTTGCTCTTACACCCGGTATACACACACACACACACACACACACACACACACACACATATATATATATATATATATATATATATATATATATATATATATATATATATATGGAAAAGTTTTGAGACAAATCAGTATCGGTTAAAATTAGTTTTCAATTAAAATATTACTGAATTACCAATGACCGAGTAATGGCATTAGGAATTTCTATGAGTTCTGTAAAAGGAATCTGGAAAGAATATAATTCACTTCGGACACTGCCTACTTTTATGTTGTGTTAGTATACCGTCTAGTAATTAATTTTGATGAGAGTAATCTTTTATAATACAAACATTGATGAAATTACCCCTAATCTTATATAAAGTGTCTTTATTCCAACTTTATGTCGGAATGGACAGAAAATGCTCTAATAACCACAAATACTATCTTTGCGCTCGCTCAAACATCGCAAATTAGTATCAACGAATATCACAGACCGCAGCTACTAATTCCCTCTTTGCACAATGTTACATTCAACTTCTGCATTTTATTGAGTAGTTATCGTTTTTTAAGGACGTTTCGTCGACATTTACAGCTGTTCGACTACAACTAGGGAATTTGTTTAATGTTTATGGATTAGAGTTCTATGAGTCAGTTACCACATCTCATTGGATTGCTTAATACACAGATATGCAGCCTATAAACTGCCTGGTATCTTAACGTGACTAATATACATATATGATTTTTCCAGCTATATTTTATATCCGTATTAATTTTTTATTTTTTTTATTTTCACTGACAACGAAACGACACACTAGATTTTCGTGGTTTCTCCTTTTCTTAAAATAACATGAGTTTTAAAACGTTACTACATTATATTGTATAAAATACAATTAGAATTAACAATCACTGTTTATTGCTTTCGAGTTTTATGGACAAACATTTCAAAACAAGTACATTTTTATCGATAAGTACTAATGACATTATGTAATAATCTAAATGCATAAGCGATTAAAAGAATTTACATTCTATTTGGAGAAATCAATATTAAATCCATAGCTACATGTGAATGGTTGTATTGACATTGTATTATAATACACATAATGGAAAGTTGTGATTTTAAACGTATAGACTTTTCTTTTATAAATGATATTCAATAAATGATTTTGAAAAATGTTATCATTATAGGTTAATCTTCCTTAACTCTTCTTTAGAGAAAAGACCTCCGAAATAATTATTTTTTTGTTATGAATTGTGGCAAGCTGCTTTATATTGCATTGATTATATACTGCATCTTTCTAGATAGGCTATGCCCTGTAAAATGTTATCACATCTGCAGACATTTCGGTGTCAAAATCCTAAGCTCACAAACTAGAATATTACGATCATTATAATACAGAGTTATCATATTATAATTTTCCATACTTCGTATTTAACTTGAACGATTGCAAAAATGAATATAACGGAGTATATAGAGGTACGTACTTTGTATAATGTCGCTTTGAAATGAAGAACATTTCTACAGATTGCTAGTATAAGCACTTTACATAATTTATAATCCTTGAAATGTTTTAACATGGTTTATTTAATAATACTCAGTAGTAAAAAAAATTTATAGGAAAATAGTTTTTACAATATATCTTTAAATGTATAAATCAAATAGAATATATTGCAAAGTTTTGTCCTCTATTTCGATTGAAGCACTTGCCTGGGCATAAAGTACTCGGCGATGTTAAATCACCAAGCTCAAACCGAGAACTACTGTGGTATAACTTCTAATCACTATCTGAATTATTTTCACCCTTTGATTAAATTGATACATAATAAAAAGTAACATCTGAAACAAAGATTGGTAGATACAATTAATGCGGCAGAAATTACTGAAGGAACATAAAGATATGCATTTTATTTCTGATTGTGTTTGCTTTTACTTGACTTTCACAGAATAACATATAGCAATCGTTACTAAAATTGCATGTTCAGTCATATCATGGAGATACAAAACGAAATAATTTACTTTTTGTGTCCTCTCTCTTGTTTAGTTCTTCAAAGAAAATAGAGCAGGCACGATATAAATGAGGCGCTGTTGTTATCATGGAAATCAGATTTTATTCTAAATTATGCTCAATATGTTTTCAGTTAACGATAAAGAAGCAATAACAATTATTATCTCTATATAGTAAATCACCAACACTTTATATAATATCAGAAATTGAATATTTTCTGACAAGACTCCTCGAATGTTCATTTCGATGTAGTTGAATGAAAAAAGTACTGTTTAATTAAGACGAGAGGGCTGTGTCAATGCAGTCAATTTTTACAGTTTAATATATTTAAATTGATTTAATTAAATTTATTATCTATTTAAATTCTATACTTGGTTTATTTGTAATTTTAATATACTTTGTCGGAATAGGGCTCTAGAATGGTTCGTGCCTAAATATGGTTATTCGTATTTGAAAACAATACTTGTTAAATATGACAGGCGAGATTGATATTAAGTAGCCGAAAAACATCTTTCTGTAATAACGTAGGAGAAACTACTTTCTCTAGTGAAGTGTCTGTTTAAAAATTGTTGAATCTTTCGAATTTTCTGTAAACCATTTTACAATGGACAACTTTATAAAATTCGGTTTTGGTGAAAAATATATTTTCTGCGGGAATATAGTTCATATCTTATAAAAAGACTATAGTGAAATCTGTTACTGTATGTTTGGCAAATGAACACAGAAAAATGTTTTCAATTAGGATCAAAACAGTAATAAAAAAGGAAAGATCGAAAAGTGATCCGAATATATTTAAGACATTCTAATAATCAGAATGGGATAATGTAGAAATTTGTGATATATAGTATATGAAACTTCGCATAACCTATACAAAACTATTAATACACAATACGTTATACAAATAAACTATATCTATAACTTATCATGCAATCATTGTTATATAATGTGTAATTATATATATATATATATATATATATATATATATATATATATATATATACACTGCGTGCCAAATTATTATCGAGATAACTTTTTTCTAATATTTCAAAAACCGTCCAATCAATTCACACAAAATTTTCACACAAAATTTTCACACAATGTTGGCAACACTGAACTACGCAATCGCTGAAATGTTAGTACTGATCTGCGCAATGTAAACAAACTGGCGCCATATTTGTTATAAGCACGGTGATTTGACCGTGCCAAATTATTAGAAAAGTGTAAGAATTTAGTGAAAAGATGGGCAGTAAAAGCAGTTTAAGTAATGCTGAAAAGAAAACTATTACCTCAGAACTCTCAATAAGTAAATCTACCCTAGAATTTTTTAAAATGATAGGGAAATGTAATCAAACAGTGAAAAACTCACCGCTGACCCTACACAATTACTCCAAAGGGCATATAAAGGCAAGCCGAGGGTTATTTCACGTCGTCTCATGTCACGGCTTAAACAAGAGGCCACGAAGAACCCTGGACTTACCAGTCAAGAGCTTTGCAGAGGTATTGCTGATGCTAGTGTGTCTAAAAGTACTCGGTGTCGGTATCTGAGCGAAATAGCAACAACAGTCAAACCTGTATCGAAGCCTCCGTTGACGAGAAATCACATTCAAAATCAATTGAAATGGGCAGTATGAAGATTGACTTCTCTAATGTTTTGTTCCCAGTCGAAACTCGAGCAACAATTGATGGGCCAGATAGATGGTGCAAAAGCTGGGTAATGAACCGACAGAATCACTATCAGTGTTTGAGACGCCAACAAGGCGGTGGAGGCATGATGATCTGGGGTGGTATTATTGGAAACATTAGTGGGTCCATGGAGAGTACCAGATGGCGTCAAAATGACTGCTGATTCCATACATAGCATTTATGAAGAAGCATCTTGAACCGTGGATGAAAAGGCATACAGTTGCCTTCATAAGGGCCATTGATTTTTTATGCAAGATAATGATCCCTCACACGCTGCTCGCAAGACTACTGAATATTTGAAACAGTTAGGCTTCGATGGACCTCGAAAAATGAAGTGGCCAGCAAATTCTCCGGATCAAAACCCATTGGAGCATAATGAAGCGAACACTGTACGCCAACGGACGACAATTCAGGAGCAAGGCTGAGTTATGGGAAGCAATTCTTGACATATCTCGCGGCATTTCAGCAGATGACATCCTACAATTAACGGATTCTATGGATTGTAGACTTTTTCAAGTAATTTCAAAACAGGGAAAGCACATTCCCTATTAATTTGTTTAAAACTGGGTCTTTGTTTGTATCTGTTATTATTTGTTTGATTATCTTATTTATTAGCTTCTTTTGATCATAAACATTCACGTTCAACATTAATAAACGTTTTGTTTGCTCAATTCTGGTAATTTTACTAAACCTTTCTAATAATTTGGCGCCCTCAAATCACCGTGCTGATGAAAATATGTATATATTTTATTTATGACCATTCTTCTGGGAGATATAACAAACGATGGTGCTTCTATAACAAGAAATCCGTAAATGTAAGCGCTTCTGTATGTTGTGTCATCTAACCTTTTAAAATTGCGAAGACACATTTTTACTTATTTTATTCCCCAACATTTTTCAAATACCATCATGACTACTTTAATACTCGACCAGAACTTGAAAATATTTGCTTTCTTTGCTAGACTTTCAAATCGCTACAAGTTATATTTCCTCATTGAATGGTATTCGTCATTTTATTATATGTGCCAAGACAACGACGTTCAAATTATTTCGGTTACTTGTCAGATTTGTTACAGTGGGACAATATTTTCTTTTCTTTATTTATATGTTTAATTTAAAGCTATCAATTTAAGTTGCAATTTGTCGTAAGAAACATTTGGGCTATATCAAAGAAAATTTTACTTTCTCTAAACAAAATAGTTTTTGCCATTGATAATTAAATAACAGATCAGGAACTTCTTTCATTATATGAAAGACAACATTGAAATTATGAATTCGATCTATGGTTAAACTTCGTATAGTATGTATGTAACTTAAGGATAAAAGATATTTTATGGTATGAACTAGAGTCAAGATTTCTGTACTTAAAAATGATTATATATTGCAGACAAAATATAATTTTGGGAATGAGGATTTAATTCGGAAATAATAATACTGAGAAATAAAATTACGCAGAAGTTTTCTAAACAATCGCCTGTATTGTTCAATCTTAATATTCCCAAAATTATTCTACCAAGTCACGCAGTGGAAGGGAGGCTTCAACTATGATTAAATCAATTCTAATTTCATAAAAATCTTAAGCGATGCATTAGCTCCATCCTTTGTTTCCTGTCTTTGGCACGGCATTAAACTTAAATATTCATTTGTACATCCAGAAAAAAAAATCATATTACTGCAAACTAAGTTCATTCAAGTCAAAATGTTTGTTATTACTATTGCTCCAAGACTTGCAATATTTATTTTATGCAAGTATTAAGTCATAAAAGTTGAAAATTCAACACGTTTTATTGCTTTAAATGTTATACGTTATTTAAATAAAATGCGACTGAGATTTTAGGATGTTTTCTTGTTAATATTAGAGTAAGGATGTAATTACTCTCATTGCTTCTATTTTACTTGTCAATAGTGTATTTATTTTATATTGTTCTAGATTTGGAAATTATTTAATGACATTTTTATGAATTCCACATTTGTAAACTAGAATTCTTACTGCGTGTTAAGATAAACTTTCTCAAACGCGGACCTCGGGAAATTGACATTAACTTTCCATATAACAATGGACGGCAATGAATTTTTCGTTGTCTATTTCAAATGTCTTATGAACAATAGAGAAAACGCTTCTTGTGTATTTTAATGAATCTGATAGGTTTTGCTTTTTGTTTGAAACCGTTTTTGAAATTAGTCCATTTCGTTGTGGCACCAATTTAGGCATGATAATTGAAGAATCAGGAATTCGGACTTCAAATCAAAAGTGATTTAAAAAATGAATACTGCTTCAAGTAAAATCCTCAATCACGCTACCATAGATAAGAAATAAATGCAACGTTTTGTTAAGTAACGACCGTTTGGAGAACATTTTTGACGTTACTATTTTTTGGAGTCCTTGCTTTTAGTAGCGCAGAATTATTAGACAGCATACCTGTCAATGTTTGATTCAACTCATGTGAAAAAAGGAATCCAGTACAGAATGGACTTCATGATAGGTTCCTTCGAAATGGGTATGGTATTCTGTTTTTCAAATTAAGAAAGATAACAAAAAGAACCTCTCCCAACATGGGCTATACTAGTGCTGTTACAGCCGCTGGGAAATTATGGACACCCAGAGATATCTAACGTTTTCTCTCCCATTTGAATTAGAAGAAATAACAATATTTGAATATGAAGCTGGCGATGAACGCACCAATTTCCCACACGAAGTTCATTTCAAGAATGATTTTTTCTTCAAATAATGGACTCTGGTTTGCAATCTGTAAATGATCGATTTCTAATGATGCTGATATATTTTACCCTACATAAAACAACTCATTAAGGCATTCAGAGAAAAGATTTTTAGAAGCAAGTGTTAGAATTTTCAGAAAAAGTCCAGATCGATTTTTTATAGATGAAATTAATAGATTGTTCACGTTTTAATGGAAAATAAGAACACCTTGATAATTGCCAAAGATTTTCTAAATTACGTCAGTACAAAACGACTACGAGAGTTGTATGCAAATGTTCTAAAATAATCATCACATTTTATTCACATGCCCCGTAGCTGTTGCATATGGTGAAAGGAGTTTCAGTAAACTGAAACATATTAAAATGTTTCGCTGATGCAAAACAATAATGAATGATAAACTTCTTCTTTAGCTTTGCTTTTTATTTAAAGAGAATGGGCACGGACACTGAAATATAATGTTTATATATATTGTTTTGATGTTAAATTTAATTTAAAAAAGTTTCCATTGTTAATGAAACACGTAATTACTGATAAAGCATCTGTTAACTATCTCTCATAAAATAAATATCATATCAGCCTTCATGACATTGTTTAATTATATATAATGCATGTTATATGTGACTATGAGATCAGGGTTCGAATCTGGTCGATTTGTCAGGAAGGTGACTTATTGATGTTATCAGTCTGGGTGAGGTGTTCTCAGTATGATCCACATTTGGAAACTACCTGATAAACAGACAACGATTTGACTCAAGCCTTGTGAGTGAAATTGGGTAGATCGAATCATTTGGAAGCTGTTGATAGTTGTGCTAACACGAAGTCATAAGTCATTGTGGCGAGGGTTTAGCCTACTGGACCTGTTCAAACTGTTGATCACACTAGATAACGCGATTTCTTCCAGAAATCAGAATAGTTGCAGTATAAAACATAGGTGGGCTGTGTGATTGTTGAACAAGCACAAATGTGCCTAATTAGGCGTCTTTAAAAGCGATTAGCAAAGTCAACATTGTAGATGGTCGTCATCGGATACGAGTGGCCATCTATTCATCTAAATCTGCTGTAATAAATGTGAAATAATACAGTAAATTTTTCCATTTTAAAACAAATTATTTACGTTAGTATAGTTCATATGAAAATAGGATTTTCTAACTGCTATCTGAAATAAATAAGAATAAATTGGTTCTGCGGCACTCACCTTTGTAGCCGCTATAATATAGTTCAAAACACAGAAGTTGTTTCTATGGCACAAGGCCAGGTTATTTTGTATCCTAAGTAGATTTCGAGGACGGGGGATTCAAAGCAAATATTTCAGGGTATAGCTGATAGGCCATTGATATATTATATATTATATTTAGAATTATCCTTTCTATTTGGGAATTTAACGTTAACATCAAAAATGTAATTAACATTTTTGATGTAAACGTTAAATTCACAAAGACGCTATAGAATTTCGTAACCAAATACTTTCGATCTCTTCCGAATCTTCCTCAGGGGTGAATTGCGAAAACAAATTTTGATCGTTTTGATAGTGATTTTTGAAATGGTTATAATTATTTAAAAAAATAATTTACCCGTTGTAGGTATGGTGCTTTTGATAATTAGCGTCCCAATATAATATGTCCATATTATTCAATGAAACGTGTTTGTGTGTGTGTATATATATATATATATATATATATATATATATATATATATATATATATATATATATATATATATATATAGGGAGAGAGTAAACTATCGTTGGTTGAATACCATCATTTGTCTAACATTTTCCAGAAAATAAATGATGCCTTCCTACGAATCACCACACACCAACTTACATGATTGGTGTTTGTATTATATTTTCTTCGTAAAGATATTAATTTTATTTAAATAAGCGATATGATAATTTTAATTTATGAAATTTTTGTAAATGTTCAGTAGAAATATTTTTCAAGAGATTTCTACCATTGACAACATAATGGTAAATCCATCTGCGATTTTACTCTTTAACAGAAAATATTTATTGCACTCTTTTGAAAATTTGCCATTAGAAAAATAGGAAAAATATCTTTAGCCTCGTTAATATTAAGTGTTTTTATTTCTTATAGTGTCTCCCTTTTTTCATTAGACATCATTGATATGGTTCAATCAAAATAGTTCGGATTAAATAGAGAACATTTACTTGCTAACCTTTCTTTCGTATAAACGCTACAGGCTCCACAGTGTATTGATTGATTTTTCAAGATATTTGTATAGCTGAATAATTCGTTAGTTTTCAAAGGACTTTGATCAGGATAAGTTGTTTTCAAAGATCTATGATGTCTGGGATCAAACAACTATCAGTATTTAGTCAGAAAACTCAAATTTGAAATGGGAACTCACAGGATGCAGGACGCCATTATGTTTCAGGAGATAAGAAACCTTTCTCAAATTGACGTTTTTTTACGTTTAGAGAGTAATAATGCTAATAGATATACATTATTCATTTATTATCCGGATTTTTTGAGAATAAATTAATCATTCTATATTAATTGTTTTGGTAACGTAACTAATATCGTTTTGGTTACTAAATATAAATTAGACATAATCGATATTCACTTTTTATCATTCTCTTCTGGCTTACAAGTGATTATGACTCTCTAAAGATGAAATTCCTTTAATATATCAGTTTTCATGGCTTCTTGTGGAGTGGTTTCTTATTGTTTTGGGACAGTTTTCAGTTCTGATTAGGTGATCTAGTTCAGTTTACTTTGCTATTTAAGTCATAGCTGCGGGAGAAGGGATATCTTCATACGGCATTAGTACAAAAGTAAACGAGAATCCTGAGTCAGAATTTTACATCAGATCAATAGTTCCACGTTCCGGACCGATAACTCATTCACTACCCAAAGAATGAGGTTACCGTCATTGAACAAATTTACTATTCTGTCTTGATAGATATTGCAATTTTCCCGGAAATTTATAATACCTTCTTTTTAGATCAATTAAATTTCTGATGAAATTTAAATACATGTTCAGAACGATCTTTTAGCTAAGCCAAAATCTTTCTCGGGAGACTTTTTGATAATATATGAAAACAAAAACGGTTTATGGCAATTGAAAATAATTTTAACCACAAAAAACAGTTATTTTATTGTTGTAATTATTGTGACTGATTTCATTTTTTTCAGCCATTTATTTATTAAAAGAATTTGATTCTAAAAAAAGAAAAGAAATATAATTCTGCAGGTGCGTTAGCTGATAATATTTCTCCAGAATTACAAGAAATCATTATAAATTAAAAACTGTTAATCCGTTAAAGATTCTTGCAATTTTATCCTGGTTCACAACAAAAGATGTGATCAAACATATGGAATATTATAAACATTTCTATAAATAATTTTTAATATTACAAGGTGATTTCGGCCTATAATTGACTCAATATTAAATTTTCAAAGTTTTCTTTTTTTTATTGTGATGACTCGAATTACAATGTTTTTCAACAGATTAAGTTATTTAAATGACATATAGATAGCACTTGGAAAAAATCTTTTGAGACGTTAAACATTTATAGTAACAAAAATATAAACCTTAATTGCATATTTTGACCTGATGTAGCATTATGTTCGTAAAGAATTAACGATATTAATACAATATAAATACAAGTATGGGGGGATCTCATGGGTAATCTAATCTAATATATATATATATATATATATATATATATATATACTTTAAATAATATTTGAAAGTTTATAAAAAATCGGTTTATGGGAACGAAATAAATATATTCAACCACAGAAAATACATGTAGATAATTTATTATCACTTTGTTTGCACCAGAGTAATTGAATATAAATTTAACACAGAATATGTATTATGAGTTTTTTTTTCCTCTTGAAAAATATAAAATAATTTTGAATTTGTTACATTCCCCATAATCTATAAACATTTATTAATACTATTATTTTGTAACACGTTGAATTCCTCACTGTATTTAGTATAATAAAGTTATCGCTAACATTTTTGTCGAGGTTTACGAACTCTATATTTCATTCAATTTCATAAACCAGAAGATGAAATTTGAATAAGCTGATTCGTTTGGGAATATACTTTGAAAAAAAAACCTACTTCCCGGGTTAATAATTTCTTCAATTCAGTTGAACTTTATAGGACTTCATGATAAACGAAATAATTAAGAACATTTATGTTTTTCCTTTTTCACAGCGAAGAATAAATTCTTAAAAAATTTTTATAGGCAAAATACAACTGGCCGTGTATAAATATTTATTTCTCAAGCCATATTGCAGCTACTTTAATCGTTTGGATTTGTGATTAGCTTTTAGTTCTCTCAAACCTCAGAGCGAACTGGAAACTGCAAAAGAACGCAAAGAAAATATATGCAAAAACAATATTGCATTTTTGTTAAATATTTATTTCTTATTGTTGTGAGACAATAACATACCTACAACATGGACTCTTCCAGGACTATATGAAGTATGCGATATAACACTCTAGGAGAAGAGGAGGGAGAGAGAGAGAGAGAGAGGAGGAAAGAGAGAGAGAGAGAGAGAGAGAGAGAGGGGGGAGAGAGAGAGAGAGGGGGGGAGAGAGAGAGAGTGTGTGTGTGTGTGTGTGTGTATTCTAATACCGTAGTATCAGCCGCGTACGACTACCACTATTGGACACTGGCACATAGTAAGCTCCGCTTATCCTATCTTTGTAACCTTTTTTGTTTAATATATCTTTCTTACCTTTAATCCGTGTTCCGTGTTTTCCTTCCGTGGTTCCGACTTTGGGCCCGCATCAGTGGCGACAAAGAATTCGAGAAACGCACTCACGCCGAAACCTCAATACCTTGCCAGTCCCATATCAGTGGCAACAGAAAGATTAGAGAATTTCGTTCTCACCATATCAATATCGAAAGAGTACTCGAAAAATACACAGAAACTCTACGCGTTCCCACAGCAGTGTTGAATGAGAAATTAAGCTGGTATTACTACATTAGCGATTTAAACGCAACACCCAGCGTCTACATATAAAAATATATATATATATATATATTCCCATATCAAACAGCATTGACGAACTAGCGATTCGACATCTACGGAATATTAAAGTCTGTCCAAATAACATTACCAGAACGATTTCTTATTAAAAACGGATAAAACAGCAAAATCCGTAACTGGCGAAAAGATTAACATTTTAGGCGAGGTAATAGTTACAGTAACACTAAATGGAGTTACCAAAAAGTTAAAAAACGTATCACCTCATAAGAAATATTTCAATCCTGGCGATAAAGTCTTTTTCAAGGCTTACAAAAACAACATAACATTCTGGGAAGTAGGCACCATAAAACAAAGAATTGGCGAACTGGTCTATATTGTCCAAGGACCCCAAAACACTCACAAACGCCATTGGAACCAGCTCAGAAAATCCCGTGTGAAGGAATCGGAGGAATCACTACAAAATAGCTGTGAAGAGCCGATCGACGTAATTTTCGATAACTTCGATCTCGACAAGCCCCAAGTCTCTCCTGAAGTGCGACGCTCAAGAAGGAAAAGGAAATTTTCTCAACCGCACGACATAAATCCCAAGAGAAAAATATATTAACAGTTTTATGTTTTATTTTTCTCTTTTTCAAAAGAGAAAAAAAGAAAACTCTTGGAAGTTAATACATGGACTCTTCCAGGACTATATAATATATGCGATATAACACTCTAGGAGAAGAGGAGAGAGAGAGAGAGAGGAAAAAAAATTCTAATACCGTAGTATCAGCCGCGTACGACTACCAATATTGGACACTGGCACATAGTAAGCTCCGCTTACACTTACACTATGTTTGTAATCTTTTTGTTTAATATATCTTTCTTACCTCTAATCCGTGTTCCGTGTTTTCCTTCCGTGGTCCCGAATTTGGGCCCACATCACTTATTCTAATCGTTACGTTGTTTTTAAAATAGTGGGGGTATTTTGTAATTTAAATAATAAAAATTAATTTTTCCAGAAACATTAATAAACATTTATTGTGCTAAGTTTCGCGCCCTAGTAAAACCATCTGTATTTTGTATTTTCTTAACTGTTTGCATGTTTTCACAGAAATTTTGTTTCTGCTGTTTAATATATGTGGCTATTTTAGAGGATGTGACGGATAGATGAACTAAAGGGAGTCAGAGAATTATATGAAAGAAAAATATACCTTTTAATTTTCATTTATCAGCGCAGTGGCAACGGGGCACATGCATTACGTGTTTAAATCGTTAGTCGAAATATATGAGGCAAAGAAAAGCATATTTCATGAACAGCTATTTCAAATGCACATGTATCACAATTTGTCAAGAACTCTTAATGGAAAATAAAATGACAATGTCTAAAATTTATTTTTGTAGGATTTTTAGATGATTTTAAATGTTTATCTCTTTCTAACAGTATTTTTGACTTGGCTGTTATCATCCCAATATTTCGATAATTGCATCTGCTGAAACTATCTTCTTACTCGGGAAAAATACTCGGAGAATCGAACCGAATCTTTATCCAATCAACAGCGGTAGATTAGTGTTATTCTGTTTTATATGGTTAGGTGATATTTCTATCAATTAATATTCACTTGATATATTCCCATCTTTTTTGCTTGTTTGTTTCTTTCCGTGTGAGATATTACCAAAATTAACAGACATAGGGATAGAAATGACAAGTGCCAGCGTATCATATGTGTTTTCATCAGCGATCTACTCCGCTGGCTCGTTGCATTTTAAATCTTTGGGGATCTTGGCTCAAACAAGCCCATTTGGTATAGAATTTGACCAAATGCCGGTGCATTTGATTCCATGCAGTTATGACAATGAATACAAAAGAGACCATATGGGTAAAAACGGTGTGGGGGATCATTGCAAAGCGGTTATTGGGGGAGAGATTGGAATATAGATTGGATGGTCATATACAGAGGGAAAAATGTGCTAACTAAAATTTGCCGAATATATCCGGCAGGGCAGCACTGGCGAATAATTAAAAAATGTAACAACGCTCATTGAAACTATACAACTATTGCCTCGCTAATTCTTGCTTTCAAGACCATTGGAAGTTCAACCTTGTCGTCCCTGTTTTTAACAACTCTCTAGACCCTACTGACTCCACTAACTACAGCCCTATTAGTCTTCATCATCTGTCAACGGAAAGTCTTCGAAGCTTTAATCAATGCCAAAGTGGTTAACTGGTTAAGTATCTTAACTCCCATAATCTTTTCTCTGACAAGCAATCTGGTTCCCACTTTGCCCAGTTTACCGCTGATATGATTATAGTCATAAATGAATATGTATACCAAACTCTTAATAATAACGGCGAATGTCGAGCTGTGGCTCAAGATATCTCTAAGACGTTTGAGAGGGTTTATCAGGCTGGCCTTCTGCGTAAGCTTCAGAGCTACATTAATACAGGGCGACTATATGATTTAATTCAATCATTCCTATCAAATCACGAAATTCAGGTCGTCCTGAACGGACTCTCTTCCAGTTCCTTTCATTCGAACGCTGGTGTTCCTCAAATCTCTATCCTGGGCCCTACACTGATTCTGATCTTCATCAATGATTTTCCTGATGTCATCGGTTCTCAAGTACGAATCCAGGCAGACGGCACTAACATTTACTCTTGTCTCAATAGTTAATCTGGCGATTCTGACAAAGTCCCCCTAGTAGAATGCTATCGAAAATGAACTCAGATCAATGGCTGATTGGAGCATGAAAAGGCTTGTAAATTTTAATGACTCCGAAACAAAAGAGCTCTCATTTAACCACAATAGAGAAACACCCTGTCTCCGTGATTGATGATCGAAATCACGAGAGCGCCTCACTGCGCCTTCTTGGCCACACTTTTCCACTGACCTGAGATGGAACAACTACATTGAATCTACGGTAAGGTAAGTTGGTTCTGTGTACCGTACCAGAAGGTATATCGGAGTATATCTTACACATCAACATATCTACCATTCTTCCTTGAATTGATTACTCTTAACATATGTTCTGGAGCCATTGCTCTTCATCTCGAGATTCTCGACAAAATCCAAAGATGGATATGTGACCCAGGACCATTAAATCAAGACCTACCCAAGGGCGGAAAAAAACATATTTCCGGGTCAACGACAAGAAAAATTTTGGTTGCAGAAAACATCGACTGAAAATAAGAATTGCGTCATAAATAAAACCATATTCTCCTTGGAAGAACAAAGACTGTCTTAGTTTGCGAGCTTTCTCTTCTGCAAATCAGAGGCGATCATGACACTCCACAACTTCCTATACTTTGTAACCCTTAGCCACGTTTGCTTTTTACTGACCCACCACATTTAGAAATATTTATCTGTAAGTTCCGGGACACATAATGAGGAAAGAAGGCTAGACGAAACTAACTGGCGAGATGTGTAAGAAACAAGAAATAACCTACTCGACGCATATTAGATAATAGATGGCTGGAAAAGAACAATAAAGAAAACGAAAAGATTTAACGAAATGAAAGTTACTCCCAACAGCACCAAAAAAAAAAAAACAGGATGTTTTGAAGAACTGTGGCTGTTCGTCTCTTGAATGATCGTGCCATATAAAAGACAAAACTACTTTCAATTTAAAAGATAAGCATCTGTAAGAGCTTGTTTTCATTTTTAAGATATGGTATATAATCACCATATGTGTATATATATATATATATATATATATATATATGTATTTATACATAACCGTTTGAGTTGAAACTATATATTTGTAATGGACACCTATGTTCCAAAGGAAGTATAATTCTCAGTATGAATTATCATATAGTGTCAAGTTGTGCTAATATTAATCAAATTCTATGAAATTACAATTCTTATTATACATGAAGAATGTATATGTGTCATTGTAACTAATCATCTTGCATTTAGTAGAAAAATCGGTCGTTTTAATTAGCAGAATATTTTCCCCAAATTAAAAAAAAATAAATAAATAAATACGTGATTTATATGTTTCCCTGTTACTAAGTTGCAGAAGGGGAAAATTCAAGTAGACGGTTATTGAAAAAAATGTTTTTCTGGACAGTTGTTTTTCTGGATATTCTTAAATTCAATTTTATGAAGAATAAGAATGATTTCAGTTGTACAATCAGATTTTTCAGGTTTTTCTTTCAGGCCGGTTTTAACAGACATAAATACAATTGGCGGGAGATAGTCGCATAGATCTGTGATCCGAAGTCACCAGTTCATTATGATCAAAATATTGGTAAGGAAATTTGATCAAGTCTTGGCGAATATAACTACACAGCTGCCTGAAAATCTCTCAAGGTAATCAAATGAAATATATATACACATTTTCTTTTGTTTATTAGATGTTGTGCAATTCTACAAATTAAGCATCGAATATATTCAAGCAATATAAAATTCCAAAAAAAATTTGTTTATCTTATATTTAGCATTCAACTGCAATACATATGTTGCATTTATATCAGCCGATTTGAAAGCAACAATTTCGCCACGCGATGGAGAATGTCTATGACATTTATTAGATCAAAAAGGAAAGTTGCGTTCAAAATCAGAAGTTTGTTGCGATCACTTTTAAAATGATGTCCTTTCAAAAGCATTGATTCATATTTATTCCCCCAGATATGGACTAAATATCACCGTAGATTCCTTTCTATAACATTATTTGGCAGCAAGTACATGAAAAAAAGAAATTTAAATGTAAATTGTGAAGTAAGCGACAGTATACCATTTCACGTTCATTCATAATAGATCATGATAAGTCACAGATGAACAAAAGGGTCAAAGCATTAAACGGAACTTTATATTAAGAGACGTGGGAATTTTGATAGGGGCGATAAGTCCAATTATGTATGTAGGTATGTAAATGAATGTATGATTTTGGGTGTGGCTTGTGTAGCAGGAAAATCACAATATAAAAATAATGATAATTTTCTATAATTGATACCGTGTCTATGTCTAATATTTGTGTATATAGACGTAATTCAAAAATATACACCATAAGATTTGATGAGCTTATTGATGCGTAAAATGCGTAGTGTGAAGTGAGATAACATTTAATTCAACGAGGAAATAATATTCATAGAAACAAAAACGAGCTCCTTGCATAAATATTCAGAATCAGCTCATTTCTAACGTTGAATTTATAAGAGAGCAAAGACAAATTGAATGAATTCGTCAATCCCCATATTAATTGTATTTCTTTGTTTTAGAATACTTTCTTATTTCCACTTCTGTCATTCCACAACGAACATTTATTCTGTCTTCAATATTATTTTCTCCTGTGAATTCCGCTTATTTTATTCCCAAAAATTTCATGATTTCTTCACTTAATTCATGCCTTCTCACAAAGTAAAGAATGTTTCCCCAGTTAAAGATTTTGCTAATAATCGCTACGAAATGGCGAAATGCAACAGTTGAGAACATAGGAATGCGGCTCTGATGTCGCTGTTTGGGCGAACAGACCGCTTGCAGTCCTGCTGCAACTAGTGTCATGGCAATCTTCTCACTTATTGTAAGCTCGTTCGAATTGGTGTCGCTAACAGCCAGCAATAACTTATTGATCTGCTATTTGTCGCCCGCGTCTGTTTTTATCAATTAAAATTACAGGTTCTTATTTATTTTTTGTTATATTTTCAGTTTTATTAGTTGTATTTTTTATCCCTTTTTGCTGTTGCTCTTTCTTTATAAAAATGTTATGTCTGTATTTCCATATTTCCTTTAGATATTTTCCATAGTCATTCATGTTTTGCTTATATTCTGCTCTTCGTTTTCTCCATCTTTCTCTTTTCCCTAAAAGTTGTTTCCCGCGCGACTCTAATTTTTCCCATTCTACACATTTTCACTTATTCCCATTTTAGATTTTCTTATTTTTGTAATGTTCTTTTTCAATTTGCACAGTTTCACTACCATATTTTTTTCCGTGAAAAAAGGGTCAAAACATTAAACAGAATATGTATTAATGTACGTGAGAATTTTAATTGGGGCAATTACTTTTACATATAATCCGAAATTATTACTCTCTTCTCATTATTATTTTTCTCTCACTATTTTCATTTGTAATCTTTAACATTAATTTCTTTCGTAGAGAATGGCTTTGTAAATTGTCTGTTATTCTTTAATATAATAATATATCCATTTGTGATTTTCTCTCGTAATACTGTAGGCTTTAGTTGTGCAGTGCACTCTATGATATACGTATATTTATATCTTACTTTTCTCTAAAGATTATGTAGTAAATATAACATTTTTGAGATGCCGGCAATGACGTTAGCAGTGATAACTTTAACATTTCGGAAGAAATAGATTAAGACAAAATCACTGATAATTTCATGGTAAAAGTATAACAAATAGTTAAAATTAGATGAATATTAAAAAGAAGATTCTCATAATTTATACTTTTCTAATTTTATAACGCTGTCTTCTTGTGAATAAGGAAACACTTCAAAGCATATATCTCACTGAATACCAGCTGTACGCAGGCAATTTATACATTCACTACACCACAACACTTACGATCACAGATTAAACAATTGTCTCAATATATAGCAGGTCATTTAAATATATTTGTAGAATATAAATTAAGTATAAAAGTACGTCCATGTCATTCTGAATACATTGGATGACCATATTTCATATTGAGGAGGACCCAAATATTATGATGCTACTGAATGGGGACAATGATTGGAAGTGTTAGTTGATCTTAAAATATTTATGCAATTTCTACACACATCATTCAGACAGATACAAGCCTTGAAAATGTAGTGTGATGTGTTTCAAAGAAGTGTGTCCTCCTAGGAACATTAACGGTGGGAGTAGAACGGGGAGGAGGAGCACAAATGAAACAAAATAAAAATGCTGCGCATCGCTGCGATCCAACTGTGTGTAAAAGGGCTAGACATATCATGGGTACCTGTTGAGGTCAAGTGCCGTGGATACTTGTCCGGTTAATCGTTTTGTTCCCTTTGAAGGTGGGCATCAATGGCCGGAGCCTGAAGTGTACTTCACAGCATCTCAAGACCACTGCTCAAAAGGCATCGAGTTGGATCTGGTCAAGAGCCAAAATAAACAAAGTTAATTAAAACATGTTCGCAAAATAATGCTACCTCCGTCGTGAAACACATCTGTTTAACTCCCATTGTGTGCTATTTATAACGGTCGCTGCGAGTGTTTAACGATCAAAATCAAACACTTTTAACACTACAATGAAAATCTGATTGCATTTGAAAACATATCGCAGGAGATAGACACATCAATACAAAAAAATACCCTGACGAAAACCTGCAGATGGCGCCAGGGTTGGCAGCACTGCCTTAGCTACCGAAACTGTGCTACTTCACCTAGTTGGTGGATGAAAAGGGCATGGTAATGCGCGTGCTATCACGAGATGTATGTAGAAAAATATATATATATGATAGAGGGGGAAGCAATAATTTGTTTTAGTATTAGGTTGGTGCAAAAAAATGACGTAATAATGTCGTTTATTGAAGTATTTTAACGTCAAAAAACGACATCGTTACGTCATTATTTTTGCACCAACCTAATAATTTTAGTATTTTCCATCGAAACGTCATGTCTGTTTAATACATATTTTATTATTCCTTCATTATTAAACTCGATGTTTCAAACGAAATGAAGGAAGATTTGAAGCGCTACGTCTCCAATTCAATTATACAACTTCCAGGACACATGTTACGTTCACATGTTAAGTTCACATGTGAATAAACGTAAGGACAGTTTATTACTACACTCTAAATCACTTGTTTGTCTTTATTTCGATTATGGCTGCTTTACCACCAAGAAAACATTCATACACTAGAAGGTGTCTAAATAATGTTTCTGAAACCTATTCAGCAACATTTCGCGTAATCAAAAAAAAAAAAAAAAAAAAAAAAAAACTGTTGAAAGTGGATTATTAACACTGGAAATGCAAATAAATACTAGTGACATTTTAGAAGTATACAAAGTGATACAAGATTTTCTAGATATTGACTACAGGAAATATTTTTCATTAGATCAAAGCAAACTTTCCTTCTAAAGCAACCTCTTGAAACTGCAATTTTTATGTGCAAGCCTGGATGTGTTGAAGTATTTATTTATTAACATGGTGATTAAAGAATGTAATGAACTCCCTGTGATGTGTTGGCTGAAACTGTCAAACATGATACTGATCAACTAATAATGAAGAAAAATTGACATTACATAGGCTCAAGTGGTTTTTTGTCCATAGTGGTTCATTTCATCTACATTTTTACTGAACAAATATTTTGTTTGCTTTTAATATTTTATTATTGTGGAACATTGTATATCCAGTAATAAAATTTAAAAACGATTAGTACGACAACAATCCGAAGGAATAGATAATACACTTTCCAGAGATTAAAGGCTAAATTAAATGACCGTAGAAACAAAAGTGTCCTGGTATGACATGCAATGATAAATCTCTGAGCTGGCATAGCATACATTAACTACCTCTTCAGGTGAAAAAATGTCTTCTATCAACTGAGATATTTTCTACTGAAAATTGTTGAGAACACCGTGGATATGAGAAACGAACAATTTTTAAGAAGTACGAACTGCAAAAAACTACTGCAAACAATAAGAAAAAAGACAGGTGAAATGTTGAGTACATATTAAAAAAAAAAAAAAATACCTCAAGCAATGCAACAAAACCGCTAACACGCAGGTGGTTACAGAGTGTGAAAGAAAATAATAAAAAGAAAACATTATTAAAGAGCGAGAACAATAAAGGAACAGAAAACATGAAGGCAGAAGATAACGTATACTGAGACATGAGGGAAACACAGAAAACGTGAAACAGACTGAGAAGTGAAATCTTGGAGGATTTAACACTTACAGGACATATTAATTCCAAGATAAACAAGGTAATTAGAAAACATGCAAAGTTTAAGTAAACAAATAATTTGTTACGCCTTGTATACATTAGGCACGAGTCCGAGTATTTAGAACCGAGTTCAAATCCTACCATGGTTGATTTGCTAGGAAGGTGAATTCTTGACGTTATTAGTCTTGGGGAGGCGATTCCAAGGGTGTGGCACCTTTGGAAATCACCGTGAGAGAATATTAGGTAGACGAAAGTCATATGGGGCCGAGGTTTTGAGCGTGTTGCTCTTTTTCAGATTGATGATATTAATAACATTATATATAGCGCACTCTCCAAGGAACTGTAATTAAGTTCCTCTCAGCATAGTTGCAGTATAAATCTCAGGTGAGCTCTGTGGATGTTGAACAAACACAAATGTGCCAGAGCAGGCGTCTGCAACGAGGATTATCTAGCTACACTGGTAGAAAAACATCCTCGGATACGCCATTTTGATTTCGTAACTGTTGATTTAACAAAGATTTGGAGACAATATGCAAAACAAAGTATTTTTTAGTCATTTGATCTTAGTAGTATTGAAAACGTTAGTTTATTTTAGTTGTCTGTATTCGTCTACATCTTGGAACACCTAGTAGAGTCATTTTTATCCTAACTATTGATAATTAGGATAAGACAGTTCCCTGTCTTTAAGATCGAAAACAGTGGCGTTGTTAGTTGCTTGGTTTTTAATGGGGTACGCATCCGTATCTCCAGATCGCTTCTTGTATAGGCACAAGGTATATTCTACGAATAGGTTGATACTTTCATTTCTTCCCTGTCATATGCCTGATGATCTATGAAATCTTCTTTATCAGACATGTATGCACCTGTGAACAGATAAAATTCTTATATCAGATTTAAACCGTTTATATGGATGAGAAGATGAATAGGAATGTATGTATTCGTTTTTAATTTAATATTTATTTTTCTTGATCCTCTGCAACGTCTTCGTTCAATTTTTGCTAGTAAGTTTTGTATTTTGTACTAATGGTATTCAGGCTATGTTAATTTAGATCGTGTTCGTAGTATTTAAATTTTCTTCGTGTTCTGGATGCTGGCTGGAGATAGGCTTACGTATTTTTGTAAGAGCTGGTATTAGGACATATACTAAATTAAAACTTAAGTATTTTATAATATATTCTCTTTTTACCCCACCCGCGTACAGATGTGCATGTATATTAATGGCGGGACATCTTGTGTTTCAACTCGACTCTCCAGGTTAATTTTCTGAAAGAAACTCTTTGTAATAATTTATATAGAAGTCAAACCATGAATTGCGTTTTTATTATCTTTTTTTTAAAAGGAGTAGATAGAATTTCCTATTCCAGGGTGCATACACCACCCGTTTTCCCTGAACTTGGGTAGAGGTGCACCCCTTTTTTTCCTGTTCAGGAAGAGGTTCACTGTTCCTTTCCTTTTCTCGGGTCTTGATAGTGTTGCTTGATAGAGTTTCTTGTGAAATGCGTGATTGGTTGTAAACTCTATTCATACTAAGGATACGGGGTTGGCCGTTGTCTGGTTGCCGCTTCCGACTATTACACTCTTCTACTTAGAATGTACTCTAAATTCTACATGCATGGCCAGGGATTTTATGTCCGCGAACATCTCCGGCTGGAACTTTCTCTTGAATCTCCAGACCATTCGTACATATGTCTCCGTCTCTCTCTACTTAATAGAGTCAGCTATCTTTATTTCACTACTGTTCCCCTACTTCTCAAGACTTTTGCGTGCTAGATATTATTTCCGTTAATGTAGACATGGCCATTTCCCAAAACCCGTTGGCAAACATATTTATGTTCGGTGAACACCATGTGGCTTAAACACACTATCACTGACAGTGCTGGCATCCAAACCCTTAACTTTTCAATCACTCAATCTCTCACGCAATTGGTTGACATTCCTACGCGTTTCCCCAGTAAGCGTGACGGAAAAGTTTCCCTTCTCGATCTCTTTTTTACCTCTTCTTACGCTACGCATCTTTGCACTCTGGGAAAATATGATCACGTGGTAGTGTTTGTAAACATCTCCTTCCTCTTCCTCAGCAGCTAAGAGCTTTCTACCAATAGAATATCTTTTTTGTTATCAACGAGCAGACTGGGACTCGTTCCGTGATTTCCTCCGTAACAGCTCTTGAAATGTAGTTTTTAATGTTCCTTCTCGTCTGAGGTATCCACCTGGCTGAAAACCGGCGTTGATGCTTTCATTGCAGCAAAGGAACACCAAGTTAAATCGTGCTAATCTCTGTGGTTGTCACCTGCATGCACAGTCGCTATAACACACTTTTTTCCGACTGTAGAAGAGCGATATATCTGATTTAAACGGCCGGTTCATTGTCTCTCTCGTAAAGAGTGAAAGGGTGTCCTGAATTAAACGAAGTTCCTATTTGCTGATAGAATCTAACAACTTATAGCATATGACGAATTTGGTTCTGGTAATTATTGACGGCTTTGCAAGAGTATGTTGAACAATAGCAAATCCTCAATCGCTCCTCTATTCAATCAGTTTGAAGTGCTGACATCTAATGCACATAAGGCTGAATGCTTTGCTCGGAAATTCTCATAGAAATCAACACTGGACTCATCCGGATAACCCACACCTGATTTCCTCCTAGAACAGAGTCTCTATTGAGTGATATGCACATAACCTCTTCACATGTCTCGAACATCATTTCAAAATTAGATTCCAAAGACGGTGACAAAATACCAGCTGTCGTTCTAAAGAAATGTGCATTCGAATTGGCTCCAGTTCTCTCGACCCTCTACAACTATTGACTTGCTGCTTCCCACTTTCCAAGTTTTTGGAAGTCCTTCTCTGTAGTCCGTTTTTAAGAACACTGGAGAACATCCGGACCTCTCGAATTACATTTCTATCAGTCTCCTACCGCTTTCCTGCAAAGTCGTCGAGGCTTTAACCATTGCCGTATTGGTTAAGCATCTTACCTCCCATAATCTTTTCTCTAAAAGTATATAGATTCCGCTTTGACCAATCTATAGCTGTTGTGCTTACGGCCATAACCGAATATACATACCAAGCTCTGATCTTCATCAATGATCTTACAGAATGTCCCCAGTTCCCAAGTAGGCATATATGCAGATGACCCTATTATTTACTCCTGTCTCAGTAGTAAATCTGGCAGCGATAACAAAGTTAACGTGTCCAATGTCTCTCGAAAAGGACCTTCACTCTTTGGTTACCTGGGGCAGAAAATGGCTTGTAAATTTGAATGTCTCCAAAACTAATCTGCTTACATTTAAACAACACAGAGAAACTTTCCTGTTCACCATTAGCGTGGTTTATGATCGATTCCAGGATAGTTTTTCAGTGCGCATTCTTGGCTTCACTTTTTAAACTGATTTGAGGTGAAATAACTACATTGAATTAATAGCTATATCTACTGCATTGAAAGTTAGTTCACCGTATGGTGCCAGAACTTTTCTCGTCAGAATCCATCTTACTGATCTACAAATCTACCATTCCTCCTGGCATTGAATATTGTTTCCACATCTGTTATGTTAACCCTACTGCATATTTTGATGTTCTCGACAAATTCCGAAGAATGATCTGCAATGTAAACGATATCGACTTGCAATCTTGACTTTTGTCATATTATCACAATCCAGATGTGGTTTCCTTTTGTCTTTTATACAAATATGTTAATGGAATCTGATGAGCTTTTTTTTCTCTAGAACCCACAATACATGAATATAAACATGCTACTAGATTGCTATCTAGGTCCCACAATTTTATTGTTGAAATAGTTGAATGTAGCCTGTACTTCCACATCAACATTTTCTTTCTCGCTCTTCTCGACAGTGGAATTCAATCCCTCTTACTTACTTCCATGATAATTACAATTTTGAAAAATTTAAATGTATAAATGTACATCAACAGCCATCCTCTCCTGACTTGATCCCCATTCATCTTTTATCATTTCCCCAACGCCCTTAACTTTCACTTTCGCTCTCTGTAATCTTCTGCGTGCTAGTGACACTTCCGCTTTGCTTGAGGGTATTCTTGAAAAGATATGGTCATGTACTGCTGTGTGGCTTGCCAGAAACCTTCCTAAAATAATGGAAACTGTCAAACGTATGTAGAAAGATAATGATCGTCAAGAATTCTGGGTGTAAACTCGATAACATTATGAGACCGGACATCATTGAATTAATGAATGCGATGCACTTCTTATATAAAGATATAAGACCTATCCACAGAAATAGAATAATGCGGGTAATGCTAGCAGTTAATTAATACGATGTGTGATAACATCAAATATAAATGGACAGAATATTTATTTTAGTTAGTAGCAAGTAATTGAAAATAGAAGAAAATTAAATTGCTATGAACTTTTAAATGCAATACACAATAAAAATCGTGTGTCTGGCAAACATTAACACAAGAAACGAACGATGATGGACAGTTAAAGAAAGTATGATGCAGTGAAATATACTGAGAAGCAAGACCATAAGATTAAAACAAAACATCTGAACAACAGTGACTAAAAACGAAAGAAAAAAAACCCAGACACAAATGGTTTAAAGAAAGAAAGCGACACAAATCTAATATGCGTAAATGTTAACAAAAACAAGTAGAATAAACATAAAGAAAAACAAGGCTGAACGAAAAAAATATTCTGAAAACGTGAATGGTAGCGATTACAAGTAGAAAGTGATTAAGAGTCTAAAAGAAGGAAAGCAAGCCAAGACGATTTATGAGATCGTTTGTATTTTATGAAGTGCATAAATCATGTTAAAACTCAAATCAGTGAAGTTATTGAAATAACTTACGAGATACGGCGAGTAAATAATTGCCAGTTTTAACATAGTTTTCCTTGTTACATGATAGAACATCAACTTGTTTTATTTTTAATATCCATGTGTGTATACATGTCCACACAAAGAAAGATTATTTATGCCTATGTCAACATTCTCATATACAGAGGTTCTTGAGGAAGTATTTATATATTTATATAAACGAGTTTATAGGCCTGCTTATATTTATTCATATTATATTCATATACCTACAAACTCTTCCAAGCGCCTCAGTTATATATGATCAAACACAATTATATATTGTGCGGGTTTTCTCAAGGAGAACGGGTATAGAAAGTTTAGTGACAGTTTCAGTGTATTTGTCTTCGTGTCGTTTGATGACAGTTGTATAATTGTAAAGGAACATGTCAAAATTGTAAGTAAAGTTCCGAGTAGGTGTGAGAAATGTATAATACAGACAGTTAGAAAAAACAGTAATCTCGGAGCAGCGGGGAAGAGTCTCACACATTGCAGCTGAAGAATATCACGCCACCCACTTTATTACCCTTATATAATAAGCCTAATTAGAAGATGTGCCGTCAATATATGTTAAATGTTCATATAACTCGAGAGAAAAGCTGTGACCAATATATTTTGTATTTAATATTTATCAAATACACAGTCAGCAAAGGAAACAGAGAATTGACATATAACATGAGTGTTTTGTAAAACGTTCTGATAAGACTTGTCAGTATCTATAAATTTGAGTTTTGAATTTTTTATAGTATATAATGAACGTTAAGTGATTCTAACTTGCGTTGCGTTTCTATGAATTATATTTTATTTATGTCATTTCTTATCTTTCTCTAATCGGCGTGCTTCAGTCAAGATATTAAGAGCTTTTTTATAGTTTAAATGTGGTATATTAAGTACGTAATACTGATTAGATGTTGATGGTTCCTGTCTTGTATAGCTAAGTGTATTCTCGTTGGTGATTTAAAAGACAGAACTTCGTATTTGTTAGATTTTGTTAAAGTGCTGAACCTCTTAGTATTAGTATCTCTGAAGAAAAGGGGTTTTAAATGATGCTCAGTTCGTATGTGAAACAAAGTACAGAATTGATTACAAAGGTTTGATTTAGTGTTTGATTTTCATCAAGTTTTTTCATGAGAACGAATATGTCGATGTATCGGACACATGCAAAAGATGTCTCTGTAGAATCAAAAGTTTTATTTTCGTGGTGAAACACATAAAGGAGAATTTAACAGGTATCGTTGTAGAATGCCAATTTTATATTTCAGTTCTAAGTAAGATATTTATAAATATTTACAAAAAATGTGATATTTTCCATACAACTAATCAGAGCGGGATGAATATAGATTTCATGAAATGTACAAAAATTACGATAATTTATTGTAAGCAATTCCACTCCAATTAGATAAAGATGTAAATGCAATAAAATAATATTCATAGAGATATGATTGCAGTAGATAGTAAAATAATATAAGATTAATATTTTACTATAAAATTATTCAACACTTCTTCAAAAAAAGACAAAGTGTTGTATACCAATTGTCGTTTGTAGACAGTGTTTCTGGCAATAAAAAAAATCATCATATATTTTTCGCGCGACATGTCCCTCGAGTGATATGGAAATAAACAATGGCCTTTATAATAATGTTAGATTATGGCAAAAAATATCAGTCTGCAAATTCAACGCGATAAACCTAAAGAAAAGCTTGTGTAGACTCACAATAGCAAACTTCCGAAACCCACAATCAATTTTCTGTGTGTATGTTTTAGCATTACTTTGAACTTATTTTTTTTTAACCAATTCAACGAATTCAGTTCAAACTCGGTGACGTTACCAGCATAAATTCTCCACAAACACTCGATTTCTACGTTATTACCTTGCAAATATCCAAACATATTTTATTTATTTAATGTGTTATTGTATCGTCCAATTTCTGAATGAGGCGTTGTACATTTTACACACACAAACACACACACACACACACACACACATATATATATATATATATATATATATATATATATATATATAAATTATCCAAAATTAATGTTTTTCTTTGTAAGCTCAAGTATTCTAATATTACAATCATGTTATATTATTAAATTCTGTTTTTTATTTTTATTTTTGTGAAATTCAAAATAGTAAATAGAAAATGGGCGCATTTTCTGAACATGAGATAAGGGTCCAATTCTCATGGTAAATTATTGATGCTATCAGTCTGGGGAAACGATCCTAGCATGTGACATATTTGGAAAATGTCTGAAACTATATCAGGGGTTGAACCAACTCTTATGATTGAAACTGTGTAGACATAAGTTTTCTGAGGCAGTCGATGCTTGTAATAGCACGAAATCATTGTGACCGACCGTTTAAGCTTACTTGTGTTGTTCAGACTGCTGTTCATGAGTGATTTTGTGCTATTAGCCAGAAAATATAAGGTCATCTCAGCATCGTAGCAGTATAAACTGCAGCTGAAATACGTTATTTGAAGGATCTTTATACAAACCTACAATAAGCAATTATAGAAAATGCTAAAACATACGATTGTTTTGCTTTAATTTATACGCATTTTATAAGGTTTATTAATATATTTTATGAAATGAATAAAAAAAATTGAAGGCAATAATTAATTCATTATTACTACGTAAGTGTTCTTTATTATTGGTACAAAGACAACTACTGCACATATCAAAATTAATGTGTTCTGTAAGTATATCAATGTTATCTTCCTGATTAAGCCAGTTATATATTCTAACAAAGCAACTAAGTGTTTTATATTTCATTACATTTCAGTGGACATCCAAATTTGAAGTCATGCTTGAATTGATTGATTTGTTTTTATGACACTTGAGTAACGCTTTTGTAGCTTATTTACATAAACCAAGAATAACACAAAAGTATGACATCTAAGCCCATAAGATGAATGGGAAAATTTAGAATTCAGTGATAAACAAGTCCAAATTTATGTCAATAAAACTCGATCAAAGCATAGAAGAATCAAATGATGTTATATTTTCAAGCACGGTAGTTCATTCCAAGAATACATAGATGAGGCGACAATGATGATTTGAAAAAAAAAACTCATTCGTGAAAGAAACAATTAGATAAAATGGAAGGGAAAAATACTAAATGACAAAGAAAATAAATAAATGTTTTTAATTCTTTGAGAAAGCAGTACCTGAGGAAAATTTAAAATTAAATTAGTGAAACCATGCAACATAGAAAATATGTTAAAATGTAGGGAAAAGCGAAAAATCGCAATAATAGCAGACAATATAAACCTCCACAAAAGAAATGCATAAGTCTAATAAAGCAATTCAACACTGATCACAATACACTTAAAATGCTTGCAAAAATAAAACTTATACTAATATACATTCAAGTTTGTTTCCAATCATAAAACTACTGATTACAAAATTAAGAAAGTTATTAAAAATATAATCATAAAGCAACACTTGAAAATGAGGCCGAAGGTTTGAAAATAGTTTACTTTGTCCCTGAATTCAATAGCAGGTTTCTCTATTTTATTAAATCTGGAACCAGAAATGCATCCGCAAAGTCGGGTTTATCACGCATTAATTCACTATAGAAATAGAAAGTTATACCTGAAAGCACTCATACATACACAGATGTCTCAATTGGATGCATCCTGGGGAAATATTTATGAAAATTATGTTAACTAGGTTCTTATCATTTTATTAAACGCATCTATTCATAACCTAGTTTGGTTTTCGTTCTGATAAAGGTTGCAATGATGGCACATGTCATCGAACAACTCCGAGAAATTATTTATTTATCTAATACGAATATTTATATGTTTTGCCGACCTCGCAGCAGAATATAACAACGTCAATAAGAACTTACTGTTCTTATCAATTAGAAAATGCCTTCCAAGATGCGAATGCACTGAATGAGTCACTCTAATAAAGGAAGTCTATGAATCTAGAAAGTTTTACATGCCTGACGTTAACCACAATACGGAAACATTTCAAACATCAACAAGAGAACAACAATAGGAAATGAGGGCCCAATTTTGTTTAATCTTTTCACAGACTATGCCATACACATTTACAAAGACAGATGTGATGAGATGGGCACTGATCATTTAAGAATTCCATAGCGCATCCAAAAAATAATCTACCAATAGAATTCATCGATCCTGCTTTCCATCTCGAAGACAACATACCATACTAATAAGAGGGGTGTGTGACATACTGATGACATACCTATTTATAGTTTGGATAAGATCTTTAACTGAAAATCAACATCTTCTACCAAGTGTTCCAAGAAATGGAACTCAAGCTCAACCATTCCAAAACAGAAATTATGATCTGGAATTGGTATGCAAAAAGAGAGGGAATACAACCGTTATAAAAATGTAGAGTGCGGAATTAGTAATTTTAAATTTGAAATACCTCAGTATCAGTTATAACAAATATAGACTAGGAGAAAAAATCAAATCGAACATGGAAAAGGCTGTGCCAGAGTTAGATTTGCTCAACAGCGTAAATTGTTACAGAACCAAAACGTCATCGTGAAAACACATGTTATATTCTAAAATAGCTTTGTGCGATCGAGCCATTCATAAGGATGTCATGTATAGCGATGAACTCGTCCAGAAATATCTAAGCTGCTAGCTTTATACAACCGAAAAGCTTAATGGATAAAATTGATATGAGTGGGTGAAACCTAATATAGCCAAATATTATCCTTCTTGGAACATTGTGGACTAGCGCTACAGAATCAAAAACAAATCACATCACTTAAGAACTACTAAGAAAAGCAAAAACTAAAATGGATAGCACTTGTAACTCGAAGAGAAAATAATGGCCAAATCAAGATTATAATATACCACATCTCTTCAAATGGGGGCGGGTTCGAAAGGAAACTCCCATTAATATTCGAGTGAGCAATAATAGCTACTGGACGGGAGAAAACTGATTTGTAAAAAACAAGTTATTTTAAGTGAACATTTTAATAAATTCTAAACAAAAAAAATACAAGATGCTCGGTCAATGAATATCAAATATTTGCTTTTAGGGAAACGGCTAGCATTACAATTATGCTTAGCATTTAGAGCAGATAGATTTTCTTCTTTTTATGCGAGTGAATTTTGCAAATAACATTTGTTTTGAGAATAACAATGATTTCCCAGATAAAGAACATACTATTTTACCCATAACTGGGGAGTATGAATTCATAATTTTCGTAATGTTATTTGCGCGTAAGTGAATGTAGTATAATCAACTGGAATTTGAACATGACTGGAAAGATGTATATCAAGCGATTAGAATATATTGCAATGAATATTATGTTCAATGAGTCTTTTACTGGTCTCAGAATATTTAGGTTCCGTCATATTTTCACTATCCATTGTAAATGAGAATAGAATATTTGGAAACTATGTAGAGTTTTCTAGAACATAATCTTGTAAGACGCAAATGTCAACATTTCTAAATAATGAAGAAGGGAATAAGAAACCACCGCTCATGCTGCTTAAATAAGCAGTGAGAACTTGATTCGAGTGGTTTGATTTCTCTAAGGATATTACACAAGTTGCCGTATTAGAATTGTTCAGACAAAAGGATGTGGCGGTAATTACAACAGCAGTAAATAATAACGTTGGATGGTGGAAGGGTAAAATGAGAAGTAACATCACGATCAGCACCATTGCAAACATTCGATATTACCTCCAGGTCGTAAAATTGTTTCTCTTACTTTAATTCAGTGATGCGTTTTTCTCTATTTAGAATCTATGAAAGTGATTGCTTGAGAGTATATGAGGAAAGGAATGACTCATCAGAGTTGGGAGGATGGATATTGATAGCATAAGTTGTCCGTATTTAATGAATGAAGTTTCATATAATTTCTGAAAGTTTCAATTACATTTTCAGCTATTAATTCTAAGTTAGAGTCTAAATCTTTTATGTACACAAACTGTCAATTTTAAACAATCCTTAAATAATACATTCTTGATTTAAAAACATGCCGTAAAATCCGCATAGGACATACGAATAGGTAAGATAAGTATAAGTTAAAAAAAAAAGTCCATACCGGAACAGGTTAAAATTGATAATTATTTATCAAGAATTTAAGTATAGAAATCTTATTATGTACGTCAATTACCGATTCGATGTAACCTTTCAATTAGATGTCAGATAAGTATTTCACTCATTATCATTGTGATTTTAATTATCTTTAGTAAATTCACAGACCGCTATTGAAGGGATATGTTAGAAAACCTCACGGTTTGACGAATGAAGTCGGAATGAAATAAACAAGTGCACAAATATAAATGGAAATAAGATATGGATGCGACTTCGCGGATTTATCTAAATTTTACATCGAATAAATCCTAACAGAACTGGAATGCCTACAAGAACTTATTAATGGTCAGCGCAATCATTGATGTGTAATTTATGCAAAGGATACTATGCAGATGGTAGACAAAAATAGCAGGAAATCCTTGGCAAGTTAGTAAACGCAAGGCGGAAAAAATGACGATACCTCAATTGTTAGAAAACAATTTATGGTGCTTAGCAAGAGAAATAACCTAAGATAAAAACTGTGAATTGGAGATGTAAATAAAAATAACGTACGTTATTTTAGTTATACGAGAATTGTTAAAACAGACAACAGAATATATGACACACATGTCTAAATGTGCCATAAACATCGAACGACATCTTCCAAAAATATAAAAATAATATTAATAAGTGAGAAAAATGATTTGTAAAATCAGTCCTCCAATCTGGCAGTGAATGCTGGAAGTTTTCATAGATGAAGCACCGAATCAATGTAAGAAAGACATATTTCTGTTATCTGAGAATTCCATGGATAGAGCATGTGATCAACGATGAAGTTTCAGATATAAAAAGAGAAATATATTTATGTTTAGAAGGAGAAAAAAAAAATGACATTTCGGAAATGCATGAGAAAAATTTACATGGAGAATTTGGCAGTATATTTGAGGATGAGACAATAAAATTATACACGATATCAGCCATTACAAGTTATAGATTTATAGAAAAACCGTTACTGGGAGAAATATTCTTTGTCAGCATGAATTAAATGAAATATTGTTATTTTTTATAATTACAATAATTGATACGTTCTCATTTAAAATAAAAAAAAATCAATATATACATATATATATATATATATATATATATATATATATATATATATATATATATATTCAAAATACGTTTCGATCAATAAAGCAAACAATATCTAAAAGTTAGCTTTTAAATCATAAGAAAAATAATTTTGAACGTCTAAATTCTATAGAGGGAGATTCGCGGGTAGCCTAACTGTTATCAATGTTACTCAAAAGCTGAATGAGTTTTCCTTCGTTTACTATTGGTTTTTAAAATTGCGTGATTCAATCTTCTTCCAGTTATGGATAAGATAGCCGAGAAACCATCTATATTGCAGTGACTATAGGCAACGTAAAATAGGAATTCCCATTCAGCTTGAAGAAGGATGATCTGAGTATTCCAAAATTATGTTTTAGAAACTTCTATGTAGTTTCAAAATATTGTCTTTTCCAGAGGGTAGTGAAAACAAGTTGGAGCCTAAATAATCTGAGCCTTGTAAAAGTACTTTCAAAAGAATATTCATTGCAATTTATTCTAATTGTCTTATACGCATCTTTCAAGGTATGTCCAAATTCCAATATATATATATATATATATATATATATATATATATATATATATATATATATATATATATATATATATATATATATATACATTCAGTGTTTACTCCCAAAAAAGAGATATTGCCTTTGATACACCCGTGGTTTTACAGCTGCAATACATGTTATGCCACAAATATCTTATGAGTTTAAGAAAGTCATGATAGAAATACCATTGCGTCTTTTCTTCAATTCAATTTTGTATGATGGCAATTAAGTAATAGACTGTATTTGTACAAGTTACATTTATCAGCTACTTTTCTTAGAAAAACGCTGTAATTAAATCATTAGCAAATTTCCCCGGGTGTTAGTTAACATAATGTCCAGACCATGGTATTACAGCATATTTCCGTAGAATTACATGTATGCTGCTTCAAGTCACTTCTTCATCTTTGAGGAGGTCGCCCCACAATTACTGCAATACAGGAGGACAGATATTAAATATCGGTTTAGTACTCTTTTGCATGTTTCTAGCAAATTTTCATATTTCTAAGTAATGTGTATAGCCTTGTTTCCTATAATGTTTTAATTATGGCTGTTATTACTATGTGATATACTTAAATAGTATCCCAGTCGATTTCTTTTATCTTATTGACATTGTATACAACAAAATCCACAAGAAATAGCGACTGATCTGATAAAAATATATTGGTTTACTGAAGTATTCTAACAAAATATATTTCCTGTTTATAATTTATTTTTTATAGATACAAATATTTAATAAATGCTCTGTTTATAATAAACAGAATTTATCGGCCTGAATGAGACCTCCAACAGGAATCGAACTTGTATCCTACAGGATTGTATCCTACAGATACCGTCATATAGACTAGCGTGCTCTACTATTTAGCTACAGAGGAAGCATCTGGTTAGGAATGTGAAATTAGTGCTTTTAAACTACAAACTTCCCACGATTTCCCTTGAACGCTCATATCTGCTCGAAGCGTAAAGAAATTACATCATATAATATGAAATGGACTAAAATACAAGTTCAATTACTGTCGGAGGACACATAATTTCTATGAAATGAGACATTCAGGCCGGTAAATGGTGTAAAAACTGTTTATTATAAACTGATCATTTATTGAAATATTTATGTCTATAAAAATAACGTATAAGCAGAAAATATATTAAAATAATTTTCGGACTTAATCCTTTTCATAATATATATATATATATATATATATATATATATATATATATATATATATATATATATATATATACGTTTGTGTTTGTGTGTATATATGTATGTATATAATGTGTGTGCGCGCATCTATGCATAATTACAAGCATATATCAATAGAGAATAAGTGCCCCTGTTTAAGTTACCAAAGTTTACCATATAAACTCATTTTGGGCTGAAAGATTGTCATAGCCATGTTAATGATCCTGTGTCATATTGTAAACGTTTTTGCATACAACACTTTCTTCAAATTTTATTTTCTGTCATTAACAAGATTAGTTTGATAATAATATTTTTTTTCAAATCGATTTTCGTGTATATCTACAGGAATAAAAATCAACGATTTACGTGTGTACCGACAGTGATAAAGATATTAATGCAAAAAAAATAACTCGGGCAGATATCTATAAACCTATATCTGAAGAAAAATAGTGAACGTGATCTAAAACACTGATGCCTAAAAATACATAGTATATGTTAACTATTATTGTGTTGGAGACGCTCTATTCCGGCGTCGGGCAACAATTCGATATACTATCAATTCTCATATTAAATAAAATGCCACTGCAGAGTGATTGAAACACAACATTTCGATAGTTTTATTCAGCTGTCTGATATTTGTGGTTTCAGGATATTGGTCACACACAACACACAAATACACACGCACACACACATCGATCCATCAACCGTCATTATGATAATTACTTTTTGATTAAGCCTATGAAATCTTCTTCACCAATGGCATACAATCACGGAAATAACAAAGGAAGAAGTCTGTGTACTGCAAGAGGGCATAAGTTAATCAAAATAAACCTCAAAGAAAAATAAACCTCATTTAGTCACACTCCATGAAGCTATCATGCTCAGCTTATAAAGTTTTCTTCCTTCCCTTATATATATATATATATATATAATATATATATATATATATATATATATATATATATATATATACATATATGCATGCTGGGGTGAGATGTTAAAAGTTCTCTTCTGTAATTAAAAAAAAATTCATGTTTTATGTATGTTTAGTTGGAAGCGAATTGAACGAAAAACTACAAATATAACTACATCCAGCTTATAATAAACGCTTTAACATTATTAATAAAACAAAACTTCATCAAGATAGAAACAACATTGACATTAATGCAGCTGTGGTTTACGGCCACATCACGTTGAAGCATCGGTTCCCGTAGGATAACCGAAATTAAATAACGCCTTGCCAGGTCAGCACCTTGATGTGTGATCGCTTGGCCTATATCAGGTGCTGTAAGTTTGGATGTGCGGAGTTGTTAATTGGAGTGCCGAGTTTCAATTCCAGTTGGATTCGTTTTATTCTCTTACGAGTAAATTACATTGGGAAATTTATGTGTCCACCTTTTCTGCTCCTTCTTTTGGTTAAGACTTGTATCAGTAAGCCATTATTATCGCAAAAATGATTCTTACCATCTAAAATTAATTTATCGTTTTAAATAACCTTCAAAATTATTATTGTTTTTCAAACGAATGCAAAGTCATTCTGATGTTTTTCCGTTTTTCCACGCGATCAAAACAGAATATTCCATGATTTTAGGAGGTATTTTTCGGCAGGTCATAAAGTTAGTGCTCAACGGGGTACAAGCAGAATTATAAAAATATACTTTCGAAGTTTCTTCCCGATTTTTGCCATATGGTTTACACACAGGTTGTCCCCAAAAAAGCCAAATGTTTGCTTTCTATTCACACACCAAAACAATTCGTCATTGTCTAGTGACGACTTAACATGTCTAATCATGTGAAGCAATTTGCTGTTATCGACAATGTCATATCCGTTCTGTAGCAGATGCCAGCACCGAAGCACTATGAAGAGTAAATGACATAGAAGATGAATCGACATTTTTGCGCCGATGCTCTCTGAACACAACCAAAATTAAATATTCACGCCGACAGAAAGAAGAGACAGCGATTTAAAATTGTCTATGTACAAATAATGAACAGTGCAAAAACATATGTAGTATTAATACACAGAGAAAGTTACTCCAAAGAAAAACAATTATTTTTTCAAACTAATATATTTAAACCTATTTTAAACGCAATTTATTTCCTTAATATATTTTAACATCAATATGCGTAAAATCTAAAATAACAAAAAACTATTTAATAGTTTTCAACATAGTCTGTTATCTTTGACAAGGTATCATACGTTGATCATTACTAAAGTATATATATATATATATATATATATATATATATATATATATATATATATATATATATATATATATATATATATATATCCTGAAAAAATGCAAGTTTTATAAATTACCAAGTAAATAGGCGATATAACAGAAAAGATTATGCGAAATTACATTTTTTCTTTCCTGCTAACTAAAGACAATGAGAGTCGCATCTGCTGTCATTGGCATTGTGATTTTTCCCACAATGGAAGCTGTAAATATACTTAGCGGCAGCAAAGAATGGCAAGGAAGATGAACGAAATAGTCTTTGACATCTTAGGAAGCGTCAGCTAAACCTGACGCAAGAGACGAGAAGACGAAAAGCTCTTTGAATTAAACTGACGTAAATTCAGTGACAGTTGACCTCGCCGACATCGTCCGTCGGTCGATATTCAAGGCTGCTTGCATCGTCCAAGCCGCTTAGTCTCCTGCAAAATAGGCAAAAAAGAACTTTACCTTACAGCTCGCTTGCATTGATTTTTGCCACCACTTATAGAGCACATGTTTTCAATGAATTAATATACAAATATATAAGGGATACATTAAAGATTTTCACTAAAATATTTTTTCCAAAACTTTTCTACTCTTTAACATTGCACTACTCTAATGGAAATTTTTTGTTCGTGTATAGCGCAACGACATAAGATTTTGGTCTACTCAGAAAAATGATGCAAAACAATTTCTGAATCTAATTTTGAGACAAAATCTTTCAAACCTTAACTTTACAATTCCTTGAAAATTGAATGCCATATATCCTAAGTTTAAACCATAAAAACTGAGTTGGAGCGAGTAATTCTACATCTGTATTTTCCTTATATCCTCGTTTGGTTATGCAACCATTATATATAACTGGATGTTTGTATCGGTCCTTAAGAATAAACACCATGTTTACTGGAGAAAGAGGATTTCATATTTGGCGAAAATATTATTCCTAAAACAGATAATTCGTATAAAATACTGGTTAACCCATAATTCTTATCGGTCATTTGTAAAATAATAAACGGCCGGCCATATGCTGTAAATGAGACTAAAATTTCTACGTACGTACATATATATATATATATATATATATATATATATATATATATATATATATATATATATATATATATATATATATATATATATATATATATGCCAGATTGGAAATATATACTCAACCTTAAATAATATCCACAAGAACTTAATGTAGTGACTGTGTTTAGAAAATATGACATTCTTATAACTCTAGATGCCTACATAAAACAAGGTATTCAGAAAATATATTCATTTGACAATAAAACAAAATTTATCCTTGATAATGGCTAAAAGTATATCCGAAAGCGCTTAGAAAACAGTCGAACAATTTTATATAATTTATGGCCTGAAAAGAAAAAAAATAGGAACACATGAGAAATTATATAAAATCAAAACTCAACCAAAACACCTTGTCAGTTGTTTTCAACGAAATTTGCATAAAAGGGGAATTGCTGCCCAAATACTATATATATATATATATATATATATATATATATATATATATATATATATATATATATATAGCAATATATAATGTGTGCGTATGTATGTGAGGGGAGTCAACCATTTAAATCTTGGGAAGTCTAAGGAATCACATATTAGTGAAAATCGATAATTCTCTTAACTTTCATTTGTGAAAGCACCAGTAAAGAGATATAGTTCTAACCCATACACAGACATTTTGTCATATGACACAATGAAATGCGCACTTTTCGTACACATATTCCACGTAATCAATACCTCAAGCGTTATTTATTAATTTTTTGATGTGCGTCTCTCTGAGCTTATGTACATGTGTGTATGTAACATTTCCCGATGCAAAAAGCGCTTCTTTCCATGTGTTTATTCGCCATTGTTTGGATTGGCAGTAATGAGATCTCCTTATTTTGTCACTTGGCAGGTAAAGTGACCATAAGTAGTCACAGCATCCATTTATATCTTAGCGTTTGTTTAGAGTCTTTTCTATTTTATTTGTCTATTTTATTTTACATCACTCGACATTGGTTTCTACTTTAACTCCATATTCTGATTTCTTAGCGTTTTCTCTTTCCTACGTTGTTATTTCCTATCCTATCTGATGGACTCAATAATTCCAGTTAGTTTAATCTTACTTTGTCTTGTATTTCCAGTCTTCACAAAATCACTCCATCAATCATTCTTGTGGTCTGTGCAATCATTTTTTTCTTGTCTAGTCTCATAATTCTTTTTACTTAATATTTTGTTTGTAAATATCAACCTCACGCTAGCGTACATATGCGTAATTTTGTTTTATACATACATACATACATACATACATATATATATATATATATATATATATATATATATATATATATATATATATATATATATACACACAAAAGTAAAACTTTTATTTACACGGCCTTCCCCAGAGGGACTTTATTTACCATGGTAAATTCCCTCAGGTGACGAAACGCTTATGTAAAGATTTACTTTTGCCTTTAAAGATATATTTCATTTCCATCTGACTATTCTTTTACTCTCTTTCTCAATCACACACACACAGAATTATACACACACATATAACATAATCATACGCAACTATACAAATACTAATTACCGAAGGTTTTCTTGAAAAAGATCAGGGCATATTAAAAATTAAATATACATACATCAGGCCTGAATTCAGATTTAGAATTACATTATGAATTTTGCATGTCCTTAGTATGTAACCTAATCGGCATATGATTTTTTTTTTCATTCTTGTATCACTTTCTCAATACTGAAGGCATATTAACTATTTAATAATTCAATGTTTATGATGAAGCCGCAGCTGTCCCGGGAGAATGTTTATGTGTCGATGATGGCAAAATCATTAAGAAAACCAATAGATGAACCAAGATTAAGTCATAGAGAAAAAAATATATCTAAACACCTATCTATAGTTTTAAATTAGTTCTTAAATACAGCTCAAAATCACCACAGCCTACTGAAGTCATACATTATTCTACCAGTCTATTGTACACTACTTTGTTTTATAACTAAAATGAAGCTTTCATGAGCGTGCATCAGGCTTCAGAGAGAAAAAGCAGATGTTGCGTTGGGCCCTTGCTTAATTTTTAAATTTTCATAATACTTTTGGTACATTTTGATTTCTGATAAAACAGCAGCGTTTGTTTTTCATTAAAAACCAATAAAAGAGTTTCCCTCGAAATTCTGAGCATCGTATTTGAGCCTACCTGTAGGTTATTTAATAGCGGCTTGAATTTGATTGTCAGAGTCGACGAAGAATTATGAAGGAATCTAGTTCGCCCCGGTACAGATTGTAAAACAAGCAGAAGAATTTTGACAATCACCAGACTAGAAATGAAAGGAAGCACAACAACGCCCAAGGAAAAGTCTTCGAAGAATAGACCATGCTATTACGATGATATTCGCTTCTAAATTGTTCTTTGAAAACTATTCAGAAAGATGCTACTCTTTTTCTTTACTTTACGCAGATTTCTTTTTGGAGGAGATTTATAATTTTAAATGTAAAAAGACATTTAATTTTCATTGATAATTTGCATACATAATATTGGCTATCACTGGGGACTTAATTTGTGTAAATCTTTTTTGTGTGTTAAGAATAATTATTTCATATGTTTTTAAACTCTGCTCCTGTCGCCCGTCTTTGTTGAGGGCCCATATAAATGAATGTTACCTAAAACATTGGTTTGAACTATTCTTTTCGTAGAGATTTTTTAACAAAAAATTCTATAGTGCAGCGTGATGTCGAGGGTGCTAAATTCAAGCTGGCTAACCTCCTAAAGCGGGTTCAACTTACACGATATGACATGAAAAGATAATTGTTTTGTATTTTTTTAGTATATTTATGGTGGATGGAGTAGGATAATGTTACATTGGTTTTATTTTCCAATCAAATTCTTGTACGTTATTTGAAAAGACGAGTGTTATTTTTCGTACAGCGTCCTCTAAGCGCAAAACTAGATTATTGCCAACTCTGATGAGGAATACTCATATCAGCTTTTTTGTTACCTGGTATCACTTAATTTGAATAGGTATCCACCTAATATTGTGATATATATGTTTTTCTCTTCGTTTAACTCCTTAGTTTAAGTTTTAAACGTATAATAAATAATATGATACGATGGTTGGAACATAGTTGTTGGCAGTTTGAAATTTGGAGATGTTTTAAGATGTCAATACAGTTAGTATAGCTGAATAGTAGTATTCAGTAATTGAATAGGTAAGAAAATTTCCTAAGAGTTTTCAAAGATTCTCAATAATTAAATAGTCGAAATCAAATGTTGAATTCCCGAAGGTGCAAAGCAAGATTTGTTTTGATAATGACACCGATTTATTTATCATAGAAATTTGGCAATATCCTTTTTTTACTATTTTATCTAAATAAACACTTGCTCTTTTGAATGCGACTGATAGCAGCCTTACTTCTGGTCTGTCCAATCACTTCTTTGTGCAGATTATGACAGTACCGTAATACTCCATTTTTAAACTACTTTCTCCGTTGTTTTTGTAGTAGCTTATGTGAAAATATCTAACTATGAAAGTCTTGTCGTCTAATAGTTCTTTCATGTGATGTGAACCTAATAAACGAAACTTTTTGAAGAAGAGATCCTGGAACATGGGAACGCCAATAAATGAATATTTATTTAATGACTCAAAAGAAGGATCCTTTCGAGAACTAATGCCTATTATATTCGTCTACATTCTCTGCTGGAAAACTTCTTTTATCTCTTTAGGTTTTCATTTTCAGTCTATTATATTATCTAATAAACTAATAAAGTATTTCAACATGAAACCTTCAATAAAATAACTCAAATTCGGGAAAAGAAACGATTATTTTCCTTTCTTGTAAAACATTATGAAAATGTATTCGTTTACTATAACTCATTGAAATCAAAACCTGTCATATGTTCCTTTATTACATGACATTATTATTTGGTTGCATCGGTAAGCAATCTTTCAAACGTGGCAGTAAATAAGCGTAAAATCTTATAACTAAAAGAATATAATTAGATTTAATTTTGAAGAAAAATTGATAAGAAGAACATGTGAATGTAGTATGTCTTTATAGATTGATTAACCACAAGCCTCAGCATTAATATTTAATGGCATTTTGATAACATTTCTTTGTAATATTTTCAAATGTCATTACAATTTATCACTGTAAATCCTATCTGTCAAACATACAAATGTTCACATATGACTGAAGGTGTTTTTTACATGACAAAACCGGTCATAAACATATATAAACTGGGAAATTTATTTCAACGATATACGATTTGAGAATTCTAATCCATTAAAGATGTAGCAAATAATTATATGATTTATTTAACCTATAAATAATGCCTCAAAGGGAGAAGTTGGAATTACATACAGAAGTAAATAATGTGTTCGCTGATTTTTAGATAATATTTGCATATTTTCTGCTCAATTGAAAAAATAATTAAATATGTAACGTTCATAATTAAAATATAGTTCTGACATTTTATTTCAATTGATAATATATATTATTTTTGAAGTGGTTTATACATATAAATATTCAGTAATTACTCACGATATACATTTTTATATATACAGGGTGTATCAAAAATACTTTTCACAAAGGTTGGGTTCGGGTTCCTGACAAAAAACAAGATAACCTGTCCATATAAACGGCCATATAAAAGGCCATCGTTTTACCTAAAGTCAGCAACTCATAACAGATGTTCAAAATGTCCTCTGCTTGCTTCTACGCACATATGAACCCGATGGATCATTGACTAATGGAGACTTTCAAATACTCCCACACGGTGTCAAATGCTTTCGTAGTCCTCCATGACATGTTGATGAAGCGTCTCTCCACTGTTAATATCTGCTGCATAAAGCAATTGTTTTTCGTGGCCCCAGAGAAAAAAAAACCTTATGGTTGATGCCGAAGAAACATGCGGGCTATGGAAAGCGTCCTCCCGTACATATCCTTCTTTCGTGGTCTATGATAGCCTGTGCATCGCGAATAATGTGACTAAAATGTGCTGGAGACCCATCATGCTTGGACCACATGCATCTTCTTATCAGCATGGGTACATCCTCTAGAAGATCTGGAAGTGTGTTCGAAATAATGTCCCTGGAGACAGCTTCTGTAAGACGTGATGGGCTTACATATAAACCTACCAGACAGTCAACAACAATTCTACATTAATCGTGAACAGATGCTGGTATCTACCTGTAGTGTATCAGGACATTCCGATAGACCCAAAAATGTCGGTGGTGTAATTTTGTTATTTCGTCATTTCAAAACGTTGCCTCATCCGTAAGCAAGACTGAACAGACAAACAGCGTATTAGCATTTTGTGTAATAAAATATCTGCAAAAGTTCTCTCTTAGAGAGTAATCAAAGGGCGAGTGCCATTGCACACATTTCAAATGATCCTGATGCAGAAACTGCTCTTGAATTATCCTCCATGCGGTATTATGAGATGTACGCCAGGCTAGGACCACTTGATGTGTGCTGATACCTGGATTGTCTCTGATAGCTTGTAGAATATGTTCTTCGTAGTCAGTCGTACAGACGGATCTAGTTCTTATTCGATACCTTAGATTGTGATGTCATGGACCCACTCTCAACAACACAAAGATAAACAGCAACAAAGATTGCATGATTCGGTTGTCTTCGTTGTGGAAACACAAATTGATAATTTAGTACAGCCTCGCGCCTAATATCATTCACGCATCGGTATGCAAAAATCATAACAGCTTCCTCACGATATCGTACGATTGTTAAACGGGAGACTTTTCAGTTAACTCACTACTACACAGGTTAAACGCTAGAGACAGACTAGCCAGAAATGTAAATAAATGGAAAATGTAACCTAGTTTTTATGGCAGCACAGCACCATCTACCTAAATTTCTTTAAAATAAAAAAAGAAAGTTTTACGTACATATGTTTATAGTTTGAGGAACACACCCTCAAAATTTTCAAAACTATTTTTGATGCAGCCTGTATATATTCTCGTTCAAATGATTTCAAATCTTGGAAAGATTCAAAGGTTAACGCCATGTTTTGAAAGGTTAAACCCATGTTTTCTTTTTTGAAGATATAGAAATGCAATTAACTGGAAAAGAAAATGGCGTTTCGTGTCTCCCCGTATCTTCAAACATAGTCGAACAAGACATTGCAGAGTTCATTTGTGAGATAAATCGCTAACCTAACTGCAATGCAGTTACACAAGACAAGCTGCATCATGTTTGACAGGAACTTGAATACCGACTTGAAGCGTGGCCTGGTCAAGGGTGATGGATATTGAAAACAGGTGAAAATGTTCAAGAAATCCACATACCTTGGAATTTCTTCTTTCAAATTGAAATAAAACATATGTTGCTCAACAATGTTTTATTTCATTTGCTTAGATTCTGGTTACTCAGATATTTAAACTCCTCCTTTCTATCTCTCTCTCTCTCTCTCTCTCTCTCTATATATATATATATATATATATATATATATATATATATATATATATATATATATATAAAAGTGGACATTGAAGTCAGCACCCAGAGGCGGCAGTCTATCCTATGCTTTGAAAATATGGTGGAAAAGAGAAATGTTCCAATCAAATACATAAATCTGCAAATCATATGTATGTCTACGAAGAATAACTCAAATAATATAATATAAATGTATGGGAATGTTGAAAATAATCAACATAATATATATGCACGTCTGAGTTTATATTTCTTTTGATGTTAAAGTTTTTTGTTTGTTTGGTCAATGGATGCAAGAATTGATGGATGTTCATATATGTTAAAAATTCTATAATTTACTATTTTCTTTTACTTGAGTTTTCCCTAGATTTAACAGTTATATATAACGTCGCTTACAGCTGATTTAAGCTTTTATTTCAATATAAGTGCGAGAATACAACCGACTGAAGTTTTCAGACAACATGGACAAAATACGTTTCATTATAATGACTGAGAGGATCGAAATTACTCAAAAAAACAAAAATGATCTTTGAAATGTTTATTCACAAGTGTAATCCCGTTATACAAAGTCGTTTTTTCAAAAAATTGAAAAATAAATAAACAAAAATATTTTAGTATCTGTCTATATTTGTGAGATGAGGAATTATGTACATTATTTACGTTATTCGGACTATTGTCAACCGAAAGGTTGTAATAAATATGGCGTCAAAGATGAGGACAATATTCCGAAAAATGTAAAAAATATTTTATGTAGCTGATTTTAATAAAACTTAAATAAAATAAAATAAAATTTTAAATAAAACTTAAAGAAAATCTAATGAAAGTATACAACATAGCATGGGAAAAAGCAATGATTACATTCACGCTAATCAAAAATGGCGAAGGCTTTAAAAGTTGTTCTTTCATAAAATGAGATCTGCATATTTGTGTATAGTGAAAGTTAATTATTAATTAAATTCTTTAAGACGTTGGCTAGTTAAAATACAAATCATGTTTGATATATTTATCTGCACTTATTAATAAGGAATACGCAATTTACTGTAAATCGAGGAAATGCAAATATTTTTAATAAAAGCAGAATAGACACCTGTCAAAATATTTCTCGTTTATTTCATTTATATAAAAATTGTTGATAGAAAGTAATCTGCTCAGCCAAATAAGCAGATGATCGAGCAGACAGGTGTATGTATAGCTACATGCATATAGGCATACATACATACATACATACATACATACATACATACATACATACATACATAAATTGGTGCACTGTGATTCTGAAAGATATCAACATTTGCAATTATTAAAATAATTTGATATTCTCCGTACATAGACAGAAATGTACCTATTTTGAATACAAAAAATAATGATTGGTTGAAATATTAGTAAATAAATGGAAAGATAAAAAAGACATAATATTGTGAATAAAATTTATTAGGATACAGAAGTATTCATCACTGCTAATATATTAACTTTAAAGTGTTGTGTAAATGCTTGTGAATTATAAATGCGAATCAATAATATACCGTGCTGTTCGATAAAAGTGACTCAACTTATCCTTTGAATTTAGCTCAACTTTCGTTTCATCGGAGAAGAGAACATTATTCCAGTTTTCTACGGTGATTTTTTTGTAATATTGAGCCCATTCAAGTCTCTTGGCTTTGTTGACTTTGCTTATTAGCAGCTTAAACCTTTGTGTACAAGATTTGTAGCCTTGTTCTAACAAGATTTGTAACCTTGTTCTGACGGACTGTTGAAGAGGCAAGACTAACACCTTGCTCTTCGCTTAGTCTGGCTGCAATTTCTTGGCTAGTGATAGTCCTGTTCCTCGCAACTTCTCTCTTGATTACTCTGCCAGTTCTATCATCAGTCATTTTCTTTCGTCCCCTTGTTTCCTTCCTTAGAGCAGGAGTGGCATCATTATGTGCCCTAAGCACTCGAGAGACAGTTGATTGGGAGGTTATAGGAATTTCTGCAATTTCTCTCGCAGACTTGCCTGGTTTTGAGAGGGCAATAATAGATGCCTTAAGAGGTTCTGATGAGCGTTTGTACCGCGTTTGGTAGTGCCTTGACTATTTCAAGCTGTTTTTATACTGTATGAGGCTTTTTGGAATATTCTGGAATACTCTAGATTTAATTTAAGCTGTTCTATAATTCCCTAGAATATTGTTCTTAGTGTATTATGAAATAGTTTATCAATATTTTGTCAAAAGTTTTTTTAAATTTACCAGTTTAACCGTTAGCATGCGATATCTGAGTCACTTTTTTTGTTACAGTTTTTTTCCTGAATCCCATTTATATCCAAATTTATAATTGTCAATAGAATACATTAGGGTGAATAAACCTTTTTTCCTAGGTGTTTGAGAAGGGGTCTTTTAAAGGTGGTCTGGAAGTGGTCTTTTTTCCTAGGTCTCTTTTATGAGATTAAAAATTATTTTAACCCGAAAAAACAATAGACAAAAAAAAACAAAAAAAAAAAATAGTAAAAAATCAGGTGAGATACTTTTATCGAACATAACTGTATAAATGAACATATATGCATATTTGAAATTATTATATCGATACTATTTCATATAAATTAAATGTGTATAGAATGAGAAAGGTGTTTGTAAAATGGTTAGATTAGTTGCGAATTAGTCAGGGTGTCAGCCTGCCCGATGGCGAGTGGATCTCTGTTGAAATCCCCACACTTATATAGAATAAATAATCAAATGAAATTGTTTTAGTAAATAAAGGGATATGAATGTTATGACTGTTTTGCACACTATCAGTTAATGAAGTCCAAAGAAGAGGACATTTTCAAAGGTAATGATCATAAAGACACAGTTAAGCCATTCGTTGCCTGATGGGGATTTTTTGATCACACTTTGCTATTCATTGAAAATGAACTGCTAGATGCAGAAGCAATTATTGAGAGAATAGAACAATCATCTAGTGAGCAAAAACGATTGCTCTTAATATAGTTGACTGCATGTAATGGTCTATTGTGCTTTTGAGACTATCAGTTAATATGTACATTTTGCAGTAAATTATTTAAAAGTATCAAATAATTACTTACAATCAAAAACGATAAATAAAAATTAAATCTGTATTTATTTTTGGTGTCTACTGTTGGTAAAATGTAGAGTATATGCAGACTGTAATTACTAATAAATGCAGATTTTTTTACAACAACTTATACTTTTATCCATATGTTTTCTTAAATATTATTTATTCTATATGAAAAATAAATGAGAGTAGATGTATCATGGAAACTAATATGAATAGTCTTGCCAGTTTCAGATATTAAAGATATGAATATATAACTATAGTTGTATGTAAGAACTATATGAAACATATTTTAGATTCCATAGTGATTTCAAGATAAATTTACAGTTTAATTTACGGACTACCAATAAAATTTTATCTGTTCTAAAGTGAATTATTCTGTCGAAGCGGAAAATTGGAATATGGTGAATGTATTACTCTCAGCAAAAGAAAAGATGCACAACAAAAGATGCACACATCAATCGTGGATGTAAATTCAGAAAATGTGAGCAAAAAATAGTAAAATTAAAATACATAGAAAAAATTCAGGGTGTGGGTATTTCGATTATCGTTCGAATTGCTTGACAGACTTCCGGTTAGTTTCCGTATATATTAGAGAAATAATATAATCATATGATTGCTTGCTTCCATTTATTGATTAAATATCAGCCACGTGAAAATAAAGACGTACTAAACATTTTATTCTGCTTTGTTCATATAATGTATAAAGGGGATGGAGTGTATCCGCATGCGATAATGTTGACAATAATCACTTGAGTCACAAATCAGTTTTTGCATTTCAATATTATTGAAAGTCATATTTATCGATTCCTTACATCTGTTAAACAATGAAATATAAAATTTAAAATGCTAGCAAACACTCACTTCCTCTCGCATACACATATCCGAAAAGCATAAACAAAATATAAATAAATATAATACAGGAATAGATGTATATTTTTTCACAAACGTGTAAAAAAAAATGATATTATTCCAAGGAATGGTAGATGTCTTTAATACTTTCTGGTATTATTTTATTTTGTCTACACTTCGTATATATATATATATATATATATATATATATATATATATAGAGAGAGAGAGAGAGAGAGAGAGATAGATAGATAGATAGATAGATAGATAGATAGATAGATATATAGATAGATATAGATATAGACAGACAGATAGTGTAGTATGTGCGATATTTATATATACAAACGGGTACAAAGGCTTATGAACGTACGCACATACACACTCACACACAGTATCCAGACACACGAGAGAGGTTCATATCGGTAATTAAATAATTAGTGGAATCTGGAAGTTTATTTGCTGAACGAACGAGGCTTTTTCTTTGTGCACCTTGGAAGAATTTGCATAAAATATCCAGGATTCCGAATTTACTAATTAATATACCAAAGTAAAAACTTGAAGATTAAAATTAATCATTATGTAGATATGATGGATAAAGAGAAACACTTTCAGGTAATAACTTCGGAATAAATGATAAATTTACAGCTATTAAAAATTCTGCACTTATGTTTTTCTTTAGTCAGTGCTGTTCAAAGCAATGATATAAACAGGAATTTCATGGAACCAATCACCCTGTTGTAAATAAGATAATCCTGTTTCAGAAAGAAAGTATATACTCCCTGGGGGTCTGTATAACCACACATGTGCGTATGCTTTTTGTGTATATTTATAGATGTGGTATTTATCAATAGAACACTATGCATATACACTGATATTTTCACGTACGTAACGTCAATTCGCATGAAAATCTCTTTTCCCATACAATCAAATACAGAAGTATGACATTTAATATAATTTTGTTTGTTGTATCTTTCACATTTAACTTAGACATTTTTTTATAATGCAACATATATTTAATCTTATGAATTTTGTCGAAACCCTGTGCAAAATTTATAAAAAATTGTTGTCCTCAATTTTGTCAGTTCGAAATTTTAAAATGATCCGCATTTACCTTATTTTGCTCCTAAACGACTTCAGTTTCAATGTATTAATTTTGATTATTATGGCAACGCATAGGAATTGTATATTAATATATATATTTCCGAAACAAAATGCTATGACATTATGCCTGATTGTGAATGTGCTATATGAAAGAATCTTCTTTGAAGAATACGAAGAATACTAAGAATACTAAGAATTATAGTTTCTGATGAAATGAGGTGGGCATAAAACTTTGATCAGCACACCCGACCCCACCCCGTAAAAATCAATTACTTATTTGTATTTAATTACCAATTGCGTGTATTATTTAATGTTATGAATTATTTAAAAAAAAAATGGTTTAGTTTAAGAATTTTCCTCAAATCGTACATTAACCACATTTGGTATCTTCATAAATTTTCCTTTTCCTTTGACCTAATTTCGGCACCCGTTCATTCCAGTGTCCAATCACCACCATCATCATCATCATCATCATCATCATCATCATCATCATCATCATCAAACTCTATTTAAGATGTCAAGGTATTACTAGAAATGTCCTGATATATTTTGTTATATCTGTGATTCATTTACCTAAAAACCTCAGAAACGTGGCATCACATTTGAAATAAAGAAATATATTAATTTGGATACTCTGGGACCAACGTAAAAGTTAGGAAACTCATATCTGCTCATCTTTTTCAAAAAAGGATCAAAGAATTAGCTTAATAAAATTAAGAGAGCACTTCCTATTAAAGTATTGATGATATTAAGAGAACTAAAAGATCATTTAAAAGATTGTCATTTCTGCATGATGTGATTTGACCCAAACAGTTGTGAGTTCGATACCAGGCTACAGTAGTGGTGAACACAAAACTCGGAGAGTTGAGGTAAAACAAAGTAACTGAGACATCCGGAAGATGCATGACAGAACTAGTACTTTCAACCCTGGTGGACGAAATAAAGGGTCCGGTTCGGGATTCCAGTCACCTGAAGAAATCCGGAACGTACAACGGTCGAAATGTTGTGAATATGGCAATGGAGATGAGGATAACAGTCCGAATAATATAAATAATTTAAATAGTTTTGATTTTTACAACAAATGGCCACGGAAATATAATATCTTCTATTTATTATGCATTTCATACACATGAATAACTTATCGAAACCGTGAGAAATACAGTAAAATCAGAAATCAGTAACAGAAAAATGTCACCTTATAGAGAAGAAACAACTTCAGGCTCGAAAAATTTAATAAGAAAAGAAACTCTGACGACTAGAAAATCATTTTGTTGCCCCGTGTTATAATTTAATTTGATGTTTCGTCAGGGACATGTCTATCCATAAATAGTGTTGGTCTTATGTGGTATGAATACATCAGGTGATTTAACGTATAAATCTACCGTTTTAATTTTATATAATAAAGAAAAAGCTTTTATGGTCGAATAGAATTGTGTATATCTTAATAATGTTTCTAAAGGTAAACTCGTACTGCCCATAAGTAACGTGCATTAGATTTTTTATTAAAACTATTCATATCAGTGTTTTTTTATAACTTTAGACAGAAATAATCTAATTTGATTTTCCATAACGGAGTTCAAAAAGCCGTTAATAACAAAAGATTGTTTCACGTTCGTGAGTTCTTTGAAGAATAGCAGAGCAGACAAGATTGATGCATTTTCGTACGCTCTGGTAAGGAATTTATATTATGATATTTATTTTGCATATTCCCTTAAACCTAAAAAAAAAAATAATAATAATAGCTATTAGATTAGAAGAAAGGGCTAAGATCGACATACCATTTGGACAGTTTTACTTACTATATGTCCGGAAAAGAAATAGCAAGAAAAATTTAAGAAAACATTTTATCGCAGTGCATTATCAGTCGTCTATAATGACACTTGAAGATGGGGTTGCGTGAGGATTTAACGTTGGTAAGCGTTATATATATATATTTTTTATTTTGCTTGGTCTAAGCAATCTAGGCTTCGAGCACTTCACTTTACTGAATAGATAATTTTACTTTTTCAGTATTGCAGTCTTTATACGAGACCGAATCTGGATGAAAATCTATTATTTGGCAAGCTGTCCGTTGGTTCCTACAACGGTTTATTTTTATGTTTAATAGTGTACAAACACACACACACACACAGACACACACACACACACATATATATATATATATATATATATATATATATATATATATATATTATTTTTGTGCTGTCTCAACGACTGTCCTTTTACTATACTCTTATTCCCTTTAACACCTCTACTCATGTCACCTTCAATATATCCCGTGAATGTTTAATTCTTCATGCCCCATTTCCATCATTATCCGTCACAGAAATATAAGATGTCTCTTTTATTTATTCTCTTAATTATATTCTCAGCATCCTTTGTAGAACCACGTCTATATAGTTTCGCATCACACCATCATCTGTGAAGCATCCACATAATGATATTATATGGCACTTTAGTATTCCTTCCCTTGTTTCTCACAAAGACTAGATTTTATAAGGCATATTTCTTATTTCGTATAGTCATCAGGTGTTATTTTCCATTCTATTACACTTAGAAATTAAATTTATCTTCTTGGTTGTTTCTAACATATCATATTCGAGGCTCACATATTACACCGTTCCTCTTGCTAATGAACATGTTTCTATCTTCTAACAGTTGAAGTATATTTTTTCTTCGCGATTTCTCCATCTGACAGATCTTTCTTTGTGTGCAATTAATGCAATATCTTCTGCGTATTAATATTGCTACAATTGCATCCCCCGAGAAATTCTGATATTTCTTCTTGTTCTCTTAGGACCGACACGCCGTTTATGATGAATGTGGGTAGACGCATCATATTCTTTCACCTCTTTCTATTTTACTGTAGTAGCTCAGCATGTTTTACATCTGTATGCATGGTAAACATTCCCACTAATTATTACGGATTAATATAGCATTTTTGCAAAATAAATAACGTTTTCCTAGCTGATCAAATAGATATTTGCATCCTATCTGTTCAAATGTCTATCCTATAATATACAGGCACACGTTTTCCTCAATGGTATAGCTTGCTCAGATAATATTCTAACAGTAAATATATCATTTGAATGGATTATTTGTCATCTATCGGTTGCTTAGGCTCGGCGAATATTTATTCCTTGCCGGGTGTACGCGCTCGTTCGGGCTCCCCACATTAAACGGTCATACCTGTCTTCATTCTGGTTTGAGTAAATACAAATTACAACAATGTAGTTTCTAACACGTTAATTTATCATCTCTCAGTTGTATCTTTGTCTTTGGGCAGAGACCACTCAGAGGCGCCTCCTTCAAAGGACAAAGTCACAAATGAGGAAAATTATACTGAGAGGATCCTAGCCCTTAGGAACAGCTGCACCGAAGAGAGGGATCGATGCTCGCACCGAGGCCAACTTATCCGAGGAATGTTTATTCCCAGGCCGAGTGTACACGCTCGAGCTCCTCACATTAAAACGGCATTGTGTCAAAACCTACAAGTGCTTATACCGAGGCCAGCGCAACCGACTGTTGCAGAGTCCCGGAAAACTTCTGTTCCTTGGCCGGATGTACGCGCTCAGGATCTCCCATTAAAAAGATCCTGTGTCACATCGCGTCTTTGTTGGTGTCGAGTAAATTCCAAATTACTATAAAGTAGTTTGTAACACGTTTATTTAGCATCACACGTTTGCACCACTATCTTCGGACAGAGTGCGCTCAAGGGTGGCTCAGCCGCAGGACAAAGCAGCAACTAAAAGAAACCATAATGAGTGATGCTCAGCCCTCAGACAGCTGCCCGAAGCAGTGTCTTCTCATTGCACAAGAGAGATGGATCGGTGCTCGCACCGAGCCCAGTGCAAACGACGGTTACAACAGGACGGGGAATTATTGTTCTTAGCCCAGGAGTTTGCGCTCGAACTCCACACATTTTAACGACCTTGAGTCACAACGCGACTACGTGGGTGATCGAGTAAATACAATAGTAATTACAATAAATTAGCTTGTAACACGTTTATTTATCATTTATCTGTAGCGTCTCTGCATTTGGGAAAAGTGCGCTCAGTGGTGGCTCCGTCGGAGGATAGAGTCGCAATTGCGGAAATTTATACTGAGAAGTGCCCAGCACTGGGGAGCAGCTGCCTGTGGCCGCTCCCTCATATTGTCTTAAAGAGAGTGATCGGTGTTCCAGTCGAGGCCAGCGAAACCGACTTTTGCGTGGCCTCGGGGAATTTTTGTTCCGCGCGCGATGTACGCAATCGGGCTCCCTCGATCTTGTTTCACAAGCGACTTCGTGGGGTGTTGTGTAAGTACCAAAATACTATAAATTAATTTGTAACAGATTTATTTATCACGTCTCAGGTGGGTCTCTGTCTTATGGCTCAGAGCGTCTCCTTCGAATGCCAGAGTCGAAACTGAGGAAAATTTTACTGAGATGTGCCAAGCCCTGGGAAATATCTACCGAAGGCTGCGCCATTTTATTTCCCTGTTGTGGGGCCTTGTGGAATTTTTTGTACTTAGCCCAGATGTAAGTTCTTGTGCTTCCCATATTAGACAGACCTTGCGTCACAATGCGACCCCCGTGGGAGTTGAGCAAATACTACAGTGCTATAAAGTAGTGTTGTGGCTTTATAATCCCAGAATTCCTGGGATAATTGAGTTGTAAGTTCGCATTTATTCATATAAAGTCCATAATATAGTTTTTATTTAATTAGCTATTATGCTTCTCTAACTCTTCAAATGTTGAATGTATAACTAATTCCAATTTCTATTTTCCCATATTTATACTATATTAATTTTATCTTGTCCTCCTTTCTGTCCCCCATGAAATAAAAATAATTGTTTGAATGGAAAATACGGATCTACGAACATCAAATCCTCTTTAGTGGCAGCAGAAAACTTATCGTTAAACTTTTAAATGGTAGGCTTAAATATTAATTCAATAATTAAATGCAGAGATAAATTTTGAGTTATTTTGTAGTTTATTGATGCCTATCGCATGTATTCTTCCCTAGCCATTACGATGATGGCCAAACCAATAATCCTCCAAAGAAGCTAGTTTAAATGCCATCCAATAGGGCGGCTTTTAAGCTTGCTTAAAATTTTAGCTAGCTTAAAATTTTAAGCCAGCTGCAATTTTGGATACTGTTGTGGATTCCGAGATGAATTCGTTCTCCAAAGAATGACAAACGCAATAATTAAATATAAGAAATAAAATGTATTTACACAATCATACAAAGAGTAATACTGTTAGTAAGTCCAGGAACGTGGTTAGTAGCAAATACAGATAGATATATACAGTCTCGAAGTAAGACTTCCTTAGAGTCTACGTGCTTGTAACTGACTTCTACAAGAGGTTACCTCACACTATCTCCGTTCGTATATTCTCTCACTCTCCGTATACCCTCTCTCTATCCGACTACTGCCGACTACCCTCACTGGCTGTAACTCTGGGTATTTAACGGCAGCAGTCCAGGTAACACTTGGTAGAGTTCACTTATATGAAAAAGGGGTGGACCCCATAACAGATACAAAAGGAAAATAAGAGTTATTCCCCTTGAACCATAAATGCAACAATAGTAGTATTATATATTAATATATTTTTACCTCAAATAAACTGCCAACCCTGAATTAGAGCTCAACGAATATCACTCCCTGCACCTAACATTTATTGGGCTTTTGAATGAAGTCAGTCCATTGTGTGCAGACGAGTTGCTTAGACACAGACATGCACAAACACACACACACATATACTATACTCTATATATAAGATTATGCATTTTTATCTTTAAACTTTGCATTTATGGGAAGTGCTTGTTTTCTCATTATATACCGGAATAACTATTCTCTTGTCTCAAAGGACGCATCAGTTTGATACGTTCAATCTTTTTCCATGAATTACGACTTTGGAAATTAGAAATACCAAGATATTTATATGTATCTATACAATTGTATATATCAATAAGTAGGTAAAACTGCTGAAATATGTATCTTCAATTAGACTAAAAATGAAAGACAAAAAATTTCAACTACTTTAGTACTTGTGTGGCTTGTTATGAATACGAAAACTTAAAAATACTAAAGCCAAGACAAACAAATATGTTGAATTTTAAAATGAAAACGAGAAAATGAGTGAAGGCCAATAATCAGTTACTCATAAATGACTTTTAATTTATTTTATTTCTTTAAGATTGTATTATTAATTACCATAATTTTGTATATACTACGGCTCACAGTGGAATTATAAATATATATATATATATATATATATATATATATATATATATATATATATATATATATATATATATATATATGAATTAATTAGTGATTATATAATTGTTGTTCGTCCTCTAATTGGTAAGATGTCTCCTTCCAAGAGGCGGGTTGCCGTATTAACAAGTACGTAAATTCGAATCTACTCAGTATCGTGTTCTTACGTTTGATTTGGGTCCATTATTAATGATCCATCTTAGTTATGAGAAAAAAAAATGTAATAGAAAATTCGACAAATGTAATTCTAGTTTAAATTTAATTATAATGACCACTTTTTCAGACCAGTTACGGAGTTATGGAGGCTTTTAATATTTGTCTAATGATGTTGCGCATGTGTAGAGTATTTACTGTTTTGTTGCTGATGAAATTGTAAATCATTAAAGAACATTTGGACCAAGCTAATAAAGTCAATTCAAAACCAGTTATTGATTTATCTGAATGTTGGCCATGGAGACCATTTTATAATATTTAAGATATAAAGATCATTTTATTTTAATATAATTTTCATAGATTAAGATGAAAGATTATGTAAAAATAGATAAAAAATGTACAATTAGTTGATCAGGCTTTTCAAAGTTGGTACGACCGAAAAAACTTTCAACATATTATTGACGAATATCTTATATCCTTGAATAGATACACATATAAATATATTCATAGGAAATCAGTGGCAACAATTAAAGAACAATACAAAAGGTAAAATTAAATTTATCACATACCCGCAAATTATCCAATATACAGATCAATACATGCACAGGTTCCAACATAACGTATCAATGATAATTATTATTCGTTTTTCAATAATGTTTAAACAAGACAATACTATTGTGTAAATAGGATCTCGCAGAATGGGCATAATATTATGGGATATATTATTATACTCCTGTTGCAATACAACGACAGAGATAAATCAAATGTCATTCAATAATATTCCGTGAATATTTAATAGTGGAGAGCTACGGAGATTGTGCTGTTCGATGTATGGAAACGTATCGCAGAGCAATTTATGTAAGAACTGACATTTTGTGGGCGTAAGTTTCCTACTGAAATACCTAATGTCTGTTTTAGGAAAGGGAGCATTGTCGTTTTAATAATATTCGACGTATATGTTGCTGTTTATTGTTCGTTTCACGAAGTTGAGCATGAAATTATAAGTTATGGTACCAACATTATTGTTACAAGTTCTTTCTTTCTTTCTCTCTCTTTTTCTCTCTCTCTTTCTCTCTCTCTAGTATCGGGTATACAATGAAGAGGTCGAAAACATCCCTATTTTGTCCAGGAAAATTATTATCACTGTATACATTTAATTAGCATTTGAGTTAAAATCTGCCCAATCACCATTCCACCTTTTCTATTGCGATGCTTGGCCTTACATATTGTAGTAAGAATAGGTTATATCAATATTTTACATGGCACAATCCGTGCTTAATTTTGCAAGAACTTGTCTGAAATTTCATCGAAGATAATGATGATGATGATAATAATAATAATAATAATAATAATAATAATAATACTAATAATAATAATGTTTCCTGAATGTAAATTATTTCTAAATGAAATCCACTGGCAAGTTTATGCGATGGTTCCATAAAAATATCAAGATATTGCGTATGTTAGGTTGTGGTGCTTGTAATGGGTCTGAGGTTGACAATCCTATACATGCATCACGTCATGCATATTGAGTATCATGATGTCTATAATGGGTTTCGTTTGTTTGTAACCTCTGAATGAAATGTTTGGTGCGCTACTACCTCTGTAGTAATAATAAATATATGCGTATAAGCTTATCTGCTTGCAAACGGTTTCTTTTCACTTGTTTAGGAAAGGAAAAGAATCTAGGATTCAGAAAATTCTTATAATTTTGAAAAAAAAATAAAGGGATATTGCACCACTTTTATTGAAATCCAAGTTTAATTTTATGCTGTATTTTTTCACAATGGTGTGACGTCGTCCCCTGGTCGCAGCGCCAACCGTGTCGTTCTATCCCAGTCTACCACGGCACCAACTGTGACGTCCTACTTTGATTCCCAGTCTGTCTACCCACGTTGTGAATTGATCTAGGCAGAGGAAATCAATCAGTCGTCGGTGCCGTACCGCAAACCGAGTTCAACTGGGTGATACCACACAAATATGCATAAAAGGCAATAAAATGAAAACTCAAAAGTTCAAAGTATCAAAGAAAAAGGTAACAAACTTTATGTCTAGTTGTTCGATACATAGGACTGCATCTATCTCCCGACCCGTTCTATAGATTGTGACACGTCGTTTTCCGCTAGGCAAGTTTTAACACTTCAAGTCGTCTGCTCTCTAAAAAATTGGTGTTTCGTTGGGTCTTTGGACGAAAGTCAAAAGAAAAACTTATTTCGGTGATCTGGATCTAAGTCGCTCTTCAAAATAATTGTTCTTGGTTTGAAGATGTGGGTCCGGAAAGTGCGCGAATCCTGGTCAGCTATCTGCGAGGCTTGCCTCAACCGGAGACTGACGCTGGGAACTGCTGGGTCTCGACTTATTTCTGCTCGTTGTGGCTTCGTTTATATGGGCGCCGACCAAAACCGGGGTGAGTTTGTCGGCGCCGGGGGGTTCCTCGATAATTCTAAATACAAAGCCACCTCTCTGGTTAGGAATTTCCACCTTTTTTCTATTTTTTGGAACCTTTCCTCACTCCCACCTTCTCATCATACTTCAGAGGGGCGTGAACTGCCCTCCCCACATCTTCGTGGCAACCTCTCTTACTCATCCTTCAGATGGGCGGCAACAGCCTTCCTCGTGCATCACGTGATCACCACACGACCAATGATGTCTTAGTCGGGCATGGACGAATCTGCGGCTTTGTTTCAGGAAGAAAAAAAAATATCTTGCTTAAAAAAAAAATTATCTCTTCCCTTTCCCTTTTCTTCCCCTTAATGGTTTATCATTTCTCCAGCCGCGAACGGGACAATATGACAATGGCGGTCATAACTCTTGTTCTACACGTGGTTTACGTCAGGTATTTTATCGCTAATTATCAGAATGTGTGGTCTTCTTAACATGGTCTCAAAGAGAAACATCTCCAAATTTCCAGCCAGTCTGTCGCATCGAAGAAAGAAAAAAAAAACACATTCATTTTCTTTCGGTACATAACAAAACTTTATTATCGCAGGCCAAGAAGGTTCCGTCGGACGCTCGTGGGTGTTTTTTTAATTTTTCATATCTGTCCATGTCCTTTTAGTTGTCTGTTTTTCGTCACTTAACGAAATAACATTTTCATTTGATTTTTTCTCTCTCTTTCTTTGGCTAGCCGGTCTGTAGTTGATAATAAGATGTCTTCCCGTACCAATAGTTTGTTTTCATATCCTTAGATAACACAGCCGATGCCAAAACATATCTGATTCTTTCCTTCTTTCCCTTTCTTTTTACTCAGAATTTCCCTGTCATTATAATGACACTCTTTCGCCATTTGTTACTTATCAAAATATCCTTTTATCCATTGTCTCATAGCTGTGTGTCTGTTCTTGCTTATCACTCAGATTCGGTTCTTAGCCTCTCCTTTCCTTCTTGTCTTTCTTTTCCCTTTCTGCCTCGTTAAATGGTGCCACAATGGCTTCCTGAATCAAAATAAAGTTCAATGATTTCACACCATTCAAGATAATTGCAATATTTATGTGCAACTCGACATATTTGATAATTTTTCATAACGATTTCGAAGATATGTTTACTTTACAGTTAATCTTCAATTACTTCTAATAAGAGAGGTATTAACAATACCAAAACTGATTGACCTACTTGTAAAAACATTGTGAAGAGTTTCGAATAGTTGTTGTAGATTAGCATTCATTATACTTTATTCATATCACGCTATTAGAATCACAAAATATGGAACTTTTTTTCATTTAGGAATGTGGTACTACTCTTAATATAAATCAATGTGAAATTGTCATTATAGATTTATTTTATGACAATATTTCAAATAATTTATATCAATTAAGCTGAACTTAAGTTTAACACATGTAAAGGGTATCTTATTTAATTTCTTAAGATATTATATTATCTTGTATATGATCGGATAACAGTAAAGGAAACCAACGTTTTTGTTTTCAGAAGAGATGCGTTCTTAAGTCTAATGCCTAATTTCTGACGTATACACCCTAAGCATTACTATAACTATTTTTTAACATTTTATTTTCATTTATTCAAATTTTATATCATTAAGCGTTATTATGATAAAAACAACAATTACAATACCTATGAACACGTATTAATAACTAATAAATTTCGTTTTTTTCTTGCTCCAGCAAAGCTATGGAAAATTTAAAATTATTATTTTTAATTATTCTCATGTTTTTGACGAAATGTTTATTCCGACATCGAATGTAAACTATGCATGTTTATGGGATGATTTATGTATGTTTCTATGTGTTTATTGTGGATGCATATTTAAATTTGACTGATATTCCTAAACTTCCTATTGAGAATTATGCCATAAAGGATTCTTCTGACCTTGATGCTTTTGTACCTTCTCGCAAAGATCAGGTGAAACCAATATCATCTCCTTGGTTGACACTAGCCTGTTCAGCAGCTATATTACATAAGAATCGCTTTTTCCGCGTGTGATACTTACGATCACAACACCCGCCTATTTCTGTGTGCTCTAAATTATTATACACGTGTCCTCAAATAGGTCAAGTCTTTCTTTTCTGAGAAAATGGCGCACAGTATAGCGTCTAACACATTTGATTCACGTGAGTACTGGTGGCTCTTTAATAGTGTGTTAAGTAAGAGTAAGTTTTCTATCCATCCTCACTTCATTTAATTTGAGGAGGTAAGAACTTCTGATAAAGCAGACTGTTTTGCATGAAAATTATCTTAAATTTCTACTTATAACTAATCTCCAGTGCATTTACCTGACCTACTAATTAGGTGTGAGTCTCTATTGAGTGATATGCATATTACGTCGTCCATGTTTGCTAATATTTCTAAACTAGATCCTCACGAATCATTTGGGCGTGATGGTATCCTTGCAATCGTCCTTAAGATATCAGCAACTGAACTGTCTACCGTTCTCACTAAACACTAAAATAAGTGCCTTGCTGCTTCTTCCTTTAATTCTTGTTCGAAATATTCTTCTGTAGTTTCAGTCTTAAACAATTATCGTACCTGGATTCATGAATGTAAGAAAAGTACTAGATTGGCGGCAAGGTTTTTGAATTTACAGTTTGAATTCCTAGATGCAAAAGTAAGTTCTATACTAAGAGACTATTCGATCGCACTTCACGTTTGTAGAAATTACTCCCAGTTTCTTTCTTCCCAGTCATTGATCCGAATTAAAAATTCAAATTAATTATCTATTATAAAAAAATTAAGACAGCTAACCTTATCCTCAAATATAACACCACACCATCTAAGTCAAAATTACAAAGAACGAACATTACCTATGAGTTCAAATGCCCCTTAAGGAACTGTGTTCCTGATCAAACCGGACTCATAAATAATTACATCGGTTACACAACCACATGCTTATCCGGACGTCATACGTTACACCTATCGGATCACAGCTCCATTAGAACCCATTTAAACACACACATTTACCAGAGTCCATTAGAAACATGCTAGTAGAAAACCCAAATATATTAACTGCATCCACCTGCAAAAAAGACTAAAAATAATGGAAGCTTTAATAATAAAAAAAGAAAAGCCAACTCTTAACAATATTAACTACGAACAAAGCCACAATGTGCTAAACGTATTCGGTAATGAATAACATCCCTACCACATATTAAGACATACACCGAACACACACACTCAATTAAGCTGAAACATTGAATCATCCTGGAGAATGGCTTAAGGTATAGCCGAAAGCGTCCGGAAATATAAGACATTTGGGCAGTTCTTACACACCCTTTGTCCAACCCTTAACCGTAGTACCTTGTCTGTCGTTTGTAATGAAACACACACACACACACACACACACACACACACACACATATATATATATATATATATATATATATATATATATATATATATATATATATATATATATATATATATATATATATATATAAGTGATGTGTTATATTTGTGACGATTATCCGTACGGAAAGTGATATCACCATATCACCAACTGATCAATTTCTATCAACTCACTTTAATTTCCCTGTTTCTCCATCTATCCATTAAATACAGCGTAGATTTAATTCTTAAATATTGGTAAAACAATTATTCCAAGAGAGAGCCATTTCAGAGTTCAAAACTGCCCAAAGATGCATTAACTCTTGCACTATAATTGATGTTCCATAATGCAAAGATTATACGGAATTCATTTTGTGTCCATATCAAAGTCTAACTTGTTTTTTTTTTATAGCATATTGTATATGCTTAGATTTTATACTTGATAATATTTGTATTACTTAAATTATATTGTCCAAAATGTTTTCTTAAATACGAATTTATGTTTAACTGATATTTTAATGCACTTTTGTTATTCATATTTTCGGATCCATAAATTTATCTCCATTGGCACACACGGCTACCCAGACATATGTAGACGCGAATATATTACATGCATATACCGTATTCTTCTGTACATACGCATAAGCACAGGTAGAAGTATATGTCCATTTATCAATGTAACTCTACATCTTTATGTATAAGTATTTGTGATTTCGTTTTTATTAGTTTCTTCATGAACATCTAATACTGTTCTCCTTTTCAAGAGTAAGGCGCCGCCTTGCTATTGTTTTCCTTCTGTTTATTCAGAAAAAAAAATACAATTTATTTTTTTCGTTAAACTGTTTAATTTTTTATCTAGTTTATATAATTTGTATATCTACTTTATTCAGCTTGAATATACGATAGACACACTTAAATTGTGTCTTTTCTTTGTGTATTAACCATTCGCATACAGTTTACTTTATAAATTCTTATTGTAGTTTCATCCATTAAAACACAGTTACAACTTGCATATGCATATTTTTCATGTATCTGTTTATTGATATTACAATAACTAAATATAGTCTTATGTTAGAAATATGTATATTTATATCTCTTTTTTATTTAAATATTTTTACAGAGGTGTGTGTATGCCTGTGTGAGATGAAATACTTCATTTATTCTTTCGAATATTATGTCACTCTTCTTTTATATGCCTTGGTCTTTCAGGACATGAGCAACGAAGGCTTCCCAAAATGTACGATCTTTTGTTGCTCTAAAGTAGCTTTTACCCCTTTATGATCTGTCTTTGTCTTTATTCTGTTATGCATTTACTCAAATCCGTTAAATTGCTTTACTCACTGTTTCTATCTGCTTCTCGTGTTCTAGGTATATCCTGTGACGTTAAAATTCTTTTGGCCTTCTTTAGTCATATAATATATCCCAGAATGTTTAGTTGTCCTTTACTCACTGGAATTATAATTACTTTTAGTTGTTTACCTCCTTTTAATTCCCTGTGGTTGTGTCAGTAGAAACTCTATACATGCCAGATTCATCTGTGATGAAATGTTACAGTATTCACTGGCATATAATATTGCATTGCTTATAAGGAGTGTTAAAAAGTTGTCGTTTCAAACCACGAATCAAAAGCAGCATTTCAATGACCGAACATAACTCTGAACATTTCAACATCCCTGGAAATTTCATTGTTCCTAGTGCATGTTAAACGATATTTGCAATATTGTTTATGGCTACCAGACATGTGCTAATGAGAAGTATGTTTCAATTCTAATGTCTAAATAATTCCTTTATCATTTGATATTGTCTTAGATTAGATGATATTCAGATTGACTATTTATATTCTCACCCGGTGACTTCCAAATGTGTATAATATTTTGATTGAATAAATTACAAGTGTCATTATTTTTAAAGTGCTTACTAATAGATATTATTAAGCGATATATTCACTAGAGACATTAATATATTTCATAGACAAAAGCTCATAAGTTAAAACTTATACTCATAACTAATATGTTTTCTTTGGTATTCGAATGTATGATGGAAATGTAGCTCATTGCTTTCGATCGTCATTATTACAACACATAATATTTCTAATTTATTAATACATTGTATTCGACTGAATAAATATACTTATCATTTTTGGTTAACCTCATTAAAATAAACTACAGTGAAATATTAACAATTCCATAAAATATCCATTATTTTTTCATTGTTTTGAAATACTTTGCTGATTAGTTGAAATTAAAAGAAATAATCTAATATTTATTTTACCCTTTCAAACTGAATTTAGATGAGAACATTATCAAACACTATATACTGTACATGTACAAAATATTCTCATTGAGTAATGAAAAATAAGAAACGTTCTTCCTTTTTATGGAAATACAATTTTAACTGTTCAAATATAACATTTATGGGTTGTTCAGTTTCAATCGTGAAATTTATCTCTCCAAATTTCCCTCATCCTGGACGGCATGAACTGATGAATGTATCCCAAATTTGTGAAAGCCTCCCTCAATATGACTGTTTTCCAGGTTACTCAAGTAGATGTCATTTGCTTCTAATTGAAGAAAATAGTCTAGAGTATATTATAATTAGCGGAGAAATGGGCTTTCTATTCAATCATATCCAACGAAAACAAAAATTCAATTGATCCTCACCTTTTCCGATCGTTGCAACATTTTAAAAGAGTAAAAGTTAATAAATTGTGAAGACGTTATAACTGATGTTGACTATTTCGTTGCATCGAAAACTGATGTCTTTTTTGCTTGAGTATTAACACTTTACGAAATAGTTGTAATCATGTTATTAATAATGAGAGGAAACAATAATTGGATTAAATTTGGGCCAAAGAACCATTTATACTTTTTCTAAGCGAAATAAGACAGGACATTTTTTCCAATATATCATGGTAAACTATTTCCATAAATTAAAATTTTATAATAGCAAAATATTATATCATTCAAAGCAAAATTCATATGAGGTTTAGCATCAGGTATCTGCTAATTTTCGTTATATATCAAGTGACAGCAAATCACTTCATATTCTTTGGCGTCTTCGGCTCCAGATTGTTTATCTCAACTTTCAATTTGTATTTTTTAGCAAATTTCACGACCGGATAAAAAATATTTCCCTTGTTTGAAAGAATATTGTTTATTTCAGTGAACCTTTGTTCTCATGTAATTTGGACAATAGAGAAGAGTTACCAACTTTTCAGTTTATCTTTGTCTTTAGAAAGACATTTTATTTTATTTCAATTTTCTGTTCGTTTCTTTTTTGTACTGCCTTCACTTATCAAGTGTTTTAGAATATCGTCACTTTAAAAAAAAATATCGCATTTTCTGTTATGTTTTTGCAACTTTAGTCTAGACGTAATCGGTTCTGATATATTTATTCACGATTACAATAACACTTTCTCTTTCAGGCGTGTTTTGTGCAACCATAACTTATTCTTTTATTTCAAGATAATTTCTATTGTCTTTTTTCAGTTTCGTGAATTTGATCTTTTCTAGGTTATATTTATTCATTCTAAAATGCCCGTTTTTTTTCTATTTATTATTTGGCTTTCTATTACGATTTAAATTATTTGGTTGTTGTGTTCTATCTCATTTATAAGACTTACTATCGAATTTCAAACAAAGTCTATGCAAAAAGGGGGTTTCTTTTATACTTTAAATAGATTGTAAATTGCTACTTTCTTTAATGCAGATATTAATTCATCGTCATTACTTTTAATGTATATTTCTTTAAATATATTTTATGCATACTTTCTTTATAATTTATATATTTTCTTAGTTATTAACTTTTATTTCTACTTCCTTTCCTCTTTAAATAGCACGCATCCTTGGCTCCATATGTTGCTGCATTTCATTCGTTTTATTTTTCCTTTTGTGGAAAAATCTTTACTTGACAGCAAGGTTTCAGCAATTGCATTTGCAGGGGTCATAAGAACAATATTAAATTTAAGATTTCAAATTCTTGCTGCAGATGATTTCGGTGACAGAATAATTGTGAGTACATTCCCATGGGACGTCTAGTGTGTATATATTCTGAGTTATTGGAAACGGAAATAGCAATAGCTCAACCATTAACCAAGACCTGATATACTTAAATAGAGGGATGAGAACAATTTCCGCCGACTACATAAAGGAAATAAGGACTACAGTTCGGAATTCACTGAGGGTAACCTGATCAAGAGTATCCTGGGGAAGTCAGCAGCTCACCAGTCGATACGTTGTAAACGTGGGAATAAAGATTACATCATTATTCTGGCTGTAAATATTAGATCGTTACATATATTCGTTCTTTTATTTTTGATGTTCTGCCTATGATATCGAAGAATATTCTTTCGTAGCAGTTTTTTGTTTCTTAGTAACATTGTCTAACGATATTGAAATTATATTTCATTTTAGACACCCTTTTATGATAGAATGCTAAGTAGAAAAGAATGAGCATATTCGCCATTTTCTCTTTGATTTTATTCAAGAAAACACAATGCTGCTTGGGATAGTAGTACTGTGTATGGAGAAGAAATGCTTTAAAACAAACGATCAACGATAAGCCGTATGTTGAAGAAATAAACAGACTCATTGAAGCAATTAAAGTGAAAAACCGGCGATACATTTATGATTATTCAGTATAACGGTACTCGGCCTTATGTCGCTATCAGGACCTAGCATTAAATTAAAGAGAAAGTAAAGGGGCATTTTGTACACTCAACATATTCTCTTCATTTAGACGCGCCAGTCTATCACCTTTTTAGTTGCATTCTAACAGTTTTACGTGTGTTTCGACGTGGAAATTACAACGTGGCTTGATGAATTTTACGAGTCAAAATCAATGATAGTTATCACGGAGGGATTAAATAGTGGATTTTTAGCAGCAAATTGTAAACAATGACTGTGAATACACTGTTGAATGATTTATTAAAACTTTTAAGAAATAATAACTATTGAAATAAAATTATTGGGATTATTGTAACATCCTAATAATAACTCCTTATCTCAGAAATTGAAAATCATTTATATATTGGTGAAATGTTTCTTTCAAGATAAATAAGGAAAATATCATATTCATACAATATGTTGTTCAACCATCTTTCAAAGTTTAATATTGATCATCATATCAAAAAGTGTTTAGAACTTATCATATTAATGGAATATCTACGAACCTCTCCAGATATTAATCAAGCAGATAACTTGCAGTCATATTTAAAATAGATTTATTTGAAAATAGAAAACGATATTCATACAAAGAAATTGAAACATAACAGGTTGAAAGTCTGAGAAATGATATACGATGACATATTAACGTCTAAAACATTAGATTCTATAGTAAAAACTAACTGTGGGCTTTGTTTTTCCTTCTCAGGGACAATTTTCGATTATTGATCATGATGACATAACTGATAATTCCTATTATTCAACTAGTCCTAGTCATCAATTCTTGTTTTTCTATTCATTCTGATATTAGTAGCTTTTTTTTCATCTATTGAACGACGTTATTTCTAACGTTTGTGGTAATTTGATATTTTTATAGTGGTGTTCTCTTTGTATAAGTTCCGGGGGTTACTCGAAGTAAAGTGTTACTGAGTGAGAAGTATAGTTATGTGTGGATGATAACGGTCAAATCTAGACTTGAACAGGTTAAAATTATAATAATGGAGGTACCAGCCTCTTGGAAGACTATTTCACAATGCCGTGGTTCGTAAGAAGCAGCAGACTAAATGGAACTTACACCTCACCAGGGGATTATGACGGGAGTTAGGGTGGTTCGAAAAATGTGTGTGGCAGGGTGAATTTTATAAATGAAATTTAGGTTTAGTGGAACAAATCAGTGGAGTTTATAAAGGAAATAGTGATAGAAACAGTGAGGGGTTTGCGACATCTGTGAGAAAGATGTTAAAAACAGTTCTTCTCCCACAAGGAGGAATGTGAAGCTCATGCCCATATATAGTATCAATACTCTATTTTCAGTTTGATATGGCTCTTGTGACGGTAGAGGATAGCCGGAGGAGTTCATTACATACTATAGCAGTAAAGGGTATGTCTATATTTCTGAGATGAGGTATTATGTACAGTATTTACATTATGCAGACTATTGTCCTCATCTTTGTCGCCATATTTTTCACAACATTTCGGCCGTTGTACGCTCCGGCCTTCTTCAGTTGGTTGGAATTTCGAACTGAACCCTTTATTTCGATTCCTGGGGTAGACTGTTCTAGTTCCACGTGCCATGTCAGTTATCAGTTATCTCCTGCCTTAACCGGGTATTGAACTCACACTCCTTGGGTCTGTCACTGGATCTAGCCAACGCCTTTATCCACTGTGTCATGTGCCCTTGAGGACATCTGGGTATGAATTTCTGGGTGTTATAAACCTAATATTTTCTGCAACCATTTTTACCAGTGCTCATATTGCAATTTTGCCCGGTTAAGGCAGTGGAGAACTTTCAGAGGGAAAATTAGCAGGAGATTACTGATAACTGACATCCATCAAACAATGCACGTAGAACTAGTCCAGGGATCGAAATAAAGGGTTCAGCTCGAAATTCCAACCACCTGAAACGTTGTGACAAATATGGCGACAAAGATGAGGACAATAGTCCGCATAATGTAAATACTGCAGCAGTAAAGGGAATCCAAAATTCTTCCAGCATTTTCAGGCTTGGGTTTTTTTCTCAAAATTACCATTGTCTTCTTTAATGTATCTTAATTTTCTTTCAGAATTGATATTTATTTAAATTCCTTTTGATCTTTTTACGTCGTTTTTTCCTGTTTTGGAAGTTTATAGCCTTAGCTATTATTTCCTCCTGGGTTCCGTTATGATGATATTATAGAGGTAAACTGTGGATCCCGTTCAGAAAAGATCAACATATAAAAACATTTTTGACGCTTTAACATCCTTATCAGGATGTTAAAATCTTTCTTCTTGCATACCTATTTAATTAAAATGTTCATCTTCATAATAATCATTAGGCCAGTGATAGATTTGCCGAAATACAATACGTACATATTGACTTCTCGATTTATTTGAAATATTGGTGAGGGCGCAAGTGACGAGTTGCAAGACAAATGATATTTTCATCCAATCAAATCATTGAACGTTGTGATAAACACATGATCACTCATACACCTAAGTTCACCTGACTAACACGATGTTGCCGTACACATTTCTAGAAAGACTTTGCTTCTTCCATATCGGCAACATGACTAACTTTATTATTGACGTGTAGTACTATAAAGTTCTGAGAATATGCCTTGCTATTGAATGCACTACATCACTACGTTCCGTGATGGAACATCTTTTCCTACATTTTTGTTTTTTTGTTTTTAGTGAGATTTCTTAGGCTATATTAGTTCAGGTACGATTGCACGGTCTTCTGACCATTTTGTTTTTACCATTTTGGGATTAACATGTTTGTTGATTCGTGTTAGTTGATATGGCACATCACAGGTAAATTCTGAATCTTGTTATGTATGTACGTGTTCGTTTGGACCTGTTTAGGAAATTGCATAGACGCGTGTATGAACGCAAAAATTGTATAAGTACCATCAGGTATTTATTATTGGATTTTCGAGCATTTCAGAACTTAATAAGGTGATAAAAGGTGGCAATGTGGGAAAACTTATTTCCTTTTCATTTAGCTCCATTGAGACCTACTCGGTTCTGTATTAATGAATAACCACCAACAATGTATCAGCAAAGATTCCGTTTAAAGAAAAGAAACATAGCAACAAGAAACGTAGCCATGTTTTTACAAGAAAATATATCATATGAAAATAGCGAACACAACTGCCAAAAAATATATAAATAATTATACCCCCAAGCAATTATTTTTTGAGTTTTGCTGTACCAATCAATCGAAAGTGAAGAAAGAGCACCATCAAATTCCATTCTGTAATTCGCGAAAGAATATCTTGTATAGTGTTGTGGTTATCGGTGAAAAGAAGGAGGTTACCGTGTCGTGTCCACAGAATAGACTACAGGAGTTAAACTCTGCAAGGAATTAAAAAATATATTAAATTGAGATATTCTTGTATTCTTTTAAGTCAAAGATGAAATTTCACTAAAAATACTGTATATAATTTTATTTTAATAAAAATAATCCCTTAAATATTAAATTATTTTCATAAAACAGTGTCACGTAACGTTTTCTTCAATAAAGCCACCACCTTTTTTAATTACCACTTTACACACTCTTGGATATTTTTTCGGTAATTTTCGAAAGAAAAGCAGATGGCAGACCCTCCAAAGCTTTCTTCAAATATTGAAAATCTCACTCCCATTTTTAGGTATGAATTCTACGCTAAAATATACAAAAATATCTATTTATTTAGGTGTTTTTTTTTTAAAGAAATGTAGATATGTCACAAAAATTTTGCCTGTAGTGTATATCATCAAATCACCACAATTAATTTATATTCTCTCTAAAGATAAGCAATCACCAAATGATAACTGGCAAATTTGAGTTGAAAAAATACAAATCAGTTATATATACATTCATGAATATATTAAAGCAACAATGATTTGATTTGTTATTCAATGTTTTCAATTGACTTTTTTCTCACGAAAATAAAAGAAAGTTTTAATTTTCTGCTTATTTCTCTCAAATCCCGAAAAGAGAATCGAAATTTTCGTCGAAGTGAATATATAAATAAATTTAACTGGATAAATTTGAAAGTATATACTGTTAAACTACGGTTCATGAAAGAGATACTAAAATATTTGCATCAAATGTTATAAAGACATCAACAAAATATGAACAGAAAATTATGTTGTAAATATATTTATCTAGCATACTATTTCCTCTATAGTAAGGTGAATTTCCTGAATTCCAGACACAGGTCCTGGTATTATATTAAGTGAAATATGTAACAAGATTTTATATGATAGAAATATCAAATTCTCTCAGACAAACGTCGCGTTAGTTACTTTAGTTATATCCAATGGTTATTGTAATAATGATGATATTGATGGAAATAAATCAGACACATTCTAAAAGAAGTTAATATTTTATACATTTTAGGGATGATTATTTTTCCCTTGAGCCAGCGTGATTCCAACATTCTCAAAGAGAGGAATGAACGTCAGTGATGTGAAAAAATATTTCAATTACGTCAGCAAAGTGTATGGGTTGAACATTAAAACAATTTCATAATCTGGAAAAGCCACTTCGAAAAATAATGATTGCATCGAATATTAATGAAAATTTGGAACACAGAGAACTACATTGTAAAACACAGACACACACACACACACGCTCATATGCATACACACACGCTCATATGCATACACACACTACCAAACGCCGCTATAACCATAAGAGAAGCGGGAAACTTGTGTATAATAAGAAGGAGCTGCAACTTTTTAAGAATTTCTATTTTGATTAGTGGTTCTCGATTATATGTCTCCTAAATCACTTTCCCATGTATATTCAAAATTTTGAGCCATTTTGTGGGTATAAGGCTGTTTTCAATATATATTTGATTGATACCTTTTTCTTAAACTAGATGCAAATGTGTTAAAATGTCTTTAAACTGTAGACATATTTTCTACATAACTTGTACTATTTCAGTCATAATAGGCGAACACGAACTTCATTTAAACTTTAAGCTTACAACGCTATAGGTAATATATTCGTAATTTTGTGGATTTCAATGATTCTTCTTAAATACAATAATGGTCTAAATTATAAGGATACCAAGATTTAATTATAGACATTTACATGTTTTCCCATTAGTTAAATGTTTAATCCGACACCAATAGAGACTCACTAAAATGTTTCTTGTGCTTGACCTATTCGATTCAGAAGGACATGGTGAAATGAATGGTTGTTTCGAAATATATTGATTATATGCACGTGTTTGTTTGTTCTTGTTTGATGGAATCAATGGAAGCTGGGAGAGGGCATTACCTTCCCACTTTCTTTCGGATATCATTTCTATGGTTATTTCAATTGTTTTATTTGACTTCGTTTCCTTTGCATTCCTTGTCATTAATTTGTCTGTTTTTGCTTTTAATGATGTCCTAACTAATCAAATGCTATGAAAGAAATAGAAACTTATTTAAATTTAGCAGTTAGTTTCGAATATTATAATATATTCTCAAAGGTACAACATATAAAGAATAATCATCATTACTTAAAATCAAACATACATATACAACACAACTGATTAATTCAACTATCCTACTGTACAGTGGAAACACTTAAAATCTATTAATCATCTAAATTTTAGGGAAGAAAATAATTTTCGTGATTAACCTCCTTGTACACGTATAGTTGTCTCTGATATAGCGATATGTTTTCTGAAATACAACACTCATTGTTTTATTTTAATCAAAATTTCAAGATTGCAATTGATATCTCTATCTCAAATCATCGAATTGGGCTTTCACATCATTATCTCCGAACAAATTGGAATATTAAACTTAAAAAAATTGGCATTATCCCTGAAAGTAATCTAAATCATAATACTGATGTTGAAACGGATATATATTTGAAAGTATATCCTTATTCTGCGATTGTATAAAGCAGGCATAATTAATCATTTGTGATGAACAATTCATGACAAAATCGCCTATGAAATTATTTGTAGAGAAGTAATATGTTATCAAAAAATATAAAATCTATTAAGTTTTCCGGCACTTATTACATTTATCTCGAATGCATTTAAAACCAATCTAAAGTAAATCTATTCAATGTTATTTATGAAAATGGAGTCATGTTAATTTTCAATTATTGCAACCTAATCATAACTTTTCAAATTTTCAAATTCCCGTTTAAATAAGTTTTCTTCCCGGAAAATTATTTCCAGTGCAATTTTCGTTTTTTCTGTTATTACGAGTTGCCACATGAAATGTTCCAGTTTTCGAAAAAAATGGAAGTATATAGCTTCAAGAATTGGAGAATATGGGAAGTTTAAAAGAATATCCCATCATAACGACCTTAAGTTTTCTTGGGTGTGAATTACAGAGTTTATTTTCTTGTAAAATAACATTTGTTCTGTTTCAAAGAGCAGAGAAATTTAAATGTAATGCTAAGATGAACCGATCAATATGAGCCTATAAACATCTGCAGTGATGATGAAACTTACATGTTGCAGTATCTCTTAATGGTCGACACATTTTATATTTCGCCAGACACAAAGCAAATATTTCTTTGGATGCTGTATTGGTTTTACTTTTGGCACTAGTTTCTCGTTCTCTAATAGCACATGAATCTTTCGTCTTCTGTTGCTATTCAAATCCTATTTTTCATATATTCAACAATAATCCATTTCATGAGCTGTATCTCTTCAGGATGTAAGCAATCATGGCTCTCTAAATTTCATGTCCTATGCAGATTTTAATAATTTTTGTACTTTTGTTATTTCTTACGCTATCCATTTAGCTCACTAAATGTGTTATACATTGTTTTTCTCTGTCCCTCTTATCTTCCATATGTATTGTGAGTATCAGATTTTCCAATCCCTCTTACTACATTATGATTCCTAGAAATCCCAACTGTCTCTTCCTGATGATAAATATAAGTTTACATTTTGTTCCCATTTTCTCTAGAACATTATCGTTTCTCATATATTCAATCCATTCTGTAGGACCATATTTCTGTTGTTTTAGTTCACTTCTTCATATTTGACGAGGTTGTTCAGCATCCATTGCCATATAGTAGGACAGATATCACATAAGTCTTCAGTACCCTTTCTTTCTTTCTAACGAGAATTTTTTGTTTCTTAGTACTCTGCTTAGCTTTTAGAAAGCATAATTGGCTATCCACATATGCCGTCGGATTTCATTGTTGCATTTTTCAACTTCTTTCAAATCACTTCTCACATATTTAATTCTTTTAAATTCGTGTTTGATTTTGATTTGTAATTTTAATTTCGGCTCTTACTTATTCTAACTACCATGAATTCTGGAACATCCGATCGGTACCGTAGCGAATTCATTCTCTGCATTTTTCCAATACACTTGAGACGTCTGAAAATAGTTGAAAATGATGCAATAACAATTTTAGCAAATTCTCTCGTGTTTATGTGTATTTTTTAAAACAAAGACTTTTTTAGAATGTCTCAGTCTGAGGAGTGTATTTTCTAGACATCGACTTGTCCCGTATGTAAAAATTATCATTTTCATATATTCAAACAAATCTGATATATACCAGTCTTCATAACATGCCTCTGTAAAAATACTACTTTTTCAGAATTCATCACATAAGCTATGACGAACATGATGCATTGCAAATTTTAAACAGTTAGACAATGCGCTATCAATGACAAAAATATGATAATTATTTCTAGTAGCGGTTTTGACCATTCAACAATAATTCTGCCATTGGTTGACGCATAATTCATAGCAGTGAAATACATAATTTCCATTTGTCTGAAAACCATAATATATACTTCTGAAATAAATAGAACCAGACTCAAGTTACTGAACTGAAATATATTTTAATATATGTCCGTTCTATTCTTCTCAAAGTAGAAATCTCAATTTTCAATGGAAAATAAAAACAAGGATACCTTGGTTTTAGCTTAGAAAACGTGATTATCCAATTTTGAATGGCACTGAAAAAATGTCTACAAATCGCAACGGAAACGCTCATAATTAGACTGTAGAAACAAAATATAATATAGCATTTTAACAAAAAACTATCTACAATAGCATATCAATCGGTTTATCTTCATTTATATAATATTACATAAGGCTATAACGAAAAGACGCAACAGACATTCTATCCCAGAAATATATTTTTGAAATGATCTAAGGTACCACAGCTAAATAATATCTCAGAAAGCAGGACATTATATATATAGTTATATATATGTGTGTATGTGTGTGCGAGCGTGCGTGCGTGCGTGCTAAGGAAATAAAAGTTTTACCATTAATGATTTAGGAAAAAAAAATAATACTATTCGACCAGTTTCGCCCTCATTTGACAGAGCTGGAATCGAAGAAGAATAAATGTTACAATAAGAAATATAAAATATATAAAAAACGTAATATATTAAAGGGAGAACAATCAGGATTGAATCTTTTTCCATCCTTAGTCATGCTCAATCTTTCTTAAATTTGAAGGCATTGGAAAAGATATATATATATATATATTATATATATATATAATCATGAATGGTAAATCTCGTCTTACCTTTTATATTTCCTTAATAAAATTTTGTACCCATATGAAAATTATGATATCTATCTATCTATCTATCTATCTATCTATCTATCTATCTATCTATCTATATATATATATATATATATATATATATATATATATATATATATATTAGGTTGGTGCAAAAATAATGTCGTTTTCTCACATAGTAACATATGTGAGAAAACGACATTATTTTTGCACCAATCTAATATATATATATATATATAGATAATATTAGTGGTAAATATACATATATATGCAAAATCCACAGGTGCATATATACACATGTATATTTAGAATAAAAAATTTCCGAGAGGATAAAATCCAGGTAGTATGTATATATATGTATATATATATATACATATATATATATATATATATATGTGTGTGTGTGTGCGTATATATATCTGGTTTTTGTATGTGTGTGTATGTATATATGTGTATGTGGGTGCATGTGTATTTATGTATATGTATGTGGAAAATGTGTGTATAGGGTATAGGTGGATATACGTGTATATATGTGTGCGTATGTATATGTATGTATATGTATGTGTATGTGTGTATGTATTTATATGTGTTTGTGTGTGTACATGTATATGTATGTGTGTATGTGTATATATATGTATATATGTGTGTGTGTGTGTGTGTGTGTAGTATATACATGTATGTATGGTTTTGCATGCGTTTTGAACATAAAAATATAGGTCCTCGCCAGATTAGATAATCGTCATATTTATTGTTTATAATATTTGATTTGTAACCTGCAGTCGATATTATTTTTGTCAAATTTTCTCAATTACACAGCGTCCCTTGCAATTTTAATTTCACCCGCCCCATCTTTCTTCCCCACCACTTCCTTCCTTACCTCTCCCTCCTTCTTTAAGATTTGATCGGCCATGGTGTGTGTATTGTCACCTCGATGTGTATCCTTATACTGTTCTAGACATCCGTCAACAGTCTTTTTCCCCCTTCCACTCACACCTAATTTTAAATAAAACTCTCTCTGTTAAACCCCTCTCTTATAAACTAACATTCGTCCCACACTCTCATAATTACTCTCTCTCTAAATTCTATTTTTATTTCCGGAGTAGGTTTTTTTCTGTTTTCTTTTTGAATTTGTAGGTCTGATGAATTGGATCGTATTTACGATTCCAATGGAATAAATTATGACCATGGAATATTAGTGTTTAAGCCTTTTTATTATATATATATATATATATATATATATATATATATATATATATATATATATACATACATATCTATCTATCTATCTATATCTGTATATATGCACACAGAGACACACAGACACACACACACACATATATATATATAGGTAAATAGATAGATAGATAGATAGATAGATAGATAGATGTAATCCTTACATTTATTTAAAATTTCATTTTTGTTAATTTTGATTATGTTGGATTAACCGTTACTAACCCTTTTTAAAATTTCCTTCCGATCATTATTTTTTATTCTCCATTACAACACAATTTTTCTAATTTTTTTCTTCTTTTAACATATTGTTTAAACTATATGCCTTCGAAAACAAAGAAAGCGAAAACTAAATAATGAATATAACAAAAAAGTGAATCTGAAAGAAAACGTCATCTTGTTTTTTAGGCAACCGTTCAGAGATAAACCTACACTGATCCAAATAAATAAATAAATACCTGGCAATTTAAGACAAGTAATATTTAATCAAACATTCTCTGATAGCAGAGCTCAGGTTATCAAGTACACGTCTCTGGTGACGTCAATGTTTGCTATTCATGAAAATGCTTAGCAGTTTATAAGTCAGCTGTGATGTATTTGATTATGAAAAACATTGTGATTATCAACAATGATTTTGAGAGTTCATAGTAGTAAAAAATGTATCCTTATACTGAAGTAACTCTGAAAGTGTTCTGCAGATTCGCTATTGTCTAAGTGTAGCTAAACCACTCAATCAAAACTGATGAAGAAGGTAGATTCTGCAAAGACTTACCAAGGTGGGTCATAAAGTATTACTGTACAAGGTCTCCAGTTAGAGCATCATTGGAAAAGTCTTTCCATCATAAAAACTAACTGAAGGTTGTTGTTAACGGCCCGTCAAAAGTGTCCCTATCGACCAACGCAGGCATCCCCATTCGCACTAACACTTTTTACTTTAACTAAATTATGTTCTTAAAATGTATACTCCTATCATTTTACTATCTATGCTGATAATTCAACAGTATATGTGTACACCTTCAAACTTCTAGAAGTCCAGGGTCTGGCAGCAGATCTCTCTGTCATCGCTCTAACGTCTCAGTGATAAAAAAATGACTGGTTACAATCAATGCCTCGAAAAGAAAACCAGGTACATGCTCTCATAGCAGGCTTGACACTGTAATATCACTAAGCAGGATGAACAGTTTTCCTTCAATCTGCCTCGAGCAACTGTCGGGACATTAACTCAACCTACACCTTAAGTGTATATGTTTGATCAATATCTAAATATTTTGGGAAAATGGTCGGTTCCCTCTACCGCTTTTTGTACCCTCTCAATATCACTGCCCTTTTAAGAGCTAGATTAGGCTAGAAATGTAGTGATGTTGCCATATGTAGGCAGAAACTGCCTTGTTTTCACTTTTTAATCTCGATAGAGTCCACAAGTGTTATCGAGTCCTTGTTTATGAAAAATGCTTTCTAATCTAAAACTTCTTTCTCACAGACGAAACATCGTAAGCCTCTCACTGATCTATTGCGCTATTTCTATGGAAAGCGATTAGACGAACTACATTACTTAGTTACACCAGTTCTAACCTTCAATGCTAAGACCCGCCATGCAACATCAATTGAAGCGAACCACCAACATCCCCTTTGTATTCCATTGGTGAAATGTAAGTTCCACTCAAGCATCTTCTTCCCACAAACTGTTGATTTGTTTTACTGATTCTTACACCGCGAACTTCTACATGTAGTGACCCTCTGGCCTTGTTCACGTTTAAAATAATTGTAAAAAAATAGAATCTAACCGAATTATTCATCAAATGTCCTTCATTGGTTATCATTTATTTTTATTTAAATTAAATAAATTCAGTCTAATATCAACATCGTTTTTATTAATATCACAATATTTCGCGTTCCTTTATGTGTTTGTATGTTCAATTAACATTCAGGAAATGTAGAATTCAACCCGTTTTTATCTACAGGTTATAGTGTTCTTGTTCCCCTGTCTATGTCAAAGAATATGCTTTTTTTATTTCTTTGATATTGCTCAGATTATTGTGTGCATGTACTCTTCGGATCTTGGATTGAAGTCATAATTCCTTTGTAATCAATTCACGAAACAATGCTTTGTTGTTCTTGCTGCTGATGTAACACTTGATCCTCTTCCCTGCCCTATCTCTTACTGCTACTGAAGCCGTTTCCCATCCGTTTTCTTTCTTAAGGCACACATATGTTATTAGGTTGGTGCAAAAATAATGCCGTAATAATGTCGTTTTTGACGTTAAAAATACGTGAAAAAACGACATCATTACGTCATTATTTTTGCACCAACCTAATATTTCTTCTTGTGCTAGACTTATTAATAACAAAGAATGAGACATTAGACGAATATAAACAATAACAATATTATTACTTGATGCAGAAATTCCTTCTTCATCTAGTTTAAATATCAAAAACTGTTATGATTCCATTATATCCTACTTAACCAATATTAAAGAAATACTTGTTATTAATTTCTGTTTGTTTCCTTTGTTTGTATTTACCATAATTGTCGTGTTCAAGACTAGCCAAGTGTCTAAACGTGAAATCATTGCACGGGTTTATTACAATCTATTTAAAAAGTACATCAAACACAATCTACAATGTCCACCATTATCATACGCGGTCCACATATTGGCCTTCTTTTTTTATTTTCGTTTATCTTTTCTTTTCTGTATTTGTTTATAATACTTGCTCACAATTGAATGTTATATATTTAACCCCCATAAAATGTTGATTTTTGATCGGTAAATTATTGCCTGTTAATTATTAGGTTTGTGCAAACATAATGACGTAATAATGTCGTTTTTTGACGTATTTTTAACGTCAAAAAACGACATTATTACGTCATTATTTTTGCACCAACCTACTATTTTTATATTGATTTCAACTTCCAAGGAGTTGCTGTTCCATTTTTTTTTTTTTTTTGCAGTTGGCCAAGTTTGAAAATTTGACTTTTCATTTTTTCTTTTAATTCTTTTCTGTTAAAGAATATTAGTCTAAACGTCAATATAATGCCAATGAATGACACCTTTCGTCTATTGCAATACCATATTTTTTGGCTAGCTTAAAATCTGCACTATATATAACTAAGTGAAATTGAATATGTAAGAAATATCACCAGAAAAAGAGAAAATAAATATTAAGATCTAATAGAGCAGGCGTGTCAAACTGAGGGTTCCCTGGGGGCCGCATTGACAAACAATCGTGCGCATTACAAGTAATAGGAGTAATTCAATATAATTTATTGCATTTATTGATTTTTGTTACTTAAATTTAGAAAGACACAATGTGCATGCAAATATTTTAGCAGAATTCATGTATGCAAAACTAATGATGTAGCTTGATAAAAAATAAAATTTTGGACAACATTTATTTGCAGGTTGCAACAGCAATAAATACACGTTACAAAAATTACAACAGTTCAAAAATAAACATTGACTTTCCACACTTCAGTCAGTTTTAGATTTTTGTCCTGAGGCTTGATAACTTTTCTGCTGACAATTTTTGGTATATCTAGATGCAATATCTGTGCAATACCAATTTTGATCAGAGATGACAAATATTGATCAGAGTTGACAAATGTTCATCATTTAGACTTGTTCTGTGAGAAACTTTTATTGATTCCATGAAGGAAAATAGCTGTTCATACCCATATGTAGAACGAAACATTGCCATAATCTTTATGGCAAATTTTCTGTAATTTTTAAACTCATCAGGAATGTATGAAAAGAACCGAGCTATTCTTACTTCATTTTGTTCTGAGTGTAGAATCCGACTGCGTTTCTAATAGTACCATCTGCAAGCTTTGTTCTGTGTTGGCAACATTTAAGGTGAATGGTGCTGAGAAAAATGCATACCAATGTTCAAAATATCAGAGGTGACTATATCCTTTATGAAATTTCTTTTGACAATTCCAGGTGACTATCATACTAAGTGCAATGTCGATATTGGCATTATTTTCAGCTCTTTGCTCGTAGGGCAATGAATTAAATTATCATTTGACATCTGTGAATTCCATCAGCTTAGTTTTGTAATGATGCACTTGATGTCATCATAAAACTAAGTGATAAATTTGTTTTTACCTTGTACATTCAACTTAAGATCAGTTAATAATGCAATAATATCCAAAACAAAAGCTTGTTCTTGGAGCCAGCTTTCATCTTTTATTTCATTTGTATTTTGATCTTTCATCTCGAGAAACATTATTATTTCCTCTCGCAATAATTAGAATGTTTTCAGCACATTGTGTCATGACAACCAGCGGACTTCTGTGTAGAATGAAACATCGGTGAACTGATTATGCTTATCTTCCAAAACCTGTATAAACTGACGGTGGTTGAAACCACGGACTCTGATATAGTTCATTGTCTTTGTGACCAACTTCAGCACATGATCCAAATTTACAGTCTTTGAACACACATTTTTCTGATAAATAACGCAGTGAAAATGTGCGAATGATGAAAATGAATGCGAGTGTTCTATTTTTCTTTGTAAATTGGCAGCAACACCAACCATATTTTCATCACTGTCAGTAGATAAACATGCTAGTTTACTTCTTCATAAATATTAAATTCACTGTCCCATTTCCTGATGAAGACTGCAAGCTGTGTTATTCCATTGATGTCAACGATCAGGTCAACATAATCTTTGATGATACATCCTTCATCTGTTGTTTCAAATCCACTGACATTTCATCAATCCGTTCAACAACAGTGTTCATGGTTAATGAAAATTCTTTGAATAATGTTTTATCTGGACCTACAATTTTAGCTATTTTTACAAGGCTTTAAGAAAACTCCTTCATTGTAAGATTTCTCTCGCTCTCATGGCTATCATTCGGCTGATTTCATAGCTTTTAGTAACGGAAGCGACATTCCGTTACTGAATTTTCGTGAATATAGTCTGTTGCTGTGTCAAGCCAGCCTTGAATATTGAAACGCGCATTTATTGTAAATTAGATGGTTCGTTTCATAATGTATTTGGCGTGGCGTAGGCGTTGTTGCAAATCAAACAATCTCTCTTTTCTTTGACCATTGTGCAAAAATACCGTAATTCCAACTTTTCTTGAAATACTCGATCTTCGTTCAATTTCCATTTTCTCTTAGCTGTAGGTGCACTAAACCTTTTAAGGTTGAAGTATTTGGGGGAAAAAAAAAAAATTTTAAAAGGGATGACGAGGAATGTGAAAAATTAATGATACATTTAATCTACAGCTAACAGGAAATAGAAATAAAAGAATTTGATAAAGTCACAAGAACATTTTTAAATGGCATTTCAATTTTAATAGCAAAATCTTTCGAAATTTTGAAAGAAAGCTTTCTGTTTACAACTCTTGTTTGTTATATCATAAAAATAAATCAAAATTTAAGAAAATTGTAATTTATTTTTTAAATACTGTAACTCCTAAATTAAATTAAAAAGAACTGCAATTTTGGTCCTTAAATTTCCAAATTGGTATTCTTTGTACGAGAAACAGGTGTGCTTTTAAAGGGCAGCGTGCATCCCACGGGCCGTATGCTTTACGTGCCTGCAATACAGGTTGTCTCTTATCTTATTCTCTGAAAAATTATAAATATTACATCATCAATCTGTAAAGCTGCTTCCGTATCAAAATCTTGTTAATCTAATCTCGTATATGTTTTAAAATATTTATTTACATGTTACCAAAGAAAAACGTTTTTCATATTCCTGATAAACTATATTCGAAGACAATCACCTATAATGAGGGTACGCTGCAATGTAAATACATCAATCTTAGATTCCTAAGCATTTTATTTTCTACAAATACTTGAACGTGAGACTTGTGGAAACATCATGAATGTATCTTAGAGTATAGAAGATTGTTTTTTAGTTTTGTAAAAAAATATTTTACCCTTCTTTTTCCTGTACATAAAAAGTAGACGAGATATTCTAGAATTTTAATTTATATGCTATCATTTGCACTGAACACATCGATTCCGGTATTTGTCTATTTGCTTTACTCTATGAAATATCATTTCTGTCAATTTTTGATGAACTTGATTGTCTTCATTAACATGTATCTATTTATCTTAGCATTTTTCTCGAAATGTAGAATGATTTCCTATTCTGTAGTATTTTCTTTCTACCATCAATTTTAATCTGTAAAGGTTCAATCTTCATCGCTAGTGTGTAATGTTCATTTTTCATGTAGCAGTTCACTTATTCAATAATTTATTTTTCACTTCAAGAGAGTTTTAAAATAATCGACATGAACTAATTAAGATCATTACCCATCCATTTACGTTTTGAGCGCATCTCAGATCTTTAATTATTTCTAAATGAATATGATGGAATTTTGTTATTATTTTATTTCAATTTTATAAGCTATGAGGTGAAGCTAATTAATACACATATTTTTTATTCATATTTCTATCAACTTTCACGTTTTTTGAGTGTCATTTCAGTTATCCATAGATGCCTATTAATTGTTTTGCGTATTTAGTGAGCCAGTATCAGGAGTAAAAAATAGATATAAAAATGAGATAAAACGATGTTCATCGGCAAAGGAGAAAAAATTGGGATAATTGCTCTCGTTGAAAAAGTTTCATGATGATTTTCATCGGAAGACAATGTCCTTCTCTGAACTGTACATATTTAATACGCGACATAAAATATTAAATGTTAAAAGTAATTTTTAAGAGAGTACTTTAGAATTCGAACAAATTGTTTTATAATAATTCATGTATAAATCACTGGGAGTGTAATTGTTATTGACATGGAAATTGGAATCGAGGAACTGAGTTCCAATTTCTACATTGTGTGTTGGAGAATTTCTTTGGGAATGGTATGAAACTTTCTCTTCTTCTCTTCTTCCGCAAATATGGATTAAATAGCATGTTCGGAAACCAACCTAAGAGAAGGAAACTCTGAGTTCAAAACAGCGGAGAAGACAGCAGGAACATCACTGCAATACTATTTCCAGTTTATAGATGATAAGTAAAAAGCATCTTGGTTGGCTATTCTTGAATAGAAATGCTATTTAATAGAAGCCATGATATTCTAACAAATTCTTCATTATTTACCATCGTTGATAAATATCGGAATAAACACATAGAAACTATAAATGTTCGGCTTATTAGGGAGCACATTTTGGTATGATGTTTTGATAACTATACGGCATTTCAGTTAACAACTTTTGAGGTAGCAACATTTGGTCCAACAACATCTGAGATGATTTTGCTAAGAATGGACTTCGCATTTGTTTCTTTTATCTACATATTTGCATGAGGGTGTTAATTATATTCCGAATAAAGTGAACACGAATCCATTCAACAGATCTTTACCTCTTCAGAATATATTGATAATTTCTAAGATATAATAACGTAATAGAGTATTAAATTAGAGTAACAAAGTCTGAATTTTTCAGTTTTTGTTAAATTAAGGCGATGGATTTTGTCAGATGATTTTAAAACATATTATTTAAATTTATTCTTAATTTATATAAACACACACAGACACACAAATACATATATATATATATATATATATATATATATATATATATATATATATATATATATATATGTATAGTATTATAAATAACATTACACCTGTCCTAAGTAATTACATGTAGAATATTATACATACTTATTTCTTGAATCTCAGACTGTTAAGTTCTGCCAGAGCTCAAAAAAATATTATAGATATATCTATCTCTCTATTTATGTATGTATGTATGTATGTATATCTATCTATCTATCTATCTATCTATCTATCTATCTATCTATCTATCTATCTATCTCTCTCTCTCTCTCTCTCTCTCTATATATATATATATATATATATATATATATATATATATATTGATACATGTTTCATTCAATAATATGGACAAAATTTGTCTATTTATTTCATGGAAATTCTTTTCATATCGTCTGATAACCTTAATAAAAATTATCATTAAACGAAGAGAGAAAATCACAATATTGATACATATTTTTTAATCCTATCTAAGTTTTCGGCTTACATAAGCCATTATCAAAGTAAACAATTACATTACAATATATTAAGCGATACACGGATAAGACAGTGATGATAGTCTGTTTCTGTTTACATGGAAGATTTACAAGCAACGACAAACTCGTGTATATAAGGCGCTAGAAACGATATTCGCACTGCATCTCATGATGTCACACATGACCAAGCGAGAGTGAATTCGAGAAGTATTAATATGGGAGGCCGTTAGTATAAAACAATGGCTTCTGTTACCAATTATACGCATTTAAGAATATTTGTGGAGATTCCATTGTTTATCTTGTTCAGGTTAGGTTTCAACTGTTTTATGTACATAGCTTCAATAATTTTTATTTTTTGTTTATTGTTTTCATGTTTACGTATAATTGTGTTTTCAACAAGGATTTTCCGGAATTGTGTATGCGGCCAGGCATGTTGTTTTAAATGCCTGAAAATGTTAGATTTTTCATTCAAATGTAGTGTCAATCATCGTGAAAGTCAGTTTCTTGTGTGACCAACATCAATATTATTCAATTCTTTGGAGATACAACTGAATTTGTAAACTATGTGGTTTTTTTTGCAAATCGCTAACCGGAGGAGAAGAATCATTGCGAATAATTGACTTGAATATACTAGATTTAGTGTAGTAAATGATTAACTTAGTTTTTTTGCTAGGAACTCTAGTAGATATTAGTATTCACTAAATTCTTTAGTATATTTTCATCTTTTATATAATTAGCATGGAATTGATTACGATATAGGAGATTAATATATTTGAGATTAGTAGAGGCAGTATTATGGACTATTTCCTTAGTATTGAGATTTCGAAGAAATCATGTTTTTTGTTCATCAACTATATAGTTTCGAAAGCTATTATTAATAAGTATTTGTTTTATATTCTTTAGTTCACAGGAAAAAATCTCTTTTGTGGATGAATTAGTTTCTGCACGATGTATTAGATTTTTTTTATAATTGCTGTTTTGTAGTAATATGGACATTCGCTTTTGTAGTTAAGTGTTACATGAATTTAGGCTGTTATGTTTTTGTATGGCAAAATAGTAAATTTATTATTTGTGTTTATCAATATGTCAAAGAAGGGAATTTTATTAATAGTATTGAGTTTATATGTGAATTTAAGGACAGAATTCTTTTGGAAACGTTTTTGAAGTTGAAGTATTTCATCTGTATTTTTTATCTAACATAAGGATATCAACGTATCTAAGGTAGAAGATTTTTTTAAAAATCTGTAAATAACTTATTTTCGAGATTCGACTTGTAGAAATTGCTAAATCCAGATTTGGACATGGTTCAGAAGGCTTAGAGAAGAAATCTCTCTGTGCAGAATCATAGGATCCAGTTGAACACCAGTATGAAAAGAGATGGTCAACCCTTTCGCGAAACATTTTTTGGAAGCCCAGGAAGAATAGCAAGTGTGGAAACAGTGATTCCTCCAGAGCTGTAATTGGCTTGCGGTATGTATTCATTATTAGACAGTTGACATGGTTAGGTGTAACCGTAAATTCTATGCTAACAGTTTGTTCTCTCACGCCTCTCGCTTGCTTTCAATTCAACTTCGATCGTTCGTTGACTCCACTGCTTTGCTTCGGGCGAAATTATATATATATATATATATATATATATATATATATATATATATATATATATATATATATATATACCAGTAGTTATGCGTCATGCGTGATACATGGGTAGGCGATCATGTATCTTTCAATACATGACTGACAGGAGATTTTTTCCTGTAGTTGAGCAGTTTGTCCTGCTATTTACCTAGAAATTCCAGCTGGGTTCTCCTCCACCTCAATACATTACTACACCGTTCCAAGTCCTGTATCTGTATATATATATATATATATATATATATATATATATATATATATATATATATACAGAGAGAGAGAAAATCTAATATCAGTCTTTGTTCCTTAGCGTAATACCACATGACTCCCGCTAAAGCAAGAGATCCACGTTTTCACGTAGTTAAATTATTAGCTGAACTTCTTGATATATGGCTTATATATATAAAAATGCATATTACGAAAATTTATTTTATTAACATCGCTTGTTTAGTGAGCAAGTTTGTTTTATGTAAATATTAACTGAGCTTAAAGTTAATTTAAGAATTTTTAACGTTTTAAACAAATGTTTGTAACATTTCCTGTGTTCGTCGTTTTTCTTTAATTATTTCCTAAACTATATATATATATATATATATATATATATATATATATATATATATATATATATATATATATATATATATATATATACAGAGAAAGTGAGCGAGATAATAAGTTTGAAATGATTTATTCTAAATTTAATTTTAATGGACCCCAAAGAGAACAGGAAATAACACTGATAGAGTGATCTAATTAATAAACAGATAATATAAAATAAATAGAGAGAAAAGAAATTCATTGCTTAAGAAGCCTTTGTTTAAAATTCGGTTTGAATTTTTCTTTTTTCTTTCAACCAATCAGCTTGACATTCAAGATAAATATCATTTTCATCGAATCTCACTCTACAGATGACTAAAACTAACGTGATGCAAGAAGTGCTTGGCATTTATAACGAACTCTTTTAATTCCAGGGAGAAATCGTTAATTAAAATATATAAAATTCCTACAAAAAATAGAGAAATTGAGGTATAAATAATACATAAGATGCATTGCCATAGCACTGGAATGTAAGTAAATTTGCCTCAACTTTTATGGGTTTTTTTTAATTTTATTCAGCAAAAAATACCCAATTGACCGATAGTTTTAAATTATTCCGATGTTATTATCTTCCTTCTTCATCAACATATTTCATTGAGAATTGAGTCGATTTTCAAAATTCCTTAGCAATTGTTTTTCTAGCCATCATTTTTATATTTTATTTACTATATTAATATTTTTCAGTATCAGGAAAGAATTCAACTTTAGCTTTTTAGATAATAAGTCTGTCTCTTAGGCTTTATTATACAATAATTCACTCTAACATAGTTTCAATATATAACAATTTTTTGATATCATTCTACACATTTCAGTAGTTTCAAAGTTATCTGATGTACAGATCATTTTACTTTGATTTTTGGCCATGTCAAACATGTCAAATAATACTTTCTGTGAAAAATGAACGTATATTAGTATTAATTATATACCACTTCAAATCAATGCCAAGGTACAATCGGTGAGATTATTTTAGAAAATTTCAAATGCGTGATACATTTAGAATCTTTTATATGTCTACTTATAAATCAAATTTTGGTTATACATATTAAGAATGGAAATGAAAATTGGCCAGGTTAATGACAGCTGATAGATAATTACCTTAATGGAATTTTTTTTGTATCTTTTGTTTTGGATCATCGTTTTCATAGGAATTCTGTAAATAGAATTCATATGAAAACGATACTTGTAAACTCAGACGTTTTTCTTTATATAATATTTGCTTCTATATATATATATTCATGTGTATGAATGTGTTTGTGTGTGTGCCTTTGTGTGAGTGTGTAGTGGTCGAATACATGTAGTATATCTTAGTACTGCGTAATTGTGCATACAGATGATGCAATACTAAGATCTCTGTCATACCAATTAAAAAGTACATACTCTGGATTAGGCCCATCATAAGTAGTACATACTCTGGATTAGGAAGATTTTAAGAATACAGAAAACTCTCTAACCAGTTAAACGTCTATATGAGCTCGGCCCATTACATCATTTAAAAATAGAAAAAAGAAGCGACTATTACAAATCAGAGAAGATCTAATACTCCAAGAAAAATTGCAAAATATAACAGTTCGAAACTTGTTCTGCTGTTCACAACGCAATTATAAAAACTCATCTTAGACAATTGTTACAGGCAATACTATATGAAACACTTTGATAGGTGGTCATAGGAAACGGCCATTCACGCCGAATATCACTAAAAATCGAGAAGTTCGGTTAATGCACGCATTAACTGTGCGAAGAATAGTGATCAATGTTTTACTTATTTCAACTGTATTTTAACAATTATGACCCATAGGACAACATATATACCGTATTTGCGAATATCTTTAATCGGTGCGTGCAAGAAGATACTTATTTAACAGAGAATTCGAATAAGTAACGCATAATTCTAAAATAACACTTGCAAAATTAACTTGAACCGTCAGGGTGATTTAACAAGAGAATTATTGAAAATATACAACGTGAGAGATTAAAGGTGGTTTGAAGAAGTATACGAGTTGCTGATCTAATCACGAGATCAGAACCCAAAAGAAAATTTATGGAAAAATTGGAAGAATTAAAAGTCGCCAACTACTAACTTTGCTGAGTTGAAGGAAACAAGCCACGCCGGGTGGTAAAATATTTTTTTTTATATATAGGGGCGGTTACATAAAGTTAAATTAACCAGTCCTAAAATTACTATTAGTTTGCAAAGTTGATTATGAAAATAGATCTAAAAATAAAGAATAAATAAATCTTTATTATTATTATTATTATTATTATTATTATTATTATTATTGCTGTTGTTGTTTTGTATATCATAAAACTCTTGAAGTGGAGAATGACCGCTGGTCCATAGTGAGCTAGTAAATTAATTTTGAAAAATCATGCGACCCTCAATTCTTAGGCGATTATACTTTTAAAATATATAATAAGACAGGGGTTCAGGCATCTAAAAACATATTTACACCACATAAAATTAAACTGTATATATAGTTGGGGTAAAGTTTGTAGACATTTTAAGGATCTTTAAATATTTGTAGTAAAATTATTGTAGCAAGATTTTCTAAGCGGACTTTAAGGTAATTAAGAACATTGAGATAAAAATATCCGCCTGGTTAATATTATATATATATATATATATATATATATATATATATATATATATATATATATATATATATATATATATATATATATAGCGTTATTTGAGAATCTCAATAGTCAGTAAATGTTTTCTTAAAATCAGATTAGAAATCCACGTATTGGCAAACTGAACTTCGTGAACGTAAGGAGAGAATAGCATTCACTTTTTCATGACGATTATTAAGTTTAGATAACTAATGTTAACGCACGTGTCAAGATTCCAGTGAAGATGTCGAGCGGATAACAGGTTCATGAAAAACATTCAGCAGTAAATATTTATATAGCGTTTTACTGTTCTTCAACAGGGGAGAACATCGATTGCAGCACAAAAAAATCTTCTGAACAAGTAAGGAAGATGCACATCTGGTAACAATATATGAAGGATATCCGTAAAAAAATGTATAGTGTAGGTTAGAAAAAAAGAAAAAGACATCAGGTTCTTAAAAAGATTTGAATCCATAAAATCTGGTTTCCTTCGTAAATTTAAAGGTGTTGGTTCTTCTGGACAAAGTTTAGAACTGATTGAATATCTCTTATAAAACCACGAAAGAAAATGCGTCTTGAACGTTTATTCTTTTAGACCTTTTTCTATTAACGCAGGATTTCCCCGGGTTCTATTCTTGGACGTAAGTTGTTCTTATTTTTCAACAACTGCATTCCTAGTTTCATCAGCCATCGACACAGCATCTATATGGAAGATACTTCTATTATATTCGGACAATGGTGAAACTGTTTAGTTCGACATAGTCAAATTGTGAGCTAATCTAAAAATGATATTCAATCTGTTGTTAACATATGCAGAAATACTTTGTTAGTTATATCGTCTTCAAAACTATAGTCGTCTTTTAATTGCCATAAATGACTATCTTTGCCTTCTATCAACATGTCTGATGCTAACCCCCACGATAGTCATTCGAACAAATATTTCCGTTCACATGAAATAGATATATTTTATGGGTTCAATAGCTGGGTTCAGCTGCTTTACTGTATCTTGCTAAATATTTTTGATTAGCCTGTTATTTTTATAGCAATTAATATTGCTGCAATATATGATCTTTGCTCTTGCTATATATTTTGAGATCCTTGATAAAATAAACAAAACAAGAATCTGCAATATTATTGGTCTTAACTAGCCATCTCGGCTTCAGTCACTTTCCCACCATCGTAACGTCGCATCACTGCGGCTTTTCCACATATATTTTCATTGGAATTGTTATGATAACCTTTTTTCTTTGATACCTAGATTTTATGAAATTAAACTAGATTGGTGACATCTATAGTATAACTGACTAAATTAAAATGTAATTTCTATGCTAATGGTTTCATCTCATATATTTCTCGTTTCCTGATCTTCTAGCTTCTTGTTTTCTTTCAACCTTGACAATCAAAACTTTAAACACATTATCAATTATTGTCGTCTTAACAATTGCATTTTTATTTAATCTAAAAAATATTTTTATTTAATCTAAAAAATATTATCTTTTTTTTTCATATACTCTTGCCCTCAATAGCAACTTGCGTATTAGTGTATCCATGTTTGGCTTGAACTGAATTAAAAAAAAAAAAAATGAATATCAACAGAGAATTTACATTTTGCTAGAGAATGTTCGTCATTTTGCTAGAGAATGTTCGTCATGGGAAAATGCAGCACAAAATATTTTATAAATTACAGGGAATAATTAAAACTGAGACATTATGCGTTAAACGTATTGAACTGAAAATAGGTTTTAAGCAATTACTTGATGTAATTATGTCCTGATTTATTTGTCTATCCAAGTTCACTAATAGTGAACACACTGCATATATTCGTGAGAGAAATCCCTCAGATTACCAAAATCAGAAATATTTATATATATATCTGTCGTCTGTCTGTTTGTCTGTCTGTCTGTCTTTCTCTTGCTCTCTCTCCCCATCTCTCTCTCTCTCTCTCTCTCTCTCTCTCTATATATATATATATATATATATATATATATATATATATATATATATATATATATATATATGTATTGTCCAAATAAATGACAAAGTGGAAAATACTGACACGTTTCATCCATTAACACTCCATCATTTATTGCTAATTTTCTAATTCATCTGAAAAAGGCTTGGATCACTGTAATTACTTTGTGTTCATCTAATTTTATATATTTTAGTATCGTTGATTAATAAATTAATTTCATTATTGTATGTGCTTTTATTGTAATAATAGTTCAACCTTTCTGAACTTACATCTAAATGTGCGTAGGATATTTTCTGTCTTTGTTATATATTGTTTTTTTTTTTGTTTCTTACTTGTTTTACATTTTCCTGCGACTACCGATGCGTTGTTCCTATAAACTGAAAAGATATCATCTGTGCTTTCTCAGTAATTATTACAGTAAAGAGAACTTGAATATGGTAAAACATACATAGAAGGATGTAGGGTGTACTAGAAAAAAATTAAGAAACAGATGACAATGATAATATAGAAGTTTCGGATTATCTCATATTAATGTGGTAGAGTTTAAAAGAATAATTGATATACTATTCATAAAAACTAAAAACAAAAGAACAACTTTTATCATTTCACTATAAGAAAGGCCATGAAATGCAAATCTAATCTAAATATGTTGAATGTAATAAAATTAGTGTGGAAGGAATGAGTGAAAACATTCCTAATAATGAGCCTTAAAAAATGGTAAATATGCAAGGAAAATAAAAAGAAATAAAGTTCCAATGACAGGAAGTTAAAAAGAAACAAACAAAGTTTCACAGAATGTTGAATGAATTCATCCATTTTTCAGCATAAACTGCAGAATCCAAGTTACTTTTCCAATAACCTCTCCCATCTCTTTCTCTCCCTTTCTCTCTCTCTCTCTCTCTCTACACACACACACACACACACACACACACACATATATATATATATATATATATATATATATATATATATATATATATATATATATATGGTTATCACGTTTTCAGATTCATATCTAAATGTTTTGCCGTTGTGGGTTGTGTCAAACTGTGTCAGGTTAATAGTCGTGGTAATTCTTGTTAAATAGAAATGATGATTTGTCACGAAAGTCAGTGGGGAATAATTTACTGCCGTCGAATCACTAAATATATCTTTTGCACGAAAATATATTTTATTAATCTAAATAAACAGAAAAATCAGGAGATAATTTATGCAAAATATATACGGGGCAAAATACAGCTGTGATGGTGGGAAAAACTTTTCGGACCGCTAATGCGACAATTCCTTCTGTCCCCCAAAAATACTAATGCTCACAAAATGGAAGGAAGTTTAAGCCTAGCTGGATTGCTGCTGTCAATTTCTCCATAGAAATTGAGAAGTCCTTGTGGTCTTTCCAGACAGTAGAAATCAAGGGTAAAATATACTGCCTCATTCGCTTGGGGTTTGGGCTTAACGTGGCACCACTGATAATGCGGTCCATCGTTAACACTGTGTTTGCGCAAGATGAGAACATCAACGAAGCTACATCTTCATACACTGACGATGTATTCGTCAATGAGAACATATGTCCTGCATCCCGCAGAAAAGAGCACCTTGAGAGTATTGGGCTTACCTGCAAGGTCGAAGAGTAGTTACGAAGCGACACACGCATGTTAGGATTGCATGTCTTGGAGGATGGAAACAAGCTTCAGTGGAGTCGTGGAAGTAAGCTGCCGACATTGGCCGATGTACTAACACGTCGAAATATTTTCTCTGTGTGTGGGAAATTGACCGGTATGCGCCTGGCTACGTGTTGCGACCGCGTTCATAAAGCGTATAGCAAATGCCGTGACAACTGGATGGGACAATAAAGTACGAGAGCCCTTCCTGAGCCGGATGTTGGCAGACGTTTTTGCCAGTGGCACAAACAGATCCAGCGCATGGGGACTTGTGCGTTGATGGACAGGACATCAGTGTATGGGTGTACGCGAGCTCATTAGCCACTGTTGTTATTGAGAACAGTGGAGCCGTGGTTGAAGATGCTAGCTGCCTGCGACAAATGAGCACATCAACTTGGCAGAACTCGAAGCAGTTCTGCTGGGCATCAACCTCACACTGCAGGGGATGACAAATGTGATTCGGCTGAAGACAGATTCGGCATGCGTGCAACCCTGGGTCTCAGACACGTTTTCCGGAAAGTCGATGGTACGAACCAAGGCCGCCATCTAAATGCTGGTCAGGCGCCATGTCGTCATGCTTCGACATCTGGTTTCATAATATGAGCTGGTTTGATGTGGCATCGGTTAAGTCTCGTGATAAACGGGCTGATCAGCTCAATAGAGTGCCGCAGCGATGGCTGGAGGTTATTCAGAAAGAGAGAGAACCTGTAGAACGAGCGTGCGCTTTGGCTGCAGAAGACGAGGAGTCTGTTCGTATACGATCCATTCATCAGTCTAGTGGACACCTCGGTGGGGAGCGCACATTGTACTTTCCAAAACTGTTCATCCCCGAGTTTCCAGAGCGGCTGTTCTGGTGGTAGACAGAGATTGGACGTAATGCCAATCCACAGATCCTGTCCCTGTGCATTGGAATACAGGCAGACTTTCTGTACGCGACAAATGGAGAAGAGTGGAAATGTAGGTGACCCATTTCAGAGGCCAGCACTATTTAACGCTGATAGACTGTGGTTCTAGTCGGTTTGCCATTTGGAGGCCACTACAGCGGCAAGACTCCACCAATATCATTCGACAGTTGGAGACAATATTTTTTTCGAAAAGGACCGCTGATTGAAATGCTTGTCGGCAATGCTGCAGTGTTATGTGTGAAAAGATTCACAAGACTTGCGAAGGAATGAGGCGACCAGATAAGACGTACCATCGGGTAATGGGATAGTAGAATAATCTCACCGTACGATAAAGCGCATCGCCGCGAGAACTGAATGCTCTCTTATGAAGGCAGTATACTGACATACTGTGACAGCAAAGAACGACACCAATGATTCAACACGCCAGCGAAATAAATTTATACCTACCGCACTCGCGTGAAGGACATACAACACCACCACCTGACGTCGCAGGTTCTGGAACATACACTACAGGAGATGTTGTTAGCATGGTGTACAACAATGTTCGAGAAGGGGAAAGTGATGAAAGAATATGGCCCTCATTCAGTCCTTACAGACGGAGTACCACGCCGTGTAAAAAGAAGTTTTCCTAGTGCGTGTGGTGGTGACTACCAGCAGCCATGATACCACCTCAGATGAAGGAAACTGTATTAGGGACTGATGCAGGAAGACACAAATTCAACGGAAACTGCAAGTGGTATCCTTCAACAAGATCAACTCAGCGATATGGCAGAGAAAAGTGCAACTGAGGAAATAACCAAGCCCGCTCCACTGAGACAAAGTAACAGGATAAAAGACCCGCACCACTCTGCCATTTGTGTGATCCTCAGATCAAGGAGGAGTGTGATTGTTGTGAGCATGATACGCGACATTATACCCGAAAACGTCCACGCATTGCATGCGCATGGTGTCGCAGAGCAGTTGAAAGATGGGAGAATTCGCGGAGTGCGCCTACACATATGTAAAACTCTCCCACTCAACCAATCGGCTGCTTCGTCATGGTCTATAAAATGAGTGTGTCTCAAGGCTTTGGCAGTGGAGGCCAAGTGAGACGACGAAACGACGAGAGATGACTGCCTGTACGAGAGACGAGTGCCCTGTAAGTGAGACGATTGGCCTGTTTCAGCGGGTCCTTTTCGACGTGACGGCTACATATCTTAGAAATGATTACAAATAACTTACTGGAATTCACCGAGAATATAAACTACTGGACACTACATTGAGCAATAAGAATATATAATTAATCTCCAAGCTCAACAGCAGAATCGTGATGAAATCGATCATAAAGGAAGATAACATGTTCATCATTAATTAGAGCTAATGATTGGAAGCTCAGAAGAATTGAAATAAAATTGATAATATATATATATATATATATATATATATATATATATATATATATATATATATATATATACTAGCAGCAAGGCCCGGCGTTGCAATCGCTATCACTTGACTTAAAATATTTTTGCCCTTCCTTGCCTTTAAAGGAGTGCCCTTTGCCGTGCTGATGTTGCTACATGCCTTTCTTCTTGCCTATCACACACTGCGAATTTTGTCTAAGCTCTTTACTAAACATTAAATCTGTTACGAAAAAAGAACTAAACAAAATGAACACAAAACGATCAGCTTTAAAAAAGGACACCTAACTGGAAAAACCGAATGAAAAAAGAATGTTAACAACAAATACTTTTTCACACCCAACCCAGGTCTGCGGAATCAGAATCAACGTTGAGTTTAAACAAGCGAATGAGACAACTTGGGTAAAGTGCCATGCAGATTTTAATTTTTCCCACGTGACGAATGCAGCTATCGATTTTTTCACATGCTAGCATGCTACTTAACATTCGTGTCAGTCAGCTGTTGGCTCTCACGCTGGCCAATAGAATATTCCTGCCTATTCGTGGCAGCCCGCTATTGGCTCTCACTCTGGCCAGTAGAAAATGGCCGCAAACTACATGAAAACTGCCGTAGAAGCATGAAAATTCGTTTATTTCCACTATTGATGGGAGTTGGCCGCAATTTTCGACGGATTTGCACCAAAATTTACATGCAAATGCTCCAAGTTAGCGGGAAGGCCACGACCGACTTTGCATTTCCCAACTCCCAAACGAAGTGCAATCATTCAGAGTTATTTTATGTTTAAACAATCAATCTAAATAGTAACAGCTGGGTAACAATAAATACCTGTCAATCACGTGCTCTAGTTGTTTTGCTAACTTGATAATAGGGTGGGTTCAAGCAAAAGGTGGTATCACTATGTTATTTAACGAATCTAAATGTAAATATCAGGAAATAAAGACTGGAATTCTGAACTCTTGTCTCATATTCGTCTTTTGATCTTATGCACAATTTTCTTTAAAGATCAAGAAAGACAAGGAATTAGCCTGTATATATGGAGGAAAGATGTATGACAAAATCGGTAAATTTTTCTGTGACGCTTTTCGTCCCTTTACGTTGATGCGACTACACATGCGCATGAACGACGTTGGGAATTTTGCATTTATATTATTTTAATATTTGTTTTGGCTATATAATCTAGTCAATTTCATTTATTTTTTTTTCTTTTTGTTTCCATCATCTTTGTTCTAATAACAGAAGAATGGTAAATCATTGTACAAAACTGGATGCAAATTGACAATATATGAACTGACGATTAAATCACTTTCTAAACATTTTTGTCTTAATGAATTATTTTCTTTTTTAATTAAACTAGCATTTATAATGTCAACATTGCTGCCTCGTTACGGTGACCTATCAATGTACTTGATGTGTTGTTTTATAACCTGTGTAATTTTTGTCCTTATAATAGTTTACATAATCTTCTTAAGGTTTCGCCACTATATTCTTTTTACAATCATTGCGAGTGATAAAGTGAATTCCTCCTTTTGGCATCTTGTTTTGTTTTGTATTCATAAAGTATTTTACTGTTTTAATTGTAGTTGTGACAAATTTTATGTTCAGTTTAGATAAATTCATTTCGATTGTAGACATGATAGAGTTAGTGGATGGAACAATATACTTTTCATTCGTTAGGTTTCTATTTTCGAATATTTTATGAGTTATTTGTTTCATATTGAACATGAAATAATGAGGGCATTTCGCAGGCCAATGTAATTTTCCTGCTTATTCGTGGCAGCCAGCTATTGGCTCTCACTCACGCCAGTAGAAAATGTTCGCAAACTACATGAAAAAAGTCTTAAATGTATTTTAATATTGTTTTCTATTTCCTGCAAATATTCAGGGCTGCAGATTCTGAGTGCTTTTAAGTAGAATGCGATGAATATTCCGGATCTAATGTTGTTGTTTTGATGGGAACAGAAATTTATTAGATAATTCTTATTAGTTGATTTTCGATAGACACAATGATTTAACCAGCTGTCAACGCGGTGTAGCATGATATGAAGGAAAGCGAAAGTATTTTTTTTTTGTATTTACTAAGTAAATTCTATTGTATGTTTGACTTCGTTTAGTTTATATAAAAGATCATTTAAATCAGTTCCACGAGGATATATTGACAGAGCACCATCAATATATCGGAAATATGTTGATTCTTTAGGTATAACAAAAGGATCAGATTTAAGATATTCTAAGAAAATACAAGCCATCAGACACACGCACACACACATAGTTATATATATACATATACATATACATATATATATATATATGTATAAGCATGTATATATATATATATATATATATGTATGTATGTATATGTATATATATATATATATATATATATATATATATATATGTATGTATGTATATGTATATATGTGTGTGTGTCTGATGGCTTGTATTTTCTTAGAATATCTTAAATCTGATCTTTTGTTATATATATATATATATATATATATATATATATATATATATATATATATATATATATATATATACGTGTGTGCATGCATTGCAACTGTTATTACAATGGATAATTCGTACTTAAAATATACCTCCCATTTTATTTTATTGAACCCTGTTTATTTCGCCTATCCGTCTTCTTAGTGTCTGATATGAAAGCACACAGACAGAGGTTTCACCTATAAAGGGTGGAACCAATTATATGCATTTTCTGTACTGCATTTCTCGAAATTGCAAGCTGATAATAAATAAAAAAGAGACATCTGTTTCAGATACGAAATATAAACTCTAATAACCTCTGTTGATATAAAAATAGCGGATTTAAGAAAATGTATTGATTTATTAGATACTTACATATATATATATATATATATATATATATATATATATATATATATATATATAACATGTTTGCATGTATGTGCGTTTGTATGCAAATATGACTGCGATATTTTTATTGTCAAGTAAATGTAAATATTACTTAATATTGTTTGTTCTTTCTTAAATTCACACAATTACACAAACACACACACGCGCACGCATGCACGCGCAAGCTCACACGCTTTGTCTCTCTCTCACACACATACACACACCCACACCCACACACACACCCACACACACACACACACACACACACACACATATATATATATATATATATATATATATATATATATATATATATATATATACAGACAATTAAATATACCCATACACTTTTCTTTCAAACGATTTAATGTGTTTCTGTGCAAGAAATTACATAAAATAAAACTTAATTATTTATGTTTTCCCTAATTAAAATCTACATTTCCATGTTTGTTGGACCGAAATATTATCAATTTCTCGTATATTCATACGAATCAAAATAATTTTGTAATCTTTCATATAATTGTGTTTCCATTGTTATCAGTATCAACTAAATGATACAAGCCATTTAGTAATATTTGAATTTCTTACTCAAGAGCTTTTGATATTATACATTTCCTTTCTTATCTTAAATATTTTTAATTCTTGTAATTTTCTGCATAGGAAAATGATAGGCAATGTGGATAAATTTTCGAATTCGTGGCCATACTTGATCACCAATCTAACACTGATATATTCCTTTTGAACTTAAATTACAAACTATAAAACGTGATAGAAAACTTAATTTGATGTCTTATTGTATAGATGATAATAAGTTCGTATATTTTATGATGCAATTATTATTTGTTGCCGAGAGATTTGTTGAAAGAGATATTATATCGAAGATCATAATCTGATGAGAATTGTGACATTATTATATACGAATTTCTATTCAATAACGACGAAAAAAATACCTTCTTAAATAACTTCTTAAAAATACAATGTGTGAATGTGAAATGGAGGATTGAGGAAAAGAAAAGATGAACGGGATTCAAAACGAATGAAGATTGCGATTGATGTTGCATATAAATTTTTGAACATTGTAGTTATCAGGGAAGCAAATGAATGCGAGGGTGATCCGCAGATGGGAAGCACGAAAAGTGAAACAGTAGAAGTGATTGTTGTTATTACAAAAGTAAAATGGTGGGACATAGATGTCAATCTAATCCCAGCGCTTAAATTTCATTCATGATGTCGGGGCACCGAGTTAAAATCTCGCTAGATCATTAGTAGAACAGACAGAGGGAAGCCACGTCACTGAAAGTGACTTAGTCAAGTTGCTTGGTCAGGATCAATTACAATACAGATCCTTCTTTGGATATAGTACCAAAAAGGATTAAGCATTATGTATACACATATGTTTTGAAACTGAGTAATATAATCAAATACGTAAAATAGGTTTTCTTCTGCGTCTGTTGACCTTAGCGATAATAGTTTGTTTTATACTGACTGAAGAAATTTCTATATTGTTATCAATAATTGTGCTTGCTTACGCGGACATGTGTTCTAGTCTATATTTGTATCATTTTCTGTAAAAAGGAACACTCTGCATGGGAAATATCTACACAGTCTATTTGCTCTTAGTGAATGAAAGAAAAGTGGCTTTTAGCCGGATTGCAAACTTCATACTGCCACGATAAGCCAACATTTTTTTGTTACTATGGGCAACACTTAATAACACTTACTGAAATTTATTTCATTATTTCAGTCGGCGAATAGAGTGGAGGCTACTTTAAGCAAAACATTTGCCTTTTTGTACTCTATCTGATGACAAAATGAAATGGATAACTATAAACGAACTTGCTTTTGTATATTTATGCATTTCTTATTACAGGGACATGTGTTTTGTTCAGTTCGAAGGAGAAGCACGAATGATGGTTGATATATTTCAAGAAGAAGTAAAAGGAAATAAATGGAGCCACTATGAAGGGAAACGAAGACAAAATATCTCCAAATATTTTTCATTTATTTTCATATATATATTTATTTATTTACATCTATCGGTATGGATATTCGAGAAATCTTGTTAGAAAAAAATGTATAATTTTTAAACTCGTCAAAACAAAAGAGAGCGAACCCAATTTTATACATTAAAGCTGATAAAAAAATATTGTTCTAAATTATATGCGGTTTGTCATATGCAGATGTTACACTTTCTGGGAAACCATTTTCAGTCTAATTTGTAAATGTCTTCTTGTGTAATTATCTTAGTTTATTTAGTCTTAAATTAAAAGTCTTACTGTTTGTTTAAGTTTTCATGAAAACAATTCTATTATATTTAATAAATTATTTTCAGCCTTATTCATTGGTGCTTGTGTGAGTTGAGTTTTGTTATTTGTCGAGTTTTTTCAAAGTGATTTGAGTCATTTTCTATTTTGCTTTTGTGGATTTTTTAAATTTTGATTCTTTTTGTTATACACAAAATCATTAGACTAATGTATGATTTCAAACATATTTCAAAGTATTTTCAAAGTAATATATGCCTATCAAGTGCCGCATATTCTAATTGGTATTATGTACAAAATTATAATTAATTTGGGATTTTTTTTGTTCCATGAATATTAATTTGAGAGTGAGGATTTCCTGTAGATATTTCATTACGTTTTAAAAGAGCGGTTTAATATGATATCAAGAATCGATAATGTTGTTGTGTTTCTTTTTTATTAGTATTTTCAAACAAATTAACATCCTTTGCACTTCTGTGTATCATATCAGAATCGCTTGATCCTCACTTATTTAAATGTTAGTCATTTAGTTAGCACATCTATACTCAATGCCATCACTCCAGATATGTAATGAACAATTCCATTTTGATTTTCTGGAGATAGCTGAAATGCAATTTCCTTTTAGAGAGGAGCATAAAATATGCATAGAAATAAAAAGTAATGGAAGATATTGAAAGCGATAACGTTCTCATGCGTTTAACGTTTACTTAATAAAATGAAAAAAAATCAATTTTAAATTTTTCTTTGTACATTCTTACTACTTTAAATATTTATATGCATTCAATGTGTGATTGCCATTGGAATAGCTGTTAAAGTTGTTAAGTTAAAATATCTAAAAAAGAATTGGGGGAATTTCCACATATATTTTATAGTCATGCCAAGGCAGAAATCTTATTTAAATTAAGAACTGATTCAGGAGGAAAGTAGGAAAACTCTACAACTCTTACAGGTACTGCTTGTAAATATTAAAAGTTATAATGCAGAACAATAAATGTAACGCCGATTTACCATTATTCAGATGCTGATATCCTACACCAAAAAGGGAGTAATATTTGCTCTGGTGCCTTCTTTTCTGCACCTTCGAAATCTGACCATCTGTTATCCACATTATCCAGAATGTTCCATTACGTTTCATACTCGCATGAACTTACGTCAGATATGTAACGAAGTCATCTCATTCAAAGAACATGGATCTTCAAATCTTCCTTTACACAAGTCAGGAATTCTTTGATTAACCAAAACTTTTAATCAAAATATTTTAATGTTTCATACTATTGCAAGTCAGTTATGAGCCATTCGTGATACACGCTTAGGCGATCTATCTTTCGATAGATGACTGACGAGGCAGATATTTTTTCCTCGCAGTACGTTGCAATTTCTTTCTGCAGTAGGCCAGTTGCCATCCGCGGCTATATTACCAGGTCTGCTCTGCTATTTAGCCATAGCTGGTGCGAAGAATTATATTCATAACTTTCGCAAGGGTATTAGTAAGTGAATGTAATGCATTTTTCTCTCCGGTCCCTCAATCTAAGCCGCTATCCATTACTTCACCGTGCCTCCTATCTTATTGTTTTACTTTTTGTATTCAATCTAAATTGATTTTCCTGACATGGGATATTACCTCAAGGTCTATGTTGTTCTGAATATATTTTTTCACTCTCCAACATCTCCTTCTCTCTCTCTCTCTCTCAGGAGGTCTGTGGCGAGTTCTCTCTACTCTGTCGCTACTATAATGGAAAGTTTTCTGACCAAACTATAATCCTTGCTTCAGCTAGGTCTAACAATTACGTACTCTTTAACGTAACCTTCTACCTCATGGGGCCTTCAGGCCTTGTATAAGGTGAAATTTACTGTAGTTCAACATTTCATATTTTTTTGGTTTTGACGTGACTCTTTCTCAAATCATTGTCTTACTCTAGCAAAACGCAAAACGTTGTTTAGCCTAAACATAATACTGACTCAATCAAATCACCGAGGAGTTTCTGAATTATCACTGTTTCACCCAGAGGAGAAAATAATCTTATTAAATAGGCATACATTTTAAATGTGCATATAATAAAATGTAAGGAGAGGAAACTGATATAAATCCACTTTGTAAATGAGCAAATTAATTATGCAAGTTTACATCTAATAATAATTACATGTTATTAATTGTTTTCTAGCAACAGTGATATCCCTATCTTGCAAAATGTATCGTAAATCAATCATCCCTTTGTACTCACAATGAAAAGACGTTTTTCCCAAATATATTATGAAATTAATACAAATTACAACAAGTCTGGACAATCACCCCCGCATCGAAATACAATCCCAATATTAACATGCCCAATTCATTGATAAGTTTCCCATCAGAAGGTGATGATTAAGGTGACCTTTTGATGAAACGTACGTAGTCAACATGGCCCATAGCACATAGCAATTTCTACCGTTTCAGTTTAATCTGAAACATCGGATGAAACTATTGGAGATATCTCGCTCTTGACGGCTATATTTTAAGTGTAAGTAAAACTCAACAGAATAATAGATATTTTTTTGGCGAACTATTACTTCTCAGGTTCTTATTTTCTTATATATCCACCATACCTTTCCAGATGGGTTCAGATCTTGATTCTTCGGTGGTCATGAAATTTTTTTTCATATGTCTGTTATGTAGGAATAAATTGTCGCTACCGACATTGGAGTTTGAACACAGATCACCAGAGAACAAAACAGGCGAGGCCATTTTGAATAAGTGGATCACGAGATGGTAAAGGAAATGTATATATTGGAATTAACGAGGCGTCTAAGTGTTCACAATAAGGATTACTTCGGAAGTATGCTGATCATCTTTCGGCATACGGGCAGAAAGGATCCCCAGACGAGGCTTTGTCGAAGGGCAGAATCTAGTCTCGGGGGACAGCTACACAACCCAATTTTTACGGGGTATACGAGGAATTTTTGGCTGAGCCTACAAGCTCGGATACTCCATTGTAAATTGAACTTGTACCACATCCGACCGCGTGGGGCGGTTAGTGAAAATCTCACTATAAAAATTTCTATTCGGCTCACTATTCGGTGGTTATATTTTGAGCGACAATTATCGGGTAAGTACTATTAGTACGATTGTTATTCGAGTGCGTCCGGCACCAGTATTATTCAATGGCGTTACTATAGTTGTATCTCCGACTACAAAGTGTCTACTACAATGAGAATTACGAATGTGACAACGAGTATACGTTGGCATTACACAAGTGGCAACGCGTGTTCGCTGACATCACAAAAATAGCTTTTCTTAAACAAAACTTTTTTCTCCAATTCTTCTGTCATAAGATAGGACCTGAAAAATAACTTCATCATTCCCAAACCAATTTTCTATTGATGGAATGAGAAAATTATCCAGGATTTCAATGTACACTTGTACATTAATTGTTCAATAAAGATTCATTGCCATCGCTCCTGGTCACTTATATGACATGCAACACTGTATCCTGAATCACTTGGGAAATTTACTCGTCTTCTCCAGGCAGACATCTTTATATATTTCATTTGAACAGCACTAGATAAAAATTCCCATATCGTCGATTCCTTATATATCAATGAATATCACTTTTAACTAATCTCTTTCACATCATTATTGTTTCTCTGTATTCTATAAATCCCACTTTACTCCCATTACTTTTTTGCTTAGTGCTATATATATATATATATATATATATATATTCCATTTCATTCATTTGAATTCTTACAAATATTGACTTCTGTTTCGACCCATCTCTCTTGAATTTGTTTTGTTTACATATTTCCTTGAATTTTCTATCCTGAAGTTTCGCCGTAAGTCAATGCTTTTTTAACTCTTTATTATTATTATTATTATTATTATTATTATTATTATTATTATTATTAATATTATTATTATTATTATTATTATCATTAAGAAGAAGAAGTAGAAGAATTTGAAATTGTGATGATTATAATGCGATGAAGACATTTTTCTGTCTAAAATGACATGACTATTAGACATATTAATGTATCTATGTTAAATCTGATCACCCCCTTCAATTTCACTTTATATTAAGTTCTTCAGGCGTTAAAGAAAAACTATTTCTAGGGCAACCTATCGGCATATAATTAATTCTTCCTTCTTTTCTTCTTTCATTTCTTTACTTTCCCTTCATCTCTCACTCTCTCATTATCTTTCCCCTAATCTTCCAATCTTCCTTCCACTCTCTCTCTCTCTTTCTCTCTTCCCCCATTTCTTTTAAAAATATCTTATATTGAAATTTTAATTTTTCTTTCTTCCTCTTTTAATATATGTAAAGAAATTCTTTTTTCTTTTTTCTTTCTTTTTCATCACCCTTTTTCTTTTGTCTAGACAAATTGATTTCATTTCTAAAATAACCTTCAGTGTGAAGAGATAAATATTTATATATATTCATGAAATAAATTTCAACCGAAAAGGATTTTCAATGATTATTTTGAGTTGCATCTTTCTGTGGATGACAATATATATGCTCCTGAAAAAAAAATATTTCTGTTGAGCTCTCTGGGGAGGAAGTGTGAATTTTTAAACAGTGACTATTACTGCTAATAATGCATGACTCTTCGGTAAAGAGAATAAAGTTCTCATAGTCTCTGTGTGTTTATCTAATAACAAAAACGCTTAAATTCACCTTCATCCCTGTCCTGCGCCAACGACTTAGAAGAAAGATATTTAACTGACGCCAATTCAACTCGATCCTAGCTAAAGTCAACCGTCAACTGATGATCTGTGATACAGCGTAACAGTCTGTCTGTAGATAACAATATATATATATATATATATATATATATATATATATATATATATATATATATATATATATAATTAAAAAATTTTCGGCACATGCTCCTTCAATAGTTGTTGAATGTAAATCCAGGATTCGGATCCCTATTTAGAAAACATCATTTATACCCTATGGGATTGAAACCTGAACATTTAATTGCAGTGTTCCATTAATTAATCTGCCATTTTTTAATGAGTGGTACGTTATGTTTCCGGGTAAAAGTGACCACCAAACTATAGGTGAACAAAGTCATAAATCGCAGCACATTATCACCCAAAATATCTAGTACGTAAGCGACGTCATTTAAACGATCCTCTATTGGTAATAAATGAAAAAAAAAAAAAAAAAAAACAGCATAAAATTACGGGACCCACAACCTAAAACGTTGTTAAAAATCCAGACGGAGCCATACCTTCCTGTTATTTACCCCAAATCCTGTTGCTACAATCAGAATGCCGCAACAAAATCGAAAGTCATTAGGTCAGATCTTGTATTCTCAAGCATTTGTGAACCTTAACAAATTCTACAATCGATTTTTAGTTCTAATCTGAGAGGTCTGGCGACAGAGGTGGTGTGAAGTTGCTCGAGTACATCTGCTTCAAGTGTTTTCTTGTTTGTGCTTAAACTATTCTGTATATAAACCTAGTAATGATTGTATATTTACCTTTCAATCTGCTTGAACCAATGTGGCCAGTCACCTCCAATTTATTTCAACGGCAAGTGATTCCTAGCCACAGAATTGCGGATTACTAGATATTTTTACTATGCTCTCTAAATAATAAGGATTGTTTTAAGCGAAATTCCTAGTAGATCAGCGTTTTATGAATATACTTAAACCCGAGATAATGGTTGAAAGAATCATACCGAATGCAAAAGCAAAACAAGCATACTTTCCTCGATAGTACATTAAATTCAGCAGGTGGGCATAGCTATGTTTAAATGTTTATAAACATAGAACATGTACAGAGTCATTGGCTGATTAGTCATGTTTTTATAAAAGCGCGTTTGTTCACGCATACATACACAATTGTTCAAATATCATGTCTTCTTTTCGAGAACATTCCACCGTATCTGTTACTATCAGGAAATAAATGTTCGTATTTTAACCTATTTTGGAGATTTATATTTAAAATTGTTATATACGTGTATAGTATAAGTGACGTCATTTATAAAACGATGTAGAATTGTACAACGTCTGAAACGAGTATATATGAATATTTTATCATATTTTAATTTCATACCAATTTTAATTGAAAATGCCGTCTTTTCTAGTGTTTCTTTTGTATAATAATAGTTTTGCTTAATATATCACTTGATTCAGAATGCATGTGAGCTGTATCGTAATTATATACACTAATATATATATCTGTCTGAAGGGGCAGATTATCGTGCAATCTCGTGTTTTGTGCTTGTATCAATATTGTAATATAGCTTTTCAATTATTACTAATATAAATGAAAAACGTGGAGGGCACGGAGAATCAAGAACAATATATTTTTACTGAATAAGGATTTTACATTCCCGAATTATATATTATTATCTCGTATTATATATATATATATATATATATATATATATATATATATATATATATATGTGTGTGTGTGTGTGTGTGTGTGTGTGTGTGTGTGTGCGTGTGTGTGTTTGTTCACGAGTTAAGTATATAGCAGATTCTCTCCTGGAGTTTTTATAAATTTATATATTTGCTTTAATTCCACCCCCTTTCTTAATAGTAATAAGTCATGCATTAATCGAAGACGTATATTTTCGTCTAGCTCATTAAATATTTCCTATGAGATTTCTGTAGAAATTGAATATATATTTACTAATTATAGTATGATCAGTCGGTTTAACATTTGAATTCGTGATTTACTGAGGTAAGCAGTTTTAAAATTACGGGGCGTAAAGAGGTTAATTTTATTTAAAGTTATATATACTGGAATGAACGCGGAAATGTGTGTGTGTGCAAATTACAGAAATATAAGACGTATTAATATTCAGATACAGACGTATAATTATATATGATACTCATTAATATATATTAATATAATTTATATATGATTATCAATATATGTATGAAAACATTCACTAAATATTTGAATTTTTATATGTAAAACTGAAAATATTAAATTGTGTTTTTTTTTTTAAATTTTGCTGAAAATATTTCATGTTTAACTTAAATTATTTAGTGAAATTATTTCTCTTAAAAGATCTTCCGCAATTTATTTTAAATTTGAAAGAGAATTAAGAACTCCATCCGTGTACGTTATTTTCGACTATATCTAGGGATTATGAAGAGAAATGTTTCTACAGATAGTTAACAGAATAGCTTTTACTTAAGATAAACTGAATAACTTTTAAAAGATTAACATATATAAAAAAAATTGCCGATACGTTCACTATTCTTACAATATATATATATATATATATATATATATATATATATATATATATATATATATATATATATATATTAATATTTTAAAAGTTATTAAATTTATCTTACGTAAAAGCTAGCCCAGCTAGTTAGATAGATAGATAGATAGAATGAATATACAGTAATTTATACATGTTAATAACGAAGAGAAATAAGCTATGAATTCTATAATAGGTATTTTTATTTATAAATATATAAGAATATAGTCCATTAACACATCTATTACTAATATTTAGTTGGAATACAAAAAGAAACATCACCGATAAAATTTTCTTTTTCACATTGTGTTTTGATTATACTATTTTTATTTTAAAGATTGCCCAATATTCATGTGGCTACATTTTATTTTCTGCTTTAACATGACTAACGTCATTTCACTATGAAATGAAATATTAAACTATTTGTATAATCAGTGTTTACAAAGCATGCTGATATTGCGACAGAGTTGGATTGGCGTCAAATAAGATCGGATGATTTATGTTAAATATGAAATCAGGTGATAATTCGAGCGGCTTATCTAAACGGAAATTAAATAATTGTCATTGCATAGGTAAATCTACGTCTAAGATTACGAGTAATGAATATTTATTCAATGAATTATCACTTTAATTTAGAATTTCATCCACTATAATAAAAAGAAACAAAAAACAAAAACAAAAACAAACAAATAATTCTATGCAAAATATATCATGAATATATAACTGTGTTCTGTTTGTTCGTGAAAAGTTTATTTTATTCGTTTTGAAAGATATAATAATTTTAATATAATTTCTTTTCAAGTAACAATGTCCATCACATAAAGTGATAATAAACAGTACCAAAAAAAATATATATATATATAGAAAGATTAGATAAAGTAAAGCTGCAAATATCTCGAGTGTTTCTGTTTCTGTTAGAAAGAAAATGCCTTTTTAAACAAGTTGAATGTCTGTTATTTTCAAAGTGAGATGACATTTTCGATCGTATTCAACAAGAAAATTAAAACAGATGGCAATTTTGGGGCCAATTCATCAGCAATTTTGACGTATCGTTTTTGTTGTCAGCAATAACGAAAATTAAAATTAAACATATTATGGACTTGATAGGCGTGGAACGTAAATTGACCTGAGACATGTGAATAATGTTTCATTCCGTCAACTCATTTGTCTACTGCAATGAATAAAAAAAAAACAAAAAAAAAAAACAACATTTGACTCAATTTAAAGATCATTTTATGTAATCCTAAAAAAGTTCTGCTTGACGTGTTTTCCAATAATAATGTATCCTGATAATGTTTTTTTTTTTTTAATTTATTGAATTGAGATCATTCTGGGCCATTTCTTCAATATATAAAATCCTTGAGAAATCCAATTTCCTCCTTTTGAAACTGATACACTGGTGTATTTATACAAAGAAAGAAAATCGATGAAAAATTGAAAATATTTCCTGAAGGCCTACAAAAATTCATAGGAAAATGAAATAAGAAATGCCTAGAAAAAAATAATAATTCCAGATGATTACAAATGCACAATCAACAAACAAAACACACACACACACACACACACATATATATATATATATATATATATATATATATATATATATATATATATATTTCAAGGTTAAAATGTTTTTAGTCCGAAACGACAATATAAATTTAATGTGAATATTTTTATGGTAGGTTCTATAATTGAATTTTCACTAAGCATTTTTAACGGAACGTTTCAAACATCTTTCTTTATAAAAGAAGATATTATTTCAGAAATGTTCACTAATTGCTCAATTTTTCTTTTTACTAGATAAAATGGTTGAAGATTACCTTTGTCAAATTGAGTCAGGTTTCTTTAAAATCGATAATTATATTTATAATGCAAACGAAAAATACAAAACCTAAGCTTAACTTCGCTTCTGTCTTTTCCGAAAAGTTAGACTATATAGGTTTTAATATTTAATTCATTTTTCGAATCAAAAAGTCAAGCAAATATATTTATTAGTAAAATAAAAATTAGGGTATATGCGAAATAAGTGTATATAAGAAAGATTTACAGAGGGAATGTTCAAGTAGTTAATGCATTTCTGTAATATGATAGCAATGGAATATATTAACAATTTTAACCATTCAAAATAAAATAAAATTATTAGACTTCAAGTGTCATTGATGTACCTTGCGTAAATTCATTATTTCTATACTTATCTTTGTCCTATCATTTTGGGGCATTGAGTGTCTTCATTTGCCATTTTATTTCGGTTTAAATATCTTAGATAAATGCAAAATAATTGTGGTATATGATATACGAAAAGTTAATATAAACATAATATAGATATATAAGACTAAACATATATAAATGTAATCTCCCAAACTCTCCCGAAAAGAAATTAAGAAAAAAACAAGTCAGGAGAATCCGGTGTGTGCTGGTGGATTTCTCATGTCAATTCTTAGCTTCTGAAACGTCTTTTTTTTACAACCTGCAGTCATGCAAATGACACATTTTCGAGTTGCTACATCGGCTGTTTTGCTTGAATAGCCACGTTAAGATTGGTGGGTTGGTCGCAATGCTTTTTTACATTTATTGTATCACCGGTTGGAAGAAGCTCAATGTGAATTATCCGTCTGCAATACCAGCAAGTTACAGCACCACATTCATTGCATGCAAGCTTGTTTTAGCTATGGGTTCTGCACTTTCACAAGCTTGTTTCCAGTTCCGCTTGCGTCGAACATTATTATAAACGCTCCATTTCTATCACCTTGATCGACTCCTTTTTGTGACGTATCAACAGATAAATCACAGTAGAAACACGATCGAGCTAGTTCTGTTACATCAGAAACTGTAGCACCCACGTGACGAGTTTGGAAACGAATCCAAGCCTCTTCAAATGGCGAAAGCCAGATGAGATATCGATTTTCACACTCTTAGCAATCTCTTCCACCTAAATCACGGTTAATTCTTCCCGATTGCAGGCAGAGAGTCTTTATTGACGTCAGGATGTCGCTCGAAGAATGGTTTACTTTTTGGTTAAAATCACCCTGACGAAATCTGCCAAACCAATTTGGAACACGATAGAAATAAAGCATCTGAATGTTATTTTGTGATGCAGTTCCAACGTTCACTGCTGTCCGAAATTCCTAGAACAAAATATGGCGAAAGTTCAACTTCCGTCCTCATGGCTCGCAAATGAACAATGCAAGTTTTCAATCTAGAAAGCAATGGATATCCTCACCAAAACAAACATCACTGTCAAGAATGGTCATTTTATATTAGCAATGAAATTTCGGCATGATCTTCTGCAATGAATTGATATTATCTGTTGTCATTGAGAAAGATACAGATCTGAATTCATCGTGATATTCGAAATAAGGTATGCAAATGATATGAGCAACGAGTTAGATCCTTTTGAACATAATTTTACACAATAAATTTATATATATATATATATATATATATATATATATATATATATATATATATATATATATATATATATATATTTAGGTATATTAAAATTGTAAACAATATATAGTGTGGTTCCGATTATCAGAAACTAATAGACTTGGAAAAAAAAACTGTTCGTTAATCGCGATGTATAGTGATGCATTATATTGGAATAATTTATCTTTCAATATATTTGATAAAAGGTGACACACATCAAGAAAGTAAATTATCTTTGATCTTTAGTGTTCCAACTATTTTTATCAACTTGCTTGTATCACTGATTTTGATCCTAGAACAAAATTATTGAAATCTCACCATTCGATTTTACTTTGTCTTATATTTTGGATTCTCTCTTATAGCAACATATCTTTGGATATCTTTCATTCAGTTCTATTTTACTTTCGTCTCTAAATATCAGTTTTATTTATTTTCCCTTATCCCATAACTTGGGAAGTGCTTACATAGTATTCTATGATTTCTGTTAATTACATCATGTTTTATTGCTATGCAACCATTCAGAATAGTTCCTCGTATTATAATTCTTGCTGTATGACCTTCAATGTCATGCTAATTTCATCCATTACAGGGCGAACTGTTAATCTTGTATACGGTGAACCAAATTAGCTTTCTGAGGTTTTTGCATATACGGAAACCATCCCAGTATTTTTCTGACATTTCTATAATTTTCATACACGCCACCAAATTTGCAAATAACTTGTGTAAACACATATCAACTTGAAAGGAGACATACTGATGATTCCAAGTTCTAGTCAATCTCTGATTATTTAACAGTAGAATTATATATACGTGTCACTAACTTTGATTTTAATTTCAGAATGTGCTAAGTACCGTGGCATTTACATGCTCTATTTTCAATGCACAAACTAGTATTGAACGCATGCGAACAAGTAACTTATAGTATGTTATGGGGTCCACCCTTTTCTGATATAAATGGACTCGTCCTGCTGCCATAAAATAGCCACAGTCAGTCAGAGATGAGAGGGAGAGGAACAGAGTAGAGGAACAGGGTGGAGGAACAGAGTGGAAAGTACATAGACACTGTGATTGAGTTGACGTTAGAAGTCAGTTACAAGGACACCCGACTTTAAGGAATTTTACTTCGAGACTGTATATAGCGATCTTTGATTAATACTAACCGGCGTTCCTGGATTTTACTAACAGCATTATCTTTTGTATTTTGTGTAAATACATTTAATTTCTTAGCTTAAATACTTGCGTTTTTCATTTATTGGAGACCGATTTTTCACGCGGAATCCACAACATAGTACATTCCAAAACTGTTGAAATCTTCCGAGTAAAATGAAGCAAAGTTACATTTTACAAAAGTGGTTCTTTTTTCATTCGACAGTATATAATCATACGTGCGCGTTTAAAATGATTTACTGGAAATGGGATTTTTAATTTAATGACTATTTGCAACACATTCATCCATTAATTCATCTCTCGGAAATTACTGTACTTTAAATGTTAACAATAATAACAGTTTTTCTATTTAATGTGTATTTTACATTAACTTATCTTAACTGAAACATGGAAAGAAAGTATATAAGAATAATAAATTATAAACCATCCCCGGAGAATGGTTTTATGACAAAACGTCTAAGTGTTATGTGATTTCCATTCCGCTACACATTTGTAAAATCCAATTCTTATAAGAATAACGCAATAAATACCATTAAATATTCGCATAGAGTTCAAAGAACTGAAAGCTGAAGAAAAACTCTAATGCTAAAAATGCAATCAGGACACAGTGCAACAGTTACGAAAACATTCTTTGTATTATTATTAAAACACTAACATATTAAAATTAAAGTCAGCATGGTCGCCGAACAAGAATGACAGACAAGTAATTAAATACATGGATAACAAAATAGATCCTTACTAAAATGAAGTGAAGTGCCTCTCAAGAAGCAGATGGTAAAAAGAACTCAAATCTTCCGAAGTATTGTTGCAGTGGTCAGCACAAAACCATCATTTGTGAGGGCAGATCGGGATGGCTACACCCATTGAACGAAAAATAACAAATTTTCCAAAACTGGGAGTAAAAAATTTGTCCGACCAAGAATGAAGAAAAAGTTGGGAACTGATGTTAACTGGTCATACATTGAGAAACACATCATTTTCACATCCTTACACACATACACATATACATACACGTATGTCTGACACTATTTAGGGTTGTGTGAATAAAAGGCGAGAATTAATTAAGGTGATAACAAGCTATCACGAAAAGACACTGAGCGATGTTATTTTTTCTAACAAAGAAAAGTGGTAAAGATTTTATTTTCATTAGCGAAGAAAGTAAGATCTCGGATCTGTCGGATTTAGTTTGATTCATGTTACGACGGAGCGAATAAAAGATAGCCGTCTGCCCATGGCAATAATGAAAATTTCAAATTGTGCAAGTAGCCTACAAAACAGAATGTTAAGAGATAATATTAATCAAGGACGCACTGACCGAGAATAGCTTCAGTTTGGACCACCCCCAAGGAGATATCATTTGGGAAAAAACACCTGTTTTATGTCAGAAATGGCCATGATAAAATTTTTTTTATCGGAACAGATAATTGGCGACAGAGTGCGGAAAATCACTGGCCATCCCGATGATTATCTGGCGGAAATCTTGATTGATAAAGTCCAGGTGACATTCTGTTAAGATGGAGATTAGGGACCACCACGAACGTATGAGGTCTGCGCGGGGAAGAGAAAGAAAGATGAAAAAGAAAAAGGAAGATAATTTTTTTTTCCTTTGAGCGATATTTGCAAACACCCACGCTGCTGAGCATTCATTGGCTGAAGGGTGGCGTGAGCGGTAGGCGAAGGTAAACTATGAAGAAGGAGGGGAGGCCTTTTGACGCCCCCTGAAGTGATTGGTGTGAGATGCCACTGTGAGAGAGAGGGGAAACCTTTTGACGCTCTCTGAGGGGATTGGGTGAGATACCAATATGAGAAAGGAAGAATTTGGGAGGACGATTTCCTTTAAGTAGAAAGTAAGGACTTCAAAAAATGGAAAGTAATAAATTTTCCTAGGATTTAGAATTATCAAGGAACCTCAAACACCGACAGGCCCTCCTCGATTTTGGTCGGCGTGCATATAAGCAGAGTCGCAGCGAGCAGTTGCAGAGTGAGTAACACAGACGCAGTTGGCAGACGCAGACAGAGTTGAGCTGTGAGCTCTGAGACCCACCTCGAAGAAAGCTGACTGAAAGATCCCACGCAATCCCGACTTCAACTTCTAACCAAGAACAAATCATTTTTGAAGAACGACTTAGACTCACACCACCAAAACAAGTTTTACGAGTATCGCCTGAAGATACACCAAAAACCAGTTTCTTAAAAAAAAACAACTTAAAATCTTAAGACTCGCCTAACAAACGCAAGGTGTCACGAATCCATATTAGCGGTTTTGGAGAAAGACGCAGTCCTATATTCAACAACCAGATATAAAAATATTTGTTATTCTTTTTTTAACACATTTGAACTTTTCGAGTTGTTTCTTTATTTTACATATACTTGTGAGGTGTTACCTTTGCTCGGACTCGGCTTGCATTGCGGCCCGGCGACTGATTGATGTCATCTACCTGAGATCAAATCACAACGTGGGTAGGTTAGACTAGAAATCAAAGCAGTTACTTCGGTAACTAGACGTTGGAGGCGAGCTGGGAACGACAAAGCTGATACCGAATCTAACCAGATTCCCATCCAAATCAGCAAAAGCTTAGAACGTCACATTTGGTGCCGCGACCAATACCAAGTCACATTGGTCGTCGCAGGATAGCACGGCGGTGGGCTCGGAGAGAGGCCGGGGTGACGTCACATATGTGTCCATGCCCCATGGAAACATGGCTCAGTGGCCTTGGTCGATTTATCCAAAATATAACTCGACACAAAGCTTTGTGAGTTCAATACCTGGCCATAGCAGAGTGAACAAAACGTTGGATACTAAAAAGGAATTAAATTAAACTGAGATACCCAAGAAGGCGTGGCATGTGAATTTAGAATAATCACCCTGTGGACTAAATCAATGGGTCAGTTCTAAATTCATGTGTATGTCACATGAAGAAAGATGGAGCGAACCAGGATCGAAATGTGGCAGTAAAGATCAGGACAGCAGAATGATGTAAATTGTGTAAAAATTAAAAAAATATAGACAAATGTTGAAATCGATATTAGTTAAATTTATCTTCTATAAACAGTCAAATGTCAGATTATCTGGAACGCGACAATACAATTATTAATAGAAATAATTGAAATAAAATCATGCATGTTTTCACAGATCTAACATCCCTCCTTTATATTCAGTCTAAGAAATTATTCATCACACGCTTGTAATTGCAGGTTCTTCCCAATATTTAAACTCAACTGAATGCTGACTGGTTTAGTATGTGGAATAATTTTGTTGTATCTGACTTATAGTAAATACGTCTCAATACGATTATTATTCCCGTGATGCATTGCGACATACACAAACAGAAGCACATCCAACCTGGAATTTGTTATTTGAGAAGAAGCGCATATTTAATAAATATCACACTTGAGTAAGAGCATAACAATATAATTTCTTACGCAATGTCTGCGTGTACCTATGTATGCATTAACTTGTGAGTATTTTGAGATTTCACATTGTCGTTTTATGGTATTTTCTGCGCATGACAACTTCGTGAATACAGTTAATTAATAAAATATAAATATACTAGAGCTTATCAATGACGTTTCATAGAAAATCATGCTAGTACATCATATAACTACAATATAGATAATATATTTATTTCAATATGTCTGCGTAAATTGTGAAGTATGTAAAATTCTAATGACCTTAAGAGAAATTCAGCTTTTGCTTACTGTACTAGCAAACAAGGTGACATTTATGATGCCTGTCATTTTAAAAGTTTCATTCGTGGGATATATTGCACTGGCAGAATCCTTCTGTTTTCTAACATATTTTAAACAAATGCATATGAAACGTATATGTCATTCAGTATATGCTCTAAAAAGCATAACGGAACCTATACTCCTGTTAAAATATTTTAGGCTACCCCAGGTATTTTGTAAAATTGTTCCCAAAAGTAGTTGTTTTGTAGTTTAAATAAGAGAAAATTATTATATATGGTTAAAAAAAATGTGAGGCATGATTTTAGAATGGAAATTTAATTATAACAAAAGGAAAAAAGAAAATTTTAGGATTAAATCTTGTTTTTGTCAAAATAACCTCATTTAGACTTTTTCATATTTTTCTTACTCTTTTTCAAGTCCATCCCATGTAATTCAGTGGGTAGCTTCAATCTTTTAAACTGTAGTGCGCGTTAGGCAAAATTAATGTTTCGCAGTTGTATATTAGAAAATATAGGGACATAATACGTTCATTTGTAGGGTTATTGAAGCAACTATCCAAGATTCTATAAAAGATTAACCTTTTACAAACATGTACGTATATTGTCTTTTAAAAGCAATAATTTCTGATGAAAATCTACATGCGTTTAAAATTATATTCACTAAATGCTTATTTTTACATAGAATTTAATCTGTAACAGGATGGCTTATCTTTTACATAGGTAAATACTACAAGTGCTATCATACAGATATAAATATTTATGTTCGAATTTCAGGGATGAGGAGTTACAATTATTTAGAATAACCGAAAAGATTAATGCTGTGGTGTATGATTTTCGTGGTATAATAAATTGGGAATTCAGTCCCTCGACCATGATGCTCAGAGTGAGACATGAAACAAGACAGTACTAAACTAAACGAAACGAGATATTTTTAGACATGGAGAGGAAATGGAAAATCTACCTTCATAGATTAAATAAAGGTTTTCATTTGAAATTCTCTGAAGGTAATCCAGATTAACAAAAGATGAAGATCGAAGGGCACAACAGCCGAATCGTTGTGATAAGAAAAAAGAGGATACCGTACCGACTGTAATGCAGAGATATAGAAATGTAGAAAATTTGTAAAAATAGTATGATGCAACTGTCAGCTTTATGCACGTTTCCACTTTTCTTATATATATATATATATATATATATATATATATATATATATATATATATATATATATATATATATATATATATATATATGTGTGTGTGTGTGTGTGTGTGTGTGTGTTTGTGTGCGCGTGTTTACACACACATCTATCTATCTATCTATCTATCTATCTATATATATATATATATATATATATATATATATATATATTACTCTGTGTTTAAGTGTTGGGGGAATAGCATATATATTCCATTTACATGGTTTTGTGTAGAAACGCAAAATATATATGTGGATGCGTGCAAGTACATATATTTCCTGATATTTGAGGTATGTATTTAAATGTTACTATGTATATTTACTTATCTTATAAATACTCGGGCTAATGCATATGTATCATTGATAAAATCTAAAAATAAAACATAAAACAGCATAAAAGCCAGAAATGGAAAATCCGGTAGAAATTGTGGAATATCTTACGACGGCTTCTTTTGAATTTACGCACTGAAAAAGCAGCTCTCGGGTATATAAGAATTTCAGCATACAGCAAGCTTCTTGAAGGTTGACAGACTTAGGGACCTCTTTCTAATACCCTGAAGTTAAAAGAAAACGCACATGACTTCGGGGGATAAGATGCAGATTTAGAAAACTCTCGTTGTTTTATTTAATTATTATTATTGTTACCATCAGCAGCAGCAGCACCAGCACTAGCAGCATCGGCAGCACCAGCAGCAGCAGGATCACCACCACCACTATCATCACTGTGCTTCTGTTTCAATTATTTAGTTAATATATATGTATATATGTGAATGAATATCAAAAATGTTATCAATCTATTTATTTAACACAATATTTCAAATTTTACATCAACATACAGAAATTCACACACATATTGTTAAATTCTTACAATTCATAGCAAATTGTAGTTACTGTTTCGAGTTCATGTCTGGCAGGAGTGTCACTTGTGTGATCCTCTGCTACGTTAGACCATCTGCTTCAAGTCCGGTGTGTAGTGCTTTCATAAATACAATTCCGTATAAGCAATAGTATTTTGATCTAATATCACTGTTTGTTCGACTAGTAAATGTTGGGTGATTATCCTTCGAACATTATCCTCAACAAGGGATTTCTTCCCACAATATAAGCGCTCACTGAAATTTTAAACTATTTCTGATCATTCTCTGTCAAACTTAGAGAAGTTTATACGTGAAAGATTTGTATTTTCTTTTCAAATACACTGATACTTGCATCAGTCATCGAGGAATATTCCGCGTTCAAAATTAATAAAAATAAATTTCTCTCATTTACTTATGCATAAAATAAAATTTAACATGTCGGCATGACTATATTTGAATAGGTGTATTTATTTAAATGGATAGGTTGAGAATATTTGTAAAATATCTATTCATATATAATGACAAGGATTTAGGCGCTTAGACCAAAACAGGAAGCTAAATACACTTCCTTATTTTTTTTATCCTTTCATTTAATACGTTCATAACTACATTTTTATGTTTTACTGAGCACGGAATTTGAAGCAAGTAACATTATTAAATAATTTATCATAGATACATATTTACCTCTCTCTGTACCCATTAGATTAGTGCTATCATCTACATGCATACATATGTCTTTACGCATTTATCCATACAGTCAAATAGGTACAAGGAAATATGTGTAAATTTAATCAACATATAACTTTATAGGTTTTCGCCTCAAAAATAAAAGTACTCTGTAATGTCTTTATAAATTTCATATTTTGTTGAAAAGAAGAAAAATACAAAATCTATAAGTATTTATTTTTCTTCTAATAAAAAATAGCAACAAAATTAATGCAGAAAAAAAAAACAATGGGTAGCATAAGTCAAAGATTACTTACTCTTTATGGCTCTGAATGTTTGTATTTTCGTGATGTTTGACGCGAGATTATTTTTAAATGGAAACTGGTGTCCCGAGTTTTGATTCATTTAAAAACTAATAAAAAAAAAAAAAAATCCATTACTAGATGGCAAAATCGCGACAGACTTCAGCTCAATAAATCAGTTTATAAACACGATATCTTGATACACCGGTGGCAACGAGAAGCATAACTTTATTATCTATTCGTTGAGTCACACATGTGTAGAACTTATTGAATTTTAGAAGAGTTCTAATTGCGAAAATGATATTACACAATGCCTGTATTATCGCTGCATCAGTTGAGACAGATGATTATTTAATAAAGTGGAATATGTAATGCAAAATAGGACATTTATTTGTTATTTTCTTCTCAAGATTTCATTCTGACTCTTTTCTATTTCTTGTTCAGTTCTCCTACACCTTTAGACGTTATCATGTTTGATCTGATATTATATCCGGGAATCTTGCATTTCTTTGTTTTCAGGTCATTTAATTTCTTATCAACTGGGTGAATATTTCTCATTGAATTAATCTCTGCTAGAAGTACAATTCTAGTCAATTCTCGAGTTTGGATTACTCAAAATGTTTCAGAAAATGCGAACAAAACGTATTATCAAATTTATATGTGGATGATATATTTCTACAAAAATCTCCAAGTATCTCCTTGCAGGTTGTAACCCTGGTATGTAACGATTGGATTCAATCACACAATATAAATTTTGAACAAGGAATAGATATTTAACATTTAACATGTCATTTACAATAAAAGGAAATATTTTCTTATGTATGTCATCGTCATAATGAGAAATACTTAAATCTTTAAAACGTTCAATGGTATTTTTCTTGTCTTATTTACATTTGTTGCCACAATATATATATATATATATATATATATATATATATATATATATATATATATATATATATATATTATACATATATATATATATTATTGTAAATAAACCACTTCATTTCAGTTTTATTCTGAAAAACTCACTGCACATATAATCCATACTTTTGTAATGTCTTTGTTTTAAAACATTATATAACTTACTATAAATACACCCACTCCAGCTATAGACTTAGCAGGCTGTAACCTAAGGCCTCGAAATCTAGGGGACGTCCAGCCAAGGTGAATAATATTTTAACACTCTCATAGGCCTTTCTTACATATGCAGTTATAACGCATGTAAACTCGAAATAGCACTTCAGAAATTTTAGACACGCGTCATCAACCTTGACATTTTTTTTTTAAATTTAGCACTCCTCCATTTTCATCTATTGTTTAGAAGGTGGGATTTGGAGGGCCCCAGAATTGCAATAGTCTAGGCTTTCACAAGTGGAATAGCCTAGGACTTATATTCATCTAAATCAGATCTTGTCCTACTCATAGGAAATGTATGTCATTATTGATTATACAAGAAAAGAAAAACAATTCTGAAAGTTATAAATTATTAACTGTAAAATTATTATCACAATATAAGAAATCTGCATGATATTTAGCCAGAAACTTGGGGAAAAAATACGTCTGATGACTTTTTCGCATCTTGTAAATAAAAATCAAATTGTTTCTTGACTTAAAATATTTGTTACTTATTAGCTATATTCGAAATAATACACAAATAGCGGTCGACGTATGTATTATCGATACATGTTTATTTTGTCTGAAGAAATGTATCTTATGAAGATTTACCATTCTTTGTTTTTAGATATGTTCACCCTTTTTAGATGCCAAAAGCCACTAAAGTTAGAAGGTTACTGAAACAACCGTGGTAAATTAATGTAAAGTAGTTAATGAAAATTATAAAGACATGGAGATTAGTATCGATTACCTCTTTATTTGGAGACGTAGCGTTTAAAGAAGAATTGAAGCGGACGTCTGTTCCACAAATGAAATTTTCTTGCGAAAATGCAGAAGAAACGAGCTTCTCACTTACAACTAAAATACGTAGCGAATGATGGTGGCACGACTACGTTAACATAACATATCGTGTCTTAACTGTATAGGTATGAACTATCATAACTAAAGCTCGTCCAAAAATTTGTCATGGAGATAGCAATAGACATGAGATAGACATTCGATGTTGCGTCTTTAGAAAAGACATTGCAGGTTAAAAAATATGACATTCTCACAAAGTCCATGTCAAGGTTTTTTTAAATTTATCAAAATAGGAAATTGAAGACTGTGTACCTGCATAGTTATGGAATTGTTCATCGAATATGTCAGTTGTAAATATAAAAGATGGCAGAAAGGATCAAATACAATGTGTCAACCATTTTTCAGCAGCTTTACTAATGGATCATATATATATGTTTCAGTTGAGGTCTGGGGTGTATTTCTGTCTCAAAAGTTTGCGAAGCATGGAACCACGTTGATATATCAGCGTAAAACCTCAGGATTTGTTTGGTGATGATGAAAAGATAAAGCATTTTTTAGGTATTTATAGTCGTAAAGTACATATATATCCTCGATTGGGTTGTAAGAGCTAGCTCAGAGGAGAGGCCAGACTTTGTCTTGATTTTTGGTAGTGCTTTTATCCACTGCAATATCAGCTGAACATATGTTTACTAATGATCTGGGAACGTTCAGATCGTTAATACAAATCGGAGTGGACGTTAAGTATAAAAAGAGAGAGTCTTGGATGACATATTCACTGATCTAATGCGTTTTAGAAAACTGATTTTTCCCAGTAATCTTCATAGACCACTCGAGAGAATTAACAAAACTCCATCAGAGATATAATACCCGCAGAGTTTATATTGTAATATCATATGCCACAACTTGTCAATAGCTTTTTAGTTATCTAAGGCAATCACTCTCGTGTCAAATCCACCATCGTATGTTTCTTTTATTCTGTGGGTAATAACATTGAAGCTATTAGCAGTGGAGCGATTTTCATAAGGTTCCTTCTTCTAGAGGTTGTTTTATAGATATCCAACATCTTCCCTTTTGAAAATGGACTGAAGAAATAAGCTGAAAACATTAGCGATGCTAATTCTCCGACGTTGAGAAGACCATGAACAGGCAGAATTATCCTTGAAAGCAGGAAAAACAACTTGCACTTTCTATAGATGTGGGATTCATTTCTTCTTTCAACGGTGAAACAATATTGCTAAAATATAACACTGGGCTAATGTTACGAACATATTCAGGAATTGTACACGGAAAATTATCTTTCGTAGAGAACAAAAATATCAGACGTTTGTATTACGTGAGTGGTTGAATGTCAATTAGTGGTTAACCCTGATCGTCTCCTATGGAATCTGAGCCAACATACATGGCAAATAGATTCAGCTTGTCTGATGACGATCATACAAACAAATATTAATAAGTGTAGGCATATAAGACTGACATCTATTAATAATCTTGTTATTAATTTTCAAAACCAGCTGGAAATAAGTATTATGTTTTCAAATTTAGCATAAACCTACATTGAATAGCTGATGTGAGACTTATTCCGAATGTTTTTGCAATAACTGCAGGCACTTGCGAATGCGGCAATAATCTAGCTACTCAATTCTCTTGATAGAGAATGTAGTAATGATCATGTTGAACTATGGGATCGGCAACCTGAGATGTATTTCAATAGAATTTTTTCGGTTTGCTCTTATTTCTTATGGGAGACACAACTCTAAACAAATGTACTCAAAAACAGAACGTGTCCACTTAGGAATGAGGAAGGCTATTCTTTATTTCGGCAAATGTATTCTGATGGAGCAGCTATCAATATTACCGCTGGAATACATCAGAATATATGAAATGTTAAGCAGTGTTTCATTTAAATGTTAAGTTGTTTTTGATTGCGATGTAAATCCCACAGAGACGTAGGTGGAAAACCAAAATATTTAAAATTTTATTTTCATAATAAATGTTTATATGAAAGTATGGGATTTTAACCTTTTATCTGAAATCCATCATGTTTGTTTTTACCTGAATTCCATTTAGTGCATAGTTTATCAGATATTAATGAAGAATGAGATGTATATTCAACATGTGACAATGTTATTTTACATCAGTTTATGTTAAGAAAATTAATAACAAAGTAGAAACAAATCTATTCTGTGACGCTTTTTGTCCTTGAAAACATTACCGCAATATGTCGCACAAAAAATGTTTTTCCAACATTTGCAATTATTTTTTTTTACTTCACTCCTTCATGCTGATGTGAGCAGAGCTTTCTTTTATTACCTTAATTTCAGCCCTAATTTCTGTTCCCATCACCACTTGATACTCACCCTCCATATATCAGTTTTAATCTAACTGTTACTAATAAGGGTACCATTTGTAAGCTGTCAAATGCCTTTGACAGTTCCCTTGATGTTCTGGGTAATAACCAATGCAACTATCTGTATTCCACTGGCTTATCTTTCTTCTGATTCTATCAGAACTTTTAACAATTTCAGGACCAGTGCAGCATTATTAGTAAGCCTGTGTATCTCATAATTACCTCAGGATATCACCAAAAAATGCTTTCTAAGTTATACCTAGCGTTTGGAGGAACGATGGAGTAATGGATAGCGACTTAATTAAGGTATTGGAGAGTCGAGTTCGAATTCCAGTCAAATCCATTATATTCACTTACGTCCCAATACCGTTGGGAAAGGTACAAATCCTCTTCTCTCCGCAGCTATGGGTAAATAGCAGGAGAGACCGGGTTCTATAGCCTTCGATGGCAACTGGTCTACCGCAGAAGGAAATGACAAACTAGAGCGGAAAAAATCTGACTCGTCTATCATGTATCGAAAGTTACATGATCGCCTAAGTGTGTATAACGCATGGCACATAGCTGACTGATATAACGTTGCTACATCAGCAGAACATGTGGTACTGGTACGGCTCTAATGAAACAGGGTAATCGGGATCATGATTAATATTCACTTTGTTTAACGATATTTATTGGATGATTCATAAAATAATTGTGCAGCCTCAACAAAAAAATTTAACCTCAAATATATCTTTCAAAGAATGCTCACAAATAAGCCTTGAGCACTGGCCCTAGATCTCCCCATGAGAGAAAATTATTAATAATTACCTAGACTATCACAGCTCCATTCTAATGCTATCAAAAAGAGAGGTTCAAAATATTTTTGTTACACCAGTGAATACAGCACAAGTCCAAATTCCGGTAATGTTTTCTATTAACACAAACATAATTTGTAAAACAGCATTTAATCTCTCTTAGAAGTTTTCTTTTCAGAGATTCCCTATTTAGATCAACGTCAATATAGTTTTATTTTTACCGACTAGCAGAAAGATAAATGAAATAAAAATGAAAGGATACTACACTTAAAGACAAAAATTTCGAAAATATTTTATCCATTGCTTCATTTTTACATTTTTTCATTCGTCAATTGTTCAACATTATTTTCGCGTGGCAAGATTTTTCTACTCTTTTACGACCTCGTAACATCTAAGAATAGGCATTAACTTCTATTGCCAGCAATTTTTCATGATCATTACTTGCTTCCTTTATATTTATCTTTCAATGGGAAATCATCAGCCACAATCTAACGGTTTTATAGTTTTCGATTATCATATATTTTGTTCTTTGTTTTTTTCTTGATCTCACATCAACGATGGTAAAAAGACCTTCTTTATTATTGTGGCTTCATGATTTTGTACCTTTTTCCGGCTTCTTTCTATTATAAGTGTCAGACAGCAAATGTTATCGAGTGACTTTTCCGTCCATAGGAAATGAGCAATTTGTGGAGACATTCATAGGATTTAATATGTTTATTATAATTTTTTCTTCAACTTAAATTTATTTAAATGTCTAATTATACATCTTGAAAAATACAATTCAATCCCTTTCCTTGGAAGTGCTGCATACTGTGTTTACTACATTATATCATTCCTTCTACAGACACATACACACACACACACACAGAGACAGACAGACATATATATATATATATATATATATATATATATATATATATATATATATATATATATTATATATATATATATATATATATATATATATATATATATATATATAGGTGCCGATATCTCGCATACTAAGTAGAGTATTATTAGATATACTATAATTTAAGAATTTAATATACATACATATATATATATATATATATATATATATATATATATATATATATATATTTCGTTGGATAGATGTGAGTTTGTGACCCTGGGTTTCACGGTTTAGCGATCGTCAGACGATCACTAAAGCGTGAAACCCAGGGTCACAAACTCACATATATCCAACCAAATATGTTAGTTCTATCTCTGATATTGAGCACTTTCTAATAAGTACCGCGGATATAATATATAAATAATTATATATATATATATATATATATATATATATATATATATATATATATATATATATATATATATATATATATATAATCCGTGGATAATAATCCACGTAGTTCCTATTAATATAAACTATTAAAACTGATCCACAAAAGAGAGTGCAATACATTTAATTTAATTTAGTAATTTTACTTTAGTAAATGTATCTGCATTGATAAGTCCACGGAAAAACTTCTTTCCCATGGATGAAGAAATTGTTATCTGTATGAGGTAAATTGTTTGAACCTCATCAATTGTTATTCACCCACACACACATGCAAACATTCCACACATGCACATATACATGTGTTAATTACCATATTCTCAATATCTACAATAATATAAATATCGCTATTTGTTTCTATAATTTAAGTCATATGAAAAATATATTTTTAATCATTTTACCCCAAGTAAGGGAACAAAACAACTAAAACGCCGGGATTGCTGAATGTGGAAGAATATAAAAAAGCGGCGAGATCAATAGAAGAACAGAAATTAAGAAGACAGACGATAACGATGGACAAGCATTTAAAATTGTGAAGAGCAAACTTAATCGGAAAACCAGAAACCAGTATAGAGATCCATTAGCAAGCAGTACGATGAAAAATTGTTAATATTACGCCATTTCAACTTTAATCAGAGGAGATATTCTTGCCAATCTAGTACTGCATTAAAATAGATAGTGTCTAGGCACCAGAGGTGATAGTTCATCAGAACAATCACCATGAAAGTATTTAGAGAAAAACTGAAGCAAAGATGCCAGGTCAGGACCAGAGAGTTTGCCAATTCTTCTTTGAATATTATCAAGGAGCTCTAAACATATATCAGTAGTACCAGACAAGAGATGCCATCAATATCCTATGCATGGACGAATGGTATACTTGTAAATATATGAGAAATTTGAGCGGGAAGGACTGCATGGCATGACACAGATAATCATCATTCCTAGCAGCAGGCATAATATTTCTACATGATGTCATAATACGTTATCCTGAGAAGCCGCAGAGATTAACAAATATTATTTTGGATTTATAGGAGTTAAAATTAACAAGCCATTTCTTGTCCCATTTAATAACGGAATGAGGATTTTTTTTTTTTTTTTTTGATCAGCTGCGAATTTGACTTTATCGAACTTACTATTAAAACAGGAATAAATAGTTTAGTTATCAGCATTAAACCTGCCTTGAGAGCTGGTAGCATCAGGAAAATTAGAAAAAAAGGTTATGTTCAAGGATAGAGCGTTAAGGGGCCCCTGCATTAATGCAAAAAATCTAGAAGAGTGGCCGTTACGGATAACTTTGATTTTGTGATTTAATGAAAAAAACTGAATAATTTCAGACATGCCAAAATCTTTCATTTTAATAAATGGTCCAGTATGACAAAGTCTGTTAAATATTTTCGGGATGCATAAAGATTAACGTTTTACTCCCAAAATGTAAAATGATACTGTAATATTTTTAATTGATTGTATCAAAGGTTTCGATACTGCGAAAAAGTTGAAAAAGTTGAGATGACACAATATTCATAAATGATAGATATACGCAAGAAATGAGGAAGAAAACAAAGTGAATATCCAAAGAATAAGGCAGTCGAAAAAGTTAAATGAATATTATTCAAGAAAAGTGAATTGACCAACGGGACTATATCTGAAGAAATTACAATTGTGAGCGAAAATATAAGGAATATTAAGACAATCTTAAAAGGAAATAAACTGGCCACTTCAAATAGATTCACAAATATTGAAGGATAATTTAGGCGTAAAATCAAATTTTAATTGATTCATAAAAGGTAATATCCTGTTGAATAGAGATAGACCTGATAACCGTACTAGACCGTATACTTCATGAAAATAACAACCAGAAAAGAAAATAGAATACAACAATTGGGAGATGTTTTCGGCTAGTAGTGTACGCCATCAAATTACAGGTCAAGTTGTGTGCAGACAATAATTGTAAGTTTCACCACAAATCGTTTTTGAGAGGAACAACCGTGAAGGCTTCAAAAAATATCTTGTATATCTACGAAATAAGTTTCAATGGCAGCAATATAAATGTCTTGGGTTTCTTCTAATATTTATACAAGAAATATCTGGAATCTCTCTCTCTCTCTCTCTCTTTTATATATATATATATATATATATATATATATATATATATATATATATATATATATAGAGAGAGAGAGAGAGAGAGAGAGAAATGATTAAAGATTAATGGTTAAAATTCAAATGTCTCGTGAATATTCTGAACGACCGTGTGTGCTTAAAAGGCAAAAGAAAATAAAACGATGATTCACTGTGAGGTTCGTCGTAGCCGAGTATTAAAAGCACAACAGATCAGGCGGTTGCAGGGGACGAAATTTTGAATCCTATCAAAGGCTATAACTTCGTTGTTAAGTTTCTGCTCTCACTCGCAGTCAGGTAGACTAAATTAGATACTAATTATATTAAACTGAGCGTCCACCAAATATGGGTATCCACTAAAGATACACACACATACACACACACACACACACACTCACACACACACACACATACATATATATATATATATATATATATATATATATATATATATATATATATATATATATATATGTATCTATGATCCAAACTCACGTCCATTTCGACTTAGGAGGACGTGACTACCTCATTCATATTATGTTCGTGTTTTTTGTCGTACATGACACTTCATTCAGGTTAGTGACCTGCATAGAACTCCACATATTGTGCAACAGCGAGGTTCTCGAAACATAGCCACAGGATTATTGTTGACGCTTTTCGCCGTTGTCTTTTTTCTCTTAGTGTGACACATTGACAGTTGAGTTGTTTGTCTTTAGCTTGTCTTTATATCTGTGCCATTCCGTCCAACAGATCTTTGACCACTATCAAGCTGGTTACACATGAGTACCATTGCATCTTGGAATGTACCCGCACTGCAAGACAGTGATTCGGCACCAAAACGAAAAGCAGCATTAGTTTAAATTGAGCTGAAGAAGTACAGCACTGACATAGCTGCTTTCAGTGAAACCCGTCATGCTGGCTCATAAGCAAATCGAGGATGTGATAGGAGGTTATATATTTTACGGTCTAATTAGAGTGCGAATGACAGCCGCCAAACAGGTGTTGGCTTTACAATCAGATCTCACCTTGCAAGGAAAGAGAGGTCATTTTGAAATAGCCTATCAGAACCTATAATGACACTGCCACTTGATCTGGATCACGAGATCAGCGCTACGATTATCAGTTGTGGTGCACCTACAGTGAACAATACTGAGCAAGAGAATGATGATTTAAAAAACAATCTCCATGATGTCATCTCCCAAGTTCAATATAGGGATAAATTTATTCCGGTGAAGGAATTCTCAACTCGGGTGAGTGACGATTATCAGGTCTGGGATGGCGTGTTGTGTCATCGTGGTATTGGATGCATGAATTCACACTGAATTCTGTCTTGTGATCACCAGCACCTATTTTCAGCAACCGAACTGCTGCAAGACCTCGTAGATGCATTCTCGATCGAAAGGTGGCACTTTATTGACTATGTCATCGCAACAAGACACACGCAGAGACCCAATCATAAACACACACATATACACACATAACACACAGACACACACACACACTCACACAAACACATATATATATATATATATATATATATATATAGCGAGAGAGAGAGAGAGAGAAAGAGAGAGAGAGAGAGTTGTATATTTAGGCATCAATATATTCAGGTAAATGGGATATTGTTGTAATCAAATGTGTTATTATTGCATACATATTTGGCATTTTGTCATAAGCAAAAACTTACGGTTCACTTCGTTTGCATTCATAATATATCTGACAGCCTCTAGACAAGTTATATCTATTTTCAATCTGTTATATTATAAGTTTAAACTCACAAGCGCAATAATATTCTTACAGATTTAAGTATAACCTGAAAACATATATTAAATTCATTTCACTTTGCTGAAGGCATATAATATAATTACATTATAAAAGATAAATTATATATTGTTTATTGACACCAACATCATTTAACTTTTTATGCATATACGAAATGTAAACACATATACACAAATGATTTTTTTGTTTAATTATTGCTGTTGAAAATAAGATATTATTTATAACGTATTTGTACATAACCATTTACATTTCCTGTAATATTGGTCTTGCATTTAGCAAATATAATTTTAGAAGATAAAACCAAACACTAGTTCACTCGGTTTATTAGTCAGCCTACATGTATTTTTTCTGTAACAGCATACCTACTGTTCAAATAAAAATAAAGAGCCTACTACACTTTTAATTTTGATGCATGGAAGCTTTCTAGACTTTTATAATAAGTACTGAAATGTATTTGATTTTGATCGGCACAACTGTCTTCGATTTACTTCATAGATGTTCGAAAAATCACCTTATCTTAGTACCTCTGATTATTTCAAATAACTATTCATTAAAAATATATTAAAAATGGTTGAGTGCATTCACATAATGATATGCGTAATAAAATAAATGAATTTGGTTACACCAGAAAAGTTTATTTTCAGTCTCTCCAAAGAATATTAGTTTAAAATCGCATATATGTTTGTGTGCGTGTGCGTGCGTGTGTGTGTGTGTGTGTGTTAATCAATATAGGTATATTAACAGTATCAGGCGACCAGCTGACATTCATTTCATGCATTTGTATTTGAAAGAAATTTAATTTGAACTACTGTGAACAGGTTGTTTTGTTTCATGTTAGACGTGCAGGTGTGAGTACTTAACGCACAAAGATCTAAATGTTTTACAAAGAATGACCGGATAAACTTTTACATTCTAGTGAGCGGCAATGGTGGGCAGAATACCTAGTTCATAGACGAGGTCGTAGGGGAATGAATGGAATAGTTCGATTTGATAGAAATGAAAAAAAATCTACCTCAAAATATCTCCCTTGAACATGAGTTTATCCACGATCTTTGAAAGCACAACACGCTGAACCAATAATCAAATAGGCTGTGGTTGTAGAAAAAGACAGCGTGCGCCATTCCTGTCAGATAATAGCAAAAACTGGGTGCGAAGTGTCTCAACAACAAGAAGATTGGGAAATCTTTACCTTGTGTGATTAGTCTACTGCGACATTCGTATGATCGGAACAGAATTTGAAGTAAACATGAAAGCATGACGCCATCAAGCCTTGTATCACAGGTTCAGATGGCTGATGATAGTCTAATGTTATTGGGGATATATTTTCTTTGCGCTAAACGATCATTTTGGTACTGTCTAAATATCGTTCAAATACTGCAAGCTACTTGATAATTTCGTTGACCATTAGATTAAGATGCACCAATCCGCTTAAAATCCGAATTACGATAAGGCGTCTAATGGGTTGGGAATGAAACTTTACACGTTATTATATCGAAGCAAATACACTTGAAAAGTCTGCATCCGAATCACTTCTTGTTCATTAATCAAAAATATGATAAACAGAGTAGATTTTCTATTAGTTTGTTTAGAATGTGTTTGATAGTAACGAATTCAAAATAATGAATTTGAAAGACTACACCATGACAGTAAAGCGTATTGTGTCACCAATCAAAAACGGTGGCAAATTCGTTTATGGAACAAATGAATATAGTCCATTACAAGTAGCCTCCGCAATCATTGGATCTTAATCGCGTGTTGAATATGTGGTTAAAGGAGAGATACGAATACTGGATTTGAGAAGAATTGTGGGGTTCAATAACTTCGTGATAGAGGACATTATTCCAGAGAATTGTTGAAGAGGTGACAAGAAAAAACTTACATGGTCCTGAAGACAAAATTGATGCTACCAGATACTATAAGCGTATATCTAAATAATTGTTGCATGTGTGTATATACTGCTAGTGCGAAGTATATATATTTATATATATATAATTAAAAAAAAAATAAATGAAAAATTTACCGTAGAAAACATTCTGTACTCAAAACCAAATATATAATATAAATATACAAGAAGGTTTATTCAAATTCATCCAAACAATTTTGATCAGCCATGGTATATTTGTTCAAATTCATTATTTTAAGTTCTTTCCTATCAAACAATTTCCAAAAACACTAATATAACCTCTACTCTGAATTTCCTATTTTTAATTACTGAACAAAACTTGATTCTGACGCACAATTTCCACGCTATATTTATCTAAATTATTTCTTAGAATTTAATAACGGGTAACGTTTCATTGCCAAACCAGTAAATATCTTATTGTAATTTTGCTTCTACTAACTTGACTGCTCTTTAATACCGGGTAGCAAAGGAGCCAAATCTAGAATTAATTTTAAAATTAGACCGTAGTAGATTTATATTAATCTTTGTAGCAGAAAATGTTATATTTAGAAGATGCCTTTTTCCCCTCAATATGCTGTGTAGTCAATTCGAATGAATTGTGAATAAAGATATGTTATCTCTTGAAATGAAATATAAAAACAGAATACAATTTTCCTTGTTTATTACTTGTAGGTTTTTTAGATAATATATGGCTTTGAAATATTGTCCCATGTATGACGCGTTCTTTGTATGTCAGTTCTTACAACTGCATTTACTATGACTTCTCAATCTGTTTCTCTATATCCTAATATTTTATTGCTTGTTTTCAATAAAATGCCAAATTTTTCAATTTTACGGTTACTTTTTTTTCAGTCTCTTATTCTCAGTTGTTGCTTTCGTATTTCTTTTTATTCTTGTCTTTATACTCTCACTTATCCCTTTTCCTTTCAGGTTTCCTTAAATCGTCGTTTTCATAATGCACTTTATGATATTTCAACATTTTTCTTCCGATGTCTGGAAATTTATTTCCTGTCTTTTTCATTTTTAATAGCAATGATAATATTAGCCATTTCCTTAAGAGGAAACATTCAGTTCATTGACCAAGCAGCCAATGTTATCGTCAAATGAAATATATAAATTATTTCACTTAAAAACCATTTTTCAGTAGTTATCACATTCAACTGTTGTCTATTTTTTTAGTAGTGATGAGCGCTTCCTTGCTGACCTTTTATTTGAACGTAAACATCTTAATTATGTGATTATTTTCTCTTCAAGTTGTTTTAATCTTCATTTTTTTCTTATTTCATTTTCGTATTTGAAGCTTTCTCTTTAAGTCTTTTGTCTAGTAATACATCATATGGTTCTAATAATTTTACCTTTCGTTTCCACTTTATTTTTCTCACACTATATTGTCTAATGTGTCTAGATTCTCATTAGTTTCCTTTTATTCCATCTGACGTCTGCTCTTTCAAATTTGTTTATTTTTTCCTTCAGATTATTTTCACTGTTCTTTTCATATTTCCACACATTTAGCAATCAGATTTTCAAAAATGCATTCAATGTTTATTTTCGTTTGCTATTAGGCTGTTTTCTTAATCAATGTCTGAAAACCGTTTTCATTCTAATTAGTATTATTTTCTGTCTTTCTTGATATTGTTTTACTCTTTTGTCACTATTTTACTTAAACTTTACTCTCTTGTTTGACTTTTAATAGAAATGATTGCACCATAATTTGCAATCCTCTAACCTCTAAGTGTTTTCAATTATTATTATAGATTCATCTTCTTGTATAATTATATTTCCTTAAGTCTCTTAAAGTTTTAAAGTTCAAATACACAGAGATTATATCATATCCTATTCCCAGTGAGATACTAGGAAATAATTAGTAATCTTATGAATATGATGATATAATTTATTTTATCTAATTTTTCACCAAAAGCAAAAGCTAAAGAGCCACTCAAGCTAAAAGTTTACTGAAGGCAGTTGATGTATGAACGGTAAGAGTAAGTGGGCAGTTTATGCGGATACGTGTGAAAGATAAAGGTTAACCTTAGACCTGAAGAGGTTAAAATTGTAGTGCTCGGAACAGCCTATTACTGGGATTCTTTTCCAGAAATCAACAGTTTCTGCGAAGAAGCTATCTGAGTAGATTTTATTTTTTACTAAGGGAATGAAGGTATGACACCTCAATATACGCGGCATCGACAGAGTAAGGAAAGGCTTGCAAAATTTATTCTGTGAGAAATGTGTTTTAAGAGGGAAAAATTAAACGCTTTTAAAGGCTTTTGGACTATCAAGACTGCAAAGTAAAGATTGGGTAGCCCCAGAAC
>OZ010595.1:35857523-35874430 GCA_963932145.1 Acanthosepion lycidas | reverse complement strand
TATATATATATATATATATATATGTTGTTTCTTATTATCAAATCTTGTATTATTAAGCCCTCACTTGCTCGAATAATATTCTGATCGTATTTGCAGAAATCCATAAGCGGTTTTCCCCTGTGAATTTCCTCTGCTAACTTTTCAAGTGCAGCTTTTTCTCTTGGCTGATTTCTTCCTCATCTTCTGAATCAAAACACGCAATCTCTTTGAATTCGTTATACGTTAGTGTATTTACCCCTACATCAATTAACTCACTGATGTGTTCCTTTTACATATTCTTTGTTATAACATCAAGAAATCCTCGAATGTATTCTAATAACATTCACCCTTTCATCTCTCTCAGGACTCGGGTTACACATATTGTGCAATGTATTCACTGATAAAGAAAGAAACATAAAGATCATCGGACACTTACCATATATTTTCTTGATATTTCTGCAGACACAATGCTTCCTCATAAAGTCATCATATTCTTGATTTTTCACGAATTTGTTTTATTTTATGGCGCAAATACAGAAAAACGATGTACTAATTTATTTTATGACATTTTTCCTTTGAGAATTTAAAAAAAATTCAAAATTGCAGCATGTCAATGAGCGTTGCCTTGAATGAATGCTCTGCTGTAGTATGAAATATCTGCATTATCCAATCTACACATGGAACAGTGAATAAAATCGCGATATAAAACATGTCTAGAGTAGTGCGGAAATGTCAAATCTTCTGGTTTAAATGACGAAACAGTGGAACGGCAAAAAAACATATGACTGGTGACAATTAATACGATATATCCTCTTCTGATTGGAACACGGAATGAGAAGCATCTTCCGCACACTACTCCTCTTATTTATTCATTACATGAATGACTAAAACATTGTAAGAATAATAAACTCATCGAAAGGTAAAGTTAGGTAATTCAAGACTAAAGAATAATAATGACAATTTATGTTTGGAGTTTAATTTGTTTTGCTGTTCAAAATGAATCACTTGCTTTAAAAGCTCTCTTGTTTATCTCATAATAATAGTTGCAAAAAGGCATAAGACAATCTACTGGCCATATCGAATCGCAACGTATAATGTGTAGGCGATTTTGTGCAATTTTCGATCAATATTTCTTTTTATTGATCATCATTTCAAAGAAGTGTCTTCATCGATCCGTTTTCCGTATCTCCTTTGAGGTGTGCCTTGAATATTCACTATTTATTTATTCATCATTCATTGATTTTAAAACCTGGATAACTCTTCTCGAGGAATCAATATATCGAATGTTAATACTGTAAATCCAATGAATTTTAATTAAATGGAATATAAATACTATATATTTCTACTGATGAGAGATTTCCAAAACTAAACAAACGAAAGCCGTATGCAAATAACAATAAATATATGTGCTTACATATTTATAACAAAAAAATGATCAAAATTATTTTTATGAGAATCAGTAGATTTTGCGAATAGAATTTGAAATGTGATTTCTACATTTAACATTTCCGAAATATCAAATCTGGAAAATATATGATCAAACAATCTTTTATGTACCAAGAGTCTTCAGGACGTGGGCGATCATAACTCTACTAAACTTCCATTCTTTTAAGCTCTAAGCAAGTATTGATTCTGTACCGTAACTTTTCGTCTACGATCAGCCATTTGCATCTATTCTTCCTTAATAGATAGCAGAATAAATTGAAACTTATGCATAAATTCACTGTTTAATTGCAGTGAACTTAAGTGTATTTCTATGTTGTTATATTTTTAATTCCTTGTTGTTCACATATTCAGGAAATGGTATACCGACATTTGTCTTAGAACTATCTCTCTCACTAAAGGATTGTGGGTATGTGTGAAGGGGTCAGCTTACAATTCTTTACAGAGAAAATATTCCATCAGTCTTGAGCCTAACGAATAAATAGAGAATGTAAAATGCATTAATATTAATGTGTTTTATAGCAATAAACACTACATCTTGCTCAACATCTATCTATCTATCTATCTATCTATCTATCTATCTATCTATCTATCTATATAGATAGATAGATAGATAGATAGATAGATAGATAGATAGATAGATTGTGATCATTAAGGCACAAGAAGGAACTGGCATTGAAAAGAATTAAAATACTTTAGAAGGAAACAAAAACTCTATCCTAAACAGATATTAGTCGAAAATACATTAGTAGTTCATCAGAATAATAAAATTAATAATATGGACGCCCTTTCTATAAGAGAATTGCGGCCAAAATAAATAATCCTAAGATAAACCAAAAATGTTCTTAAAATTTTTCATGTAAAATACTAAATGAAAATATCATAAGTAAAATCTTTTCCATTTTTTAAATATTAAAATAAGGAATTATAAATATTATCCGCCTTGTATAGCTAAAAATTTTGATATCGAATTTTGGAACTCTGTAAACGAACAATGAAAAATATTTTTAATTTGCGGAACTACTGTATGCACATCCACAGAAATTCTAACCTCGTAAATATGGTCTCAGATGAGATTAAAAGTACTTGGGGAAATAAAAATTATTTGAAAGGTAAGTTTGGAATTTTCTTTAATCAGTTTTCAGCAGTTACCAAAATTAATTTTTGTACTTGAAAGGATTAAATCTAAAATAAATATACATAATTCGTCTAAATCATTTAAAGAAATATATATGAATTACGCGGGTACAAACTCCAGGGCTCACACATTTTATACATAGCGTGCCATATCTCCTTCTGTCTCTATAATTATATAATACATCACCTCCTCTACTTTCATTCAATCTGTAATAGCAATCGCTGACTAAAAGCACAATTAGGTTAAGACAGGCTGGTAATCACAGAAGCAGATCAAGGCGAAAGCTAAAAATTCTCACATGGGCAGAATCACGTGATCAAGTACGAACGTTAAGCTGGAAAAGATGGGTATTAATTGGAAACAGTGTCTTGAGTGATTAACAGTTTGTTTTACTTGATACCGTCAAGCAAAGGAAATCACACGATGAAGTCGAGCTCCAGCTCAACTCAACACATTATGATCATATGTGTGTGTGTTTTGTGTGAGTGTGTGAGGTGTGTGTGTGTGTGTGTGTGTGTGTACGCGCGGGCGCGTAATGGATTTTGAAATCGTCTGTGATTTAAGGAAATCTAGCAGCTCAGAACAAAATAGACAAGTGATTTGATTATATTGGTGAAGCATTGTACAGATTGAGTGACCATTTTCGAAAGGACAGAATACAGAGAACTGGTGCTTATAGAATGCCGCAAGGTCTACAAATGAGCTCCGACAAAGCCGAATTTTATCTACTATTTAACCCATGTCTATGGGAAGTAAAGAGATGAATTCATACCTTCATCTTTGTGATTTGAGCATAAGTGAATGCTGAAATTAGCCACTATCCATTACACTACTCACATACCACCAAACATACATATATGCATACATGCATATACATACACACACACACACACACACACACACATATATATATATATATATATATATATATATATATATATATATATATATATATATATACAAATACACACACATACTGACATATACACATAAACAAACACATACACACATGCGTTCGCTATCTCTCTCTCTCCCTACTTTCTCTCGGGTATAAGGGACATTTGTAAATATATGAAACAAATTTTCACATGACCTAAAAATTTTAATTATCTCTTAAATATTTCATCACTAGCAAGGCAATAAAGCCGCTAAGTATCAAAGGATTTCTGAGCGTGAGAGAGTATGAAAAAAGGAAAATATTATTATTGTTAGGAGAGAGAAACAATAAAAGAAAATAAGAATATAGGAGATAAGGTTTGACATTGCATTAATTTTTTTAAAGAACGAAATTAACTGGAAAGTAAGAAATCGAAAATGAGAGAGAACGAAAAGACTTAGCATAGAATTTACGGTTATATCTATAGGTTCTATAGAGAAGGTTTTCGATGAAACAGGTAGGTCTTTTACAAAAATGTTATAATTTACTTTCTCCAAAGAGTCCTGATTTTAACTAATAAAAATGTTCCCCGTAAAATTTAATTTCTCGAAATTTCATGAAATTAAGTATGTAAAAAAAAAAAAAAAAAATTACTAAGATTTTCTAAGATTTTCTAAAAAAAAAATTCGAAAATAATTTCATTGCTTTTTGAATATATCTTGAAAGTTTCACTAAAATCCGGCAAAGTTTCCAAATCAATGTGTTTTCACTGGAAAAAAAATGTTTTTTTAACCAAAATTTACAACGTACAAGACGTAAAAAGAAAACAAGAAGTAAAAATTACAAAAAATAATGATAAAAAAATATTTTGGTCTTTCCTCTGAATAATAACATAAATGTTTTGATGGTAAAACTTTGTTTTTATTGAGTTGGAAGCCTTTTTTCATCATGCTATGCTGTTTTTTACGCGACCAAGTCGAAGATAAATATAATTCATATTTGTGTTTTCAATCATCATTAAGGACATTTCTTCCATCTCCGGTTCAAACACTGAAATATACAAAAATGTGGTTTGAATGAGAAAATCACCTCTTCCCATATCCCCTAACACTGAAGCATATTTAACCTATAAATGATATTGAAAAACATTAAAAATGAAAATGCTTAAATATTATAAAAGATGATATTATTCCTCATATACGCAGGGTTTGGTATTGTATGAAGAGACGTGTGGTGTTTATCGCTTCGTTGACCGTTTCACTTTTTACGGGCACTCCTCATTCTTTATAAATATAACTGTTCATTGAAAGTGATTCGGTCCAAGCCTAAATTTCAGTTTGGCACGTACCATTTATGGATTTCCGCCTTAAGCTCCTCCGAATTCGAATTACTGCTGGGGTGCAACAAGGAGTGTAGTTACCATAATGAATTAACGCCATCTGAAATATTTGGCAATAAATTGTAAATAATATTCTGCATTTTATCACAATAATGCTTATAACAAAAGTCGAATGAATCTGAATAGAATTCCTGTGCATTTAATTTCGATAATTTCGTAGATATACTTTTAAAATTCATTTTATTTTTGTATATCGATTTTTATCTAACCACTGATCTGCCGAAGTTCCGAAATGAACTAAAGTTACATAAGTATATGTATTAGCACGAACAGTGATGAAAGCAGATATTTCAAATTCAGTAATTCATTTCTTGATTCTTATTTTAATTGTAAGAATTAAGTTTAATTATATCTTTCAAAATCGTTGTGATTCCATCAACAAAAAAAAATTTTTTTAGCTTGCTGAAATCAGCATCACACAAATATCCCTATATATATATATATATATATATATATATATATATATATATATATATATATATATATATACACACACACATACACACACTGACACACACACACTGACACACACACATATATATATATATATATATATATATATATATATATATATATATATATGTCGGTAAAGACGACTGCCAAGAAACTGTGCTTAAGCTTTCATTTAATTTTTCTTGTGTCCGTACTAGTGTTTTCTTTTCTGGACGCAGAGTGTAAAAGCTGTTCAAAATTCCATCCGCAATATACTAGTAGAAAATACAAGTACAATCGCCTCATCCATATGTAAAAATAGATTAAAAATAGCGGAAGACTAATAATAAAAAGGGAAAGCCAACACTCAATAAAATTAAGTATGAACATGGCCACAATATAAAAAGCCATGTTTGGAAAATAACATATCACAAAAACTTCACGCAAAAAAAAAACAAAAAAAAACAACATATTCAGTTAAAAATAAAAAGTAAAAATTGATATCGCCGAAAGTGATCGTATATGCAGAAATTTTGGACAGTTTCTACTCATTCTGTGTTCAGAAGAAAAACACGCTGGTACGAACACAAAAAAAAAAAAAATAAAATGTCTAACAGCTGTACCTTTCAGTCGTCTTTAAAGAAATTTGTATAAAAACGTATTGCTGCCCAATTGCACAATATATATATATATATATATATATATATATATATATATATATATATATATATATATATATATATGATTATCTATATCTATAAAAATAACTGTTGTCTGTATGTGTGTGTCCGAATAAAACTAAAAACTACAATAAATATACAGATAAATATATATACAGACTCAGTATCAAACTAGTCACATTTTCGCAGAAAAATATTATCGTATAATTTTTATTTGTGAAGATATTTTGAAAGAAATAAATATGTAATAATTGCCATAAAATGCAATTTGGTCATATATAGGTTTCGTAATTCTCAGAATTAAAAAGTAAATCAAAACGAACGTGAATAAACATTATTCACGTTCATATTAAAGTTTTAATTGTGCTGATAATTCCAAAACACGTTATGTATTTTTCAAATATTTATTCCTTTGAATTTATTTCTATATCTTTAGTAAATAATAGGGTAAACAACAAAGTTAAATTAAAAGATGAAGAATATTAAATGCATTTTTTTGAATAAAATTATATTTTTTTTTATTCAAATATAAAAAAAATAAGATGAAAAACACAACAAAATAAATTTCCCCAGATATCTTGTTGGGGGATTTTCAGTAGCTTTAATACAATCAGAAATTCCATTAAATTATTAGTCACTTATTCGATATTTTTAATCGAAAATTTTTTAATTGCCTATTTTTCATAACAGGTTTACTTTAAATACACGCATCTTAAAAAAATATATATGTAGGGATGTTATTATAATAAATATATAAAATTAAAATATAAAATAATTATAATAATGAAAAATATTAAAAAAAAATGTGACAATAACATTTTAAATTTGTTGAATAAAAATAATATAATAAATTACTCCCAGCATGCAACAAAGCTGTTCTTGCTTGCAATACGGGCATCTCACTAAACGACGTTAGATTCTATCTCTTCGCCAAGGATATTCAGGCAGTTATTACGTGTGTTCCTGCTCTCTACGTTATGGATTGTAATTCTACGCTGTAAATGTTTGTATTGTAAAAAAATACAAAGAAAACATATAAATAGATTGTATGAAATTAAAATACACTATACCTTGCTTTTCCTGTTATTTTATACGATAATAGCCTACTTTCCACTAATATGATGTGAGTAAATACCCCACAACATCTTTGTATTTAGATTTAGAGCAATAGCAATGGTATAATTTTGCAGCAACAACTAAAATTCACCCATTATCTATCAATCACTCCCATTACTCTCATTCAATTAAATGCATGAAATGCCTAGGAGAAAATATCATCAAATGGATGTTCCCTTCAGAGGCCAGGAGAAAACAAAAACAAAAAAGATCAGAAGAATCTGAGGATGTCCGACAGGGCCGTTTGCTTGCTAACAACAATCAAACTGCTACTGCAAATCACTATGGAACTTTGAATACTCGACAGGTCCCTTTGCTCGGCAATAAGAATCGAATTGCTGCCGCAAGAGAAAAAAGAACAAGAAACATAGCATTTTAGGAGAAATGATGATTGAACATACCCATCCATAATCAGAGATCATGCAAGAGTTTCAAGAAATATTAATTGGTTTATGGAAGCGTTTTCTTACGCTCTCCAAAAAGAATACAATAGTGATCCCAAAGTAACAATTGGGGAAATTCAAAATATATGAACATTGTGGAGCGAAGAATTCCCATGCAGAATTACTTGGCCTATGTTGCTTAATCTTCCAACAATACAAGATCCTCCGGAATTGCTCAAGTATCTATTAATCGAATAATATTCCAACAACAAAACACTTCAGAAATACCATTCTTCTTTTCAGATGATATCTTTTAGAGCAGATATGACAGATTATAGACACATTTGTGCCGATGAATCTTATGGGTGGCAGTCAAGTGGAAACACAAAAATGCACACATATTCACTGCAGACTTTAATTGGACATTATCATGAAGTTACAAGTAATGTTTAATCAACACTATAAATATGTTGGTGTTTTTAAATATGCACTTGAATACCTTAAAGCTGATAAAATATGAAAACTCATCATTAAAGATGATAAACGTCCAGCTGGAGAACATGAAAGATGAAATTGCAATTCTAATGGTGGATGAAAAGCATGAACAATGCGACATAATTCTGCAACTATGAAGCAGATATTTGCAGCGTATTTCTGAAACTCACAGAGTCTATAATTACCAAAAATATTCACTCATATGGATATCATTTTCAGCTATGGGAAAAACAACCGAAACAAGAAACTGGTTGATCAGTAAATTGTAAAAATGTCTATGCTTTTTATTTAATGGGTCGGGATAAATATAATCAACTCCTGCGTTTGAAAAAATTGACCAGCTAATTAATGGTAGATATTTATGCAAAAATAATGATAGAAAGGTTGAGCTTCATAAGTAGAAATAAAAAAAATTAAATGGTAGATGATTAAACACACCTTCAAAATTCCATGCATTCTGTTGGTGACTACAAGAATATTGGAGACTCTATTTTTTGCATTCAACCTATATAGGACGGCCTCGATATATGCACCAAAGAACGCAGAAGGCAATGGCTTATATTAGAACGTTTTGATGAGCAGACAGTTTCCTTACATGTTTCAAATGAACTTTTTCAAAATCAAAACTCTAACGATCGCCATGATATAATTGCGCGAGTTTTCGATGGAAAGCAAAAGAATTGCCTCTGACTTGTCAAAGAAGAAATAATCTTCGGTGAACTTAATGCCTCGATGACAACGATTGAATAGCAAGAGAAAGGGCTTCTTCACTCTCACACCCTGATACGGTGGAACGTAAAATTAAGAGCTGAATATGTTGATAATATAATTTCACCTGAGCTGCCTGATAACAATAACGATCTATGGTTCTTTGACACCATTATGACTCAACTGATCCATGGTCTATGTGGAGACATTATTCCAGATTCACCCTGTATATAAGATAAATATGCATTGAACGATATCTAAACGTTTATCTTCAGGAAACTTAAACTGAAAATAATGGATGGCCGCGTTACCGAAGGCGTAAACCAGAAGAGGGAAGCAAATCACCAACATTGTGTGTTCGAGGGCGGGAAATAAACTTGGATAATCAATGTATAGTGAAATATAATAATTTTTTATGTAAAGTTCTAAAGACGCACATTAATGTGAAGTATTGCAGCTCTGTGAAAGCCATCAAATACATTATAAAATATGTCAACAAGGGTAGGGACATGTTTACTGTTGCTATTAGTTATGACGTTAAGAGAGTTGAATTAAAATGATACCAGACAGGACGTTACATTTAGAGTAATGAAGCAATTTGTGGGGTTTTGGATTTGACATATACCAACGAATTCCAGCAGTACTAAACCTAGATGTCCATCTAGAAAATAGACATACTTCACTTAGGATACAGCGCATTATACTTCACTGAGGATATAATGCATTATTTAGCGTAAATATCACCTGAGACTACCCGATTGCATTTTCAAACTTTGCCAAGAGGCTGATTTTTCGAAATCTCTAAACTTCTATACCTGGCCTTAGCTAAAACATAGATGCGACGAAAGAAGGGCGAAACTGTTCAAAGACATCAAATCAAGGTGTCTAGTGCACCAATAACAGGGAGTAATTTAACTTGCGTCTACTTCTCCAAATTCTTCGAAGGCCGAACTCATTTGATGATATCTGGTGCTTTCAAGATAGAGTGTCCAAGAAGCATTTGGATTACATGAACTTTTAAAAGACGACGGACATATATATATATATATATATATATATATATATATATATATATATATATATATATATATATATGTATGTATGTATATATGAGTTAATACTATATTGTCATGAAATCAACATCGGACATTACGTTTTTTTAATTTTCTGACAAAACTAATTTAGAGTAAAATACCTTAAGAAAAAATCAATATGAAAACGAATGAATTAATTTAAACAATTTAATTGTTGTCAGATTTAAAGAAAAGTAATTGCTAGCGGTAATTTGATAAAATACATAGACCCTATATTTGTTAAATAAATAATAGAACGTCCCTCCTATAATTATTTTCTGATTTAAAATCGATATATTTATAAGAAATTACATCCAAACCTCTGGCTTAACACTTCACAATCTAATTTAGAAAAGGGGAGACCTCCAGTCAAATTCTTGAGAAATCTGGACCACTGAGTCTTTGCAATGGCATCAGATTGATTACTAATACAATGAATTAACATGTATTGAATTTCAACATAGCAATGAAACATAAGATGAAATTATTTCTTCCGGGTAACATCGTTTATCTCCGCTAGTTTGTGTGTGTGACTGGGATATTCGATTGTATTTACTATCTCTTCAAGCTTCTCTTTCATTCGCATTAAACAATTCTAATAGTTCTTCCGATACTGAAAACATTTTATTTTAATATCTGTAACCAAGAAATGGTAAATGTTGGAATCCTCCAAACCTCGAAATTATTAAGAACGATTTCGATACAGAAAGGATGACTGATTTAATGTAATTGGATCTGTAGACATCATCATCATTATAATCTAATCACGTGGCCATTTAGTTCTGAGTTGCTGATGTCACATACATACACACACACATATAACATTAATTCTGTCATTAATTATTAGAGTTGCTGTAGATATTAACTGTTTGAAGATGCTTTATAAATGTACATGGTATAATAACTATGTACGTTTATTAATAGTTTGTAATTTATTAATCACTTCACAAATGTGGCAAAAAGATCTTTCAAATAATCAATTACAATTTGCAGTAAAATAATAATTTTAATCAGCTTAAATTTTGGAACAATTCTCATGAGCCAAAAATATTGACGTGAGTGTGTTAATTACTTTTAGCGGCATATAAATTATTATGGAATATGCATGTATTAATCCAAGTTTAAATAAATATAAATGATTATTAATAAGTTTCATCCTTATGATATTTTTGCATTATATCAAGTATTAAGAATATATTTACCATGATCTGCAAATTGCAAGAGAGAGAGTTTTAAATGATAATTTTCTGACTTCCAATCCGAGGTTATCTCCCTTTAAACCTTACTCTGTTTTTGTTGATTTTTTATACTTATAAAGTGAGAGCAAATTTTCATTCAGAAAATGCGACCAAGATAAAAAGTTTGAGAACCACTGATATAAAAAAAAAATTAAAAACAGATATGTATACATATACATATCTGTTTACAAGGTGTACAAATAGATCAGAGAAAACGTAACAGTCTATAAATTTAATATAACCTAACGGAATTTTATGTGGAAAACGCGGACATAATATTTCAGAGATTAATATGTCAGCATTTCAGTCTGATATAGCAAATGAAAATTAAGCCGTCTCGTAGACAGAGTTGAATGTCACAGCTACTGGTTAATATTCAACTACATGAAAATAGAAGAAAACGTGGAATCTAAGTAGTTAACCACGGTGATAAACACAAAGTTGGTGTCGTTAGGGATCGTAATTGGTCTCGTGATCAAAGACTTCTATATCATGCTGTACCACATCTGGCAAGGTTTCAATGTTAATGTCACCGCTTACACAAAGAAGAGACATGCAATGTTCAATAAATTCAATGGGTAGGTGGGCGTGCTGTAAAATCTCTCAGTCAAATGATTCATATGACCAGGACTTGGGAATATCTTGCCCCCACTTCCTCGTTCTACATCATTCTACAGAACTATTGATTGAAGCCAATCTGTACGATAATGAACCAACCTGGGAATGCAGTCGTTTACGGATTAAGGTGAGTCTTGTGCTGGGAACAGAAAGACTTTCCGTTTCGGTATAATAAGCAGGAGCGTAGTTTTTCTATATATACTGATATATTCTTTTGAATATCTATAGTGCTATAATTTTCTTGATTACTGGGTGCACCAAATGACTGTAAGCCTGTAATAAATAGAATAAGCAAACATTCGTACACTCTCATAAACATATAATATGAAATATCAAGTACGTATCAAGACTAGATGATAACACCCTGTTTCATGCATAAACGCTACTCTCATACGGCTCCATTGCGTTTAAGCATGAAACAGACTGCCACCATAGGTATGTTTATATTTATTATATACAGCTACACACTGCTCTTACTCAGCACTTTTCTCACATAATATATCATACATGAAATCTATATTTTATCCCACACACACTTGCACACACATATATATATATATGTATGTATGTATGTGTCTGTGTAAGTTTATATATATATATATATATATATATATATATATATATATATATATATATATATATATATATAGATAGATAGATAGATAGATAGATAGATCGTTACTGCCACGCTTGGATATAATGATCTTTAAATGAGGAATGGAAATTTATTCATGAAAAATGATAAAAAAATATTAAATTTAGGCAACTTTCGGCCGACACATATTCAGAAGACGTAGGCAAATGAGGCAGAATAGTTGAAAAGATAAATTATTTCCAACAACTGAGGACAAAATCCAATCAAAAGAGTGGGAGGGGTCACATAAAAACTAAGAAAAATAATCACTTTCTTTGTTTGTCTTAGAATTAGCGATAGAGTCCTCGAAAATGGCTAAATTATGTTTTAAATCTCTCTGCCTATACAGGGCCAGGCGTTGTATATTAATAATAACGCACTCCAAGATGTGCAGGGGAAGTCTAGTGCATGCCCTGTACAAGACAGAGAAAACTCTTCTGTAAGCAACAGAATTCAATAGATGCTCACTGATAGCGGTGTAATGAGCCTGTGAACACCCGGATATCTTCGTACCTGGCCCGGAACATGCTGGTCGATTCTTACCTCTAAATGCTGGATAGTCTTACCCACATTGTCGATATCACACCGACATTTATTTTTCTAAACAACTAGGCTTTGATAATGGTCAGAGGGAAAAGCCCTTCTGACACAATGATATTCCGGACTAATACGTCATTGAAACATCGTTTGATAGAAGACGATATTTTCTCTCGACGTATACTTTACTCACGGGACCAATCCACGGTAGTCTAATATATGCAGGACACTTAGTGAGGCCAAATACCTTAACTCCATTGAACGTAACAATTCTACGTTCAATGGTACTTGTGATAACACATTTGGGGTAGCCATTCTCCAAAAAACAGCAGTTTAATTTTCTTAAGCTCGACGCTATGCTTGCACTCGGAACACAACATTAAAGTGCGGTGAGTAAGAGTAATGATAAGATTGATTTCACATGTTTTGGAGGCAAATGAGTCACAAGCAAGCTACAAACCCCAAAAGGTGGATTCCTGATAGATAGCTGTAAGAAAAACCGAACGTGTTATTTCAACCAACACAACCAGGAAAGGTAACAGATTATACTCTTCTACCTCCATGGCATACTTCAAAGAGGGATAGAGGTTATTTAGATATGAAAATTACTCTTCCATTATACCCGATGAGAAAAACGATGTAAATGTTTCATTGTTGTAGCTTGGCAATCCTATAAAATAATTGTTTCTCATGAAAGCCAACGAAAATATTAGTAACCGGAGGACCCAACGGACTCCCCATCGCAACACCATCTATCTCTCTGTATATAAAATTGTTAAAGATAAAGGATACATATTTTGTTGCCATCTCCATCAACCAATAAAAGCAACCTCAGGGTATGATGGAGGCTTTATGGGACAACGATACAAGAAATCTGCAAAAATTCTATAGTTTTATCAGCGGAACTTTGGGAACAAACCAGATATATCGAACGACACGAAATACTCAGTGTCGAGACTGAGTTTCAGTTTGCGCATATATGCAACAAACTGAAACGAGTCAGCCACACAATGCATGGTTGAACATGGATGGAAGAAAAGTATTAACCAAATTCTGTAGATTGAAGTAAAATAAAAGAAAGAAGCACACTGGCGTAGGAAAGAATCAACGCTATGCCTAAAGAGCAAAAAACGTTTGCGGGGCGTGGGAAATTTTTGTCCTTGACCTGGATGTACGCGTTCAGATTCCCCACATTAAACCGGACCTTATGCCACATCCCGTCTCAGTAAGAGGCATGATTAAATAACCAGTTACTCGAAATATATAGCAGTACAGTATAGAAGCTGTTAATAAAGAGCAAGAAATGACAGCAAAACTTCAGCATCAGTGTCAGAAATATCGAACGAGAAGCCTAGGTTTATGCAGTCGAGCATGACCCGATAGCCGCTATATCAGCATCAGAGTACATTTAAGATACCACTTATATTAACTTTTAATTAATATTTAACTCGGGATTGTCCCCGGGGATAAAATATTTGATTCTTGGATTCGGTGGCATAGTTATTGTCTGCCTGTTTTAGAGACTTAAACTTTGTTGAAACAGCTCGCGTAATGGCTGTGTTGTAATAAATAAGAACGAGACTAGATATCGCGCGATGTGAACAACGGAACGGAAACTATATCTCTCTATATAGTGAATAAAGTGGTTAGTTCGAAAATCCTTGAAGGTTACGCAAATCCATAAGAACATAAAAAGACCAGAGAGTATAGTGTTTGAAATTCGTGATGAAAACAACAACGATAAAGATATACCTCTGAATGTAAGTAATAAGTACCAAAAATTCAACCAGAAATTGTATACACACACACAGAGGCACACAATCACACACACAGAAAGACACACACAAACTAATTTATCATTATATTTTTCAATTTACAAACAATTTGCACATCAAGATTAAATTTGTGGAGAAGATGTCTAATGTTTATGTTTTAATTTGCGTACATTCGACCATTATATGGAACTTAATGTTCTCAGCATCAGAGAAAGTATAGCTTCCTGGCTTCATCCTGGAAATGTATCATCACTAAATAGAAAACTTAAATATGAAAGAATCTTATGTGACGTCATATATCGATCGTTTTGACAGATGACAAAGATATTAAATATTTATGCACATATATATATATATATATATATATATATATATATATATATATATATGATATGCGTGCGACTAATCTGATTATAGATATGATTTTGTATACATAAATACATTGCAACGCATTCCTGTATTTTTCAAGGATTGGATTCCATCCACATATATGTACAGAAATTACCTGCAGTTGCACATACAATTTCCATATAGAATATACACATGACAACTTTTGTATAAAATAAGAAGAAATAATGTTCGTTTGTGATTTGAGCCTGTCCAGAATTTATGGACACTAATGGGCATAGTTGGTGGGTATTACCGTCTTGGCGAGGTTTCGAAATATTTCTATTTCGGAATGAGAGAGTAAAAGAGAAATGACAGCATCATACTGTGTTCAAGCGAAGATGTCTTTATTGAACAACATGATGCTACTTTTGTCGAGAATAATGATCAAAAGCGGGAAAGCATTGGAAAATATGGACATCTACATAAATCACAATTCTTTGCTACTTCCATCAATGAGCGAAATACGAAACATGATGTGACAGCAACAAAACTGATCTGATCATGTAGCTGACAATATACGCTCTCGGAGAATGGATTTTCGAAAAGAACACAGTAATCGAGGAATTGAAAAAAAAAACATCTTAGCAGTGACAGATAATAAAATTACTATAATTTTCTTATTTAATAAAATATATAATTTCTCATGATTAAAACTAAAAAATAGCACGTTATTTGTTTTGCATATATCATCGTTATAACTTCAGCACATTGACGAATTAAATTTTTATGCGACTGATTCATCAAAAAATATGATTGGTATTATTTTATACAATACAACTAAGGAAGACTTCGACTCCCCAGAAACAAGCTGCTTCTTTTAGCAATTAGCTTTAAAATGTAAACTGAATATCATTTCAAAATTATGTCAAGTGAATTTCGTGAACACGATTTATGGAAAATATGAATATATTGAAGGTATACATTTGTGACATATAAGAAAAATTACGTTCTTACTAAAGAAAATTCAGTACACAAAAGTTTACAAATTCTTTAAAAGAAAGAAAATAATGAAAATGTAAACCTCTTTGTGAAGATAAACAATAGTAATTTGTTTTCTGTCACGATTTATCAAATGGTTAACACGTTCGCTAATATTTACATTAGGTTAATAAATTGACTACTACTAAAAATTTTAAAATGAGATCAAAGGCATTTTAGGATTTATACTTTTAAAATATAATGATTGAGATTTTATAATTTATGTGTGTTAAAAACAACAGATATGAAGGGAATCTGAAATAATGTAATAATGATGATAAAGAATATTTGGAATATTAAATAATAAAGATTCAGAAAAGGCGTCAGGAAGAGCTTAATTATCCTACTGGAAAAATATTTTTTCTGACATCTTTTCATGAAAATATTTGCTGAAATTCGACCAGCCTTAAAAGAAAACTGAGAAACTAATTTATCATGCGGTTTTCAGATAATTATAATGAAAGTCATAGAAAAAAATTATTATTTTCTCTCTGTGTGATATAAGTTTAACGTAAGTTAGGATAATTTACTGGGGATTTCAAACGTGAATACCACGTAGAAAAATATTCTAATTTACTTTAATAGATATTTGAATACTTCTAATACTATTCCAGCTGCATTATTCATTTTACTGACTTGTAATTTCAATATATTATGCGCAACTTAAAGTGTAAAAAAATGATATTTAAACGAAACACGTACAATGTAATATAATGAATATATACGGTGATAAGGAAGAGTGTTTTGATCTAATTATGTTAAATGGGTTTATTTAGTACATGTATTCACACATCAAATAAAATATGACAATATTCTTTTCTTATATTTCTACAACAGAATGTATTTACAGAGGTAATTTCTGTTTTAAAAAATGCTGAATCCGATTATGGCATTAATCAATATATTCATGAACTATATTAAAATATTGACGTCGGTATGACAAAGTAAATGATGTCCTCATCCGACACTTTACTCTTTCTCTCTCTTTCTCTCTCTCTCTCTCTCCCATAGATA
>OZ010595.1:35740023-35852523 GCA_963932145.1 Acanthosepion lycidas | reverse complement strand
ATTGTGGATGGATAGATTAATTTAGACAAAGCCAAAACTTTACACTAAACAAATAAGTTAACCAAAACTCAAAAGAAATAATAATAAAATAACAAAACATTAAAACATCAAGTAAATATACACATTTTAACAAATGTCAACAATTTATACAGCGATTGCATATAAAGAAAAAATTGAATGGAATATAAAGAGAAAAAGGAAAAACGCCTTCACACAAATTACGTGCTTCAAGTTTTAAAGTTAAAATTATAATCTAAATATAGATATACACAATTAAATATTATATATTGCGCCTAGCATGAAACAGCCTGAAAGTTGGAAATTAATATATATATATATATATATATATATATATATATATATATATATATATATATATATATATATATATATATATATATATATATATATATATGCATATGCTCCCTGAAATATATGCTCATGGAAATCCGGTTCTGCTCTCAAAAGAAAGGAGGTTTTAAAATCAGCTGCTTCTGCTGCAATTAAGCATAAATCTTCAAGTACGAATTGTATTCTCCGAGCCTCTGGCGTATTTCGTATTGAAAAAAAAATATGTTAAAATTCCCTTCCTTTCTGCCATACGACGACTAACTTGTTGTAAGATATCTGCTTGTTGTCTGATCAGTCGGGTTTCGATCCTAGCTTTTAGTAATCGAGTAATATATATATGATAGACTACAAAAGTATTATGATTTATGCACGTATATAATTGTGTATTTGAATAGCAATCACTCTTTTATACATGGTTTATTAAAAAGGACTGAAAGTTAACTGCGATTAAGCATTTTATTTAGTTTTTCTTGTGATAATAGAAGTGTTTTCTTTTCTGGAAACAAAGTATATGAAAACTGTTCAAACGTTCTGTATGTCCGAGCGATTTCTGCTATTTTTCTTCGTCGTTATCAAGAGTGATTTTAATTTGTTATTTTTAACTGGATGTATGTTTTTTTGTATATATATATGAATTTCTTATTTTCAAAACACGGTCAGTACATCGTAGCCGTGTTCGTAGCTAATGTTAATGTGTGTTGGCTTTTCCGTTTTTAATATTAGTGCTTCTATTATTTTTCATCATTTTTACATCTGTTCGAAGTAATTTTACGTTTTTTAAAAGTAAATTCCCAAGGAGTTTCAGTGAAACCAAAATAAAATATAGCATTTTTATTACAATATATGATAGTTACAGTAAACACTATTTTTAGCCATACATTGTCCGTTTAAGTCGTATCGCCTCGCAGTTGCATTTATATTTTGTAATTCGGGTACCGTTGTTATTTTTGGCAGTGATATAATTATTCAATATACTATTGCTGTATATAGTTTTATCGATGTTTCTGACGCAACTATAGATTATCTTTATGTTAAAAATCTTCTTTAAAATTGCAGAATTTTTGAAGTGTTTAAGAATTAAAATGAGGAAAATTCTGCCAACATTTGTTTGAATATAGCTGTTTAAGGGTTGGTAAAATAACACATGTCTTTTTATCGTTGCCATTTTCATTTTTTCTAAGTATACTATATTTACATAGTGGTTGCTTTGTTTTAAGGATTATATGAATTTATTTTTATTTTATCAAGTAATTCTTTGTTGCTAGTGTTACTGAATAATCTGAATTATACACATGTATATAAGTTTTTTTTTTTAAATATTGTTGATGGATATTTGGTTTCACTCTTGACATACATTTGGTTATGAAGGACTTCAGTATACGGTTTTAAATAACCATTAATCAAGTCGAATGTCATATCGACAAATTTGATGACTTTAGCATTAGCAGTTTTAGTAATTTGTATTTGTTGATCTTTGAAGAATTTAATCAGTTTGTTTCTCGACTGAACTACGTTACTTGGACTTACTTAACAGAGAAGAATTATACCGTCATCTCTCTAAAGTCCTGTGTCCTAAATTTTGAATAAAAACCTTAATCTCCACATGCTTCGGCAGAATGAAATGCACCCACAATTTGTGTTGTTTCTTATAGTCCACAGGAAACATTTATGATATAGCACTGATTTTTGCGCCCGCTTTATAATTTTAACCTCATTTTTGCTAATAGGACAAAATTGTGTAGCTAAGTCCATCTGTAAATTTTCGGTGATAGCCGAGTAAAAATCAGTAATATCAAATTGGATGAACGTACACCTGTTCTCCTTTTATATATTCTATGGCTTCAGCTGTATTATGACACATGTTAATACATATAGTACTTTCGTATATTTGCATGATCTTATGAGGAGACATTTACTAATATTTCTAATTTTAAATTTAGTTGGTTTAAATATTCTATATTGTGGATTGTTTTGGAAATTAGTTTTGTGACCATTTGTAATGATAAATGCTTCTACATTTTTTTTTAAATTTGTCGATTCTATCTTCAATCATTAACTCAGTGGTTATTTTATATATATATATATATATATATATATATATATATATATATATATATATATATATATATATATATATATATATGGTCTGTTTTTTATTCAAACATATCTGATCTGAATCTTACATTGAGCTCTCTGGATATCATCCTCCTTGGGTCTACCCATGCGGATTACCTAGTTTTGCATAAACTATATATATATATATATAGCTGGATACACGTCTACCAGGGCAGCTAGGCAATCCCTGTTGCAGACATTTGCTCGGGCGCATTTGTGTTTATTCAATACCCACACGGCCCATCTGTGGTTTATACTGCAAATATGCTGAGCAGACTTTAGTTACAATTTCTTGGAAAGAGCGTTTTACGAATTTGATCAAGCCATCGCGCGCAATCCCTCGGCCACGATGACAGTTGACTTTGGGCTAGCACAACTATAGACAGCACCCAAGGGCCGTCTATCCAATACTTGGTATGGCTTTCAGCCGCATACTGGGATCAACACCGCCTGTCCGATATCATCAGGAAGTCGTCTTCCTGAAAAATTGACAATGAGATTCGAAATGCGAACGTTCTAACCACTCGCCCACGTGACCAGATAGATAGATAGATAGATAGATAGATAGATAGATAGATAGATAGATAGATAGATAGATATGCGTGTGTGTGTGTGTGTGTGTGCCAACTGTGTACTAGAGTGCTTCATCGCAAAAGTAAAGAGGTTGGGTCGTTGTAATACCTATGGCAGAGTGACAGTGGGTTGGGCAAAATCAACTGTTATGCCATATGCATAAGTATGTGTATTGCGCTCGCCAAATTAAAACGATCTTATGTCGCATATAACCTTTGTGAAGAAGCCGGGTAAATGTACCGGGTAACTCGGCTGAATGTCGTATATGTGACGTGTTTGAAATTTAGCGTCAGCAGCCAAATTGAAATGTTAAGGAATTGCAACTGATATTTCTTGCTCACCAGTTAGCGGTTGATATTCACTGTACATTCTCACTGCCAGCGCCAAAACTTGGCGTAGAAACGGTACTGCTCGAGGGAGAATGGAAACGACAAACCAAAGTAGGTAATTGCACCAAATCATAACCTGCTGCTCAAATCTCTCAGCTGACGTAGGTACAGTATATTCTGTAGTGTTCCTTATTTGCTGACTAAGCAGGTTACGAATATTAATCCTAATGCATTAGTTACTGTAATTAAGAATAAGAATTTATCTTAAATGAAATTTGTCATACGAGTAGTCAGCATGTGTCTGACGAGCGATTACTTCAGCAAGGTGATTTACAAACAGGTAGGTATGATGTAATTCTGAGGGAAATCTTCTGTTAATGTTAGCAAGGACAACAAGTAAAACTAGATTATCTCTTGGGAGCTTTGAAATAGATCTGACTATTTTAACCCTTTCATTTTGACATGGTTTTCGGCGGTGGTAATTTATCTCAGCATGGTAACACAATCCTTAACTTTGAGCGGGCGATACTGTTTCGAAGATCACTCGGCTGATTTTCAATGCGATTTTGCTGATCCTCAAGATACCACTACGAAAGTTGAATACTTTACTGGACATCTTTCATCATGATAATGATCCAAAGCTTAGTGCATTGGGAAAAAAGATCTAGTTCTAGATTAATAAAAGGATTATAGAGCATCGCAGAATAAACAGTGATCTCATAACAGGAATTCACAAATCTTAAGACGATATGTCAACAACAGTTGGATAAAATTGTTGATAATTTCTGCAAGCAGGCTTACATCAAATTATCCCGAAAGTCTGACAGCCGTCATTTCTAACAATGGATACTTATTAAATATTGAACGTTGTTGATATGTGTCCAAAAGTTTTTGATGTATTTACCTCTGAATTTACCCCGAGGATTACATTGCTTTCATATATATATATATATATATATATATATATATATATATATATATATATATATATATATATATATATGCTGATTTTTACTATATTCAGCTCGAGATCTATTGCAGGAACAGTCATAGAAATTAATACTTTCTCATAAAACCCGTTTGATTTTTCAGTGTTGTAATATATATAAACAGTATCTACCGCCGCTATTAACGCACCGCTCTTCAAACGCACCGCTCTTCAAACGCACCGCTCTTCATTAACGACTTGAACCCTCTGGCTATTGGCGTTTGCATACATCCGTATATAATAAGTTAAAATATCCCTTACTCTGCTTTGTCTCGATAGCTTAGTGGTAGGATCTCTGGCCGATGCAAAAGTTTTTGTGGTTCGACCCCGGCTTGATGCAATCGGATGTCGATCCAAACACATCAGCTGTTATACAGAGAAACAGGCTTCTATTTTGATGAGTCTGATGTCTATCTCTCTTTCACTCTCTATTTATCTCTCTATCTCTCTCTGTGTGTGTGTGTGTGTGTGTGTGTGTGTGTGTATATATATATATATATATATATATATATATATATATATATATATATAAAATGCGTGACTGGAAAGGAATATCTAAGTATGACTTTTTATATAAAATATATTAAAATAAAATATTAAAATGATCGATCAAACTACTTTGAATATACCTTCTTTAGCACTAGAGGGCGTCATCAGTGATATTCGGAATTGGATCATTGCGGAGTTTTGGGTCTTTCAAATATCATATTACACTCACCATGTCTACCCCATCAGAACTGGTCAGTTTCTGAAGCGTCCACTCTGATGTTAACAGACTGAAAACACTGACCTATATTAGGCAAGTTGGTTACAGTTTTTTTTTTATTATTTTATTTTGATACCCTATCATCGGATACTCGGAATACTGCTGTCCGTTTTTCTTCCTCACCCCGACACTTTCTTTTTTTTCCCATCCCACATCAAGATACATCTCACCAGTTAATAATTACTGTTATTAATAAAAGAAATTCAACCATAAAATAATTTGCTATTTACATTTTTTACGATTAAAATAAATAAATTCCGAATTATTCAGCGTGTTTAAACGAAAATAAATATATAAATAAATGTCGTTTAAAACATGTTGAAAGATTAAACTTAGATGATTCCTTCAAATCTATCGATTAACATGGTAAATTAACGTATGCGATTAACAATTCAAATTAAATTTACGTTTTTTGATCGTTACGAAAAAAAAAAACGAAAAAAGAAACTAAGACGGAAAGAGGAGTTAGCAATATTGCTCAGTCGTTTAACAGAGGATTAGTCACAATTAATAATAGTTCTCATATATTCCAATAGTTAGTGACAGAAAAAAAGAAAAAAGGGATAAAATGGAAAGCAAAAGACTTCTATTAAGCAATAAATCACGGAAATGGAAGGACAGACTATCGAAAAATAGACCGCTTTTGAACATGACGACGTCATGCCTTTATTCTAGATGCTAAAATATCGTAACAGTTAATATGTGATATACATCTTTCAACATTTAACCAACAAATAGTAAAAATAAATAAATATATAAAAATAAAATAATGATAATGAATAAAGATAAAATACATTAGTTGGATAAATAAATAAGTTAAAATTGTTAATTATACAAAAAAAAAACGTTCTCATTTATTCTTTCCTTCGCCCTTCCCTCGGAGAAAAAAATGAGGAGGTTCGTATATATTATATACAAGAGATAGTTAAAGAAACGTATATAAAAAACCGTTTTCCCACTATACATATTTACAAACAAATAGGTTATTTATAATTAGTTATGAGCTGTGACATATCTTTATACTATTTCTATTTAAGTAATATACAATTTAAAATTTGCAAAATTACATTATGCATAAAATAAAGAATTTACAAAAAAAAAAACAAAAAAAAACGCTGTTTTCATCTATCTCGAACTTAGACTTTTGTCCCTGATTGCTTGTCCATGCACTGGCTCCATAACAATTTAGCTGTTTTTTTTTTCTGCTGTCTCAGTAATGGTTTGGATAGCCTTTCATTTTTTTTCTTCACACTATCACAATATCTGTTAGGGCGCAGACTAGTGATTTTGCAACAAAACCCCATGTGCCTACTTCAATTGACTTGCAGCTTGCCTTCCATCCATTGCTCCTATAATTTTGCAGTAATTAGTCGTAATTTAGTTTCTTTCCGTTCATTCGCATCATCATTATTCTCATAACAGATGGTTAATTCTCACATAATGATTTTCTTTAGCTTATTTGAAAAGCGGACTAAGTCTAGACGCAATAGTGTCTTGAAAATGTGACCGGAAAGTTTAATCATTTACCTATATACACTTTAAGTTCCCAGTCTGTTGCAAATGATAGACAACTGGGTGTAAGCATTTTTCTTTGCTTTCGGTTTCGCGCCAACTTTAGTAAAATTTATAACATTTCCGTTTGAATTAAAGGTGTTTGTACGCATGGCTATACTAACGACTTCTGCTATGTTTTTTTTTGTTTTTTTAATATTTGATCATGGCGCCATCTATACCTACCATCAGCCTGCACTTATTTGCAGCTACTAAGCATGTACTTTAAAGAACCTATTTGACCGCATAAGGAGAATAAGGGCGATTCTGATTTAGTAGGTTAACTGACCTTGGGAAGAGGTCTTAACCTGATCGGTTTAAAAAGTTCATCCCTATTTCATTACGCCATAGTTCAGACCATCTGACTTCCCTATGAATCAGTGTTTCCCATTTTTCCATGTTCCTTGTTGTTTTAATCCAATCATCTTTCCTATTCTCATTTCTTCTTCCCCTGCGCGAATTTCGTCCAGTAAGAGTCATTGTTTTTCTTTGCCTACCGCTTTGTCAATTCAAACTGTGGGAAAAAACCAAGCCCTGCACGACCAGTGGTAACATTATCCAGTACCACTTTTTCGCAAATGTGCTCTTCTCCCAATTTCAAATCATTTACCGCGTTCCATTTCCTCCCAGTGTAGACTTCAATATTCACTTCTGCCAATTTTGGATCCTTGGATAACTTATATTGCAATATTGTTCACACTTTAGTGACTTTGTATTCTTCTACAAGCTTTTAAATGGAAGTTGAAGATTATTGGAATTACCGTAAAGAGACGCTTTGTTAGATCTAGCCATCTCCGTGAATGTGTATTGATCTTTTTTTCTATCTGTTCTACGAAAGATGTAGTGAATTCATAGATGGACAATGGCCACAATACCTTGGGAATAATAGCATGCTGATAAATTCATGCATTATATCGACCGGGAAAGACTTGTTTACTTTATCTAACCATACTTCTAGGATGTCCTTTGTTTCCTGGATTGCGACAGAATACTTCAGGTTATTGTCAAAACGTTTAACCAAGTTCTTGATAGGGTTTTGTTTTATATTCAGGATATATTCATCGGACAATCTAAATCTATCCCTCTGATGTTTTTTTTTTCTTTTTTTCGACACCAGTGACCTTGATTTGGCAACATTGAGACTGATCCTCGCCAAAAAATAAGTTTCTCCAAACATTTTAGTAGCCAAAACGTGCCAATCATAAAAGAGGATGTTATGGTCATATCGTCCATATATGGACGATATGACCATAACATACCTTTTATTAGCTGTTGCCGTTGACAAGATTTTGTTAAAGGAAATCTGTATTCTATTTCCGCAAGAAGAGAGTACAATGCATGATATACTGAGCAATATGATATATATCAGAGAAAAAACGTAACACATTTCGAAGGATCCGATAATAAATATATTTCTAAAAGTAAGATTTTAATAGTTGCCTCACAAGACTGGGATTACAAAATTATTTAAATCTATGTTAAAATTATGATTTCTAAACAAATTATCTGGATAAATTAATATGTAAACCAAGTAGACACACACACATATATATGTGTGTGTGTGTGTGTGATTCGGTGTATCATAGATCATCAGTGCATCCGAATGGCTGAAGCCAGGACAGAAACCTGACCGATTTGGTGTTAGTGACAGCTTCTACCATTAAGCTATCAGTCAGATTGTTCTAATTCAATTTACTGAAGACATTTGCATTAGCGCAGGTGGCTATTGTCTATAGAATAAGCGTATATCTCAACATTGGTCAATTGAAATATAAGAGAGTGTAATTCTGTGAGTGGGAAACAAGTGTGAGAGGGAAATGTATGAAAGCTCTAGAGAGAGGTGTAATAGAAGAAAGAAGAACAGGATGACTTAAAGGTGAAGGAGGGGATTAGAATATAACAGAGATAAATCTGAATGAGAGGAGTTAAATAACGTTTTAAATGAGTGATATACACATGAATTATTTTCAGATGCATAATTCGCTACAGATTTGCTGACCTAAAATTAAAATTAAAAATCAGACACCGGGAATGTGTAGATACATTTGTTGTGAAACTATGCAAAATAAAAATATGGTATGATCTGAACTTAAAATCCAGCCAATTCATACTGCCGAGGTACATGTGAAAATTTTCCGTCTGCTTTGCATAACTAACCTGAGTTCTACAAGAAATGAGAAGATGAGAGAGATGAAAAAATTAAAAAAAAATCTATCTATTAGGTTGGTGCAAAAAAAATGACGTAATAATGTCGTTTTTTAAAAAAAAAAAACGACATTATTTTGCACCAACCTAATATATCTATCCTGGACATGGAGTTCTACCTGGATTCTATCCTTTTGAGAATATATATATATATATATATATATATATATATATATATATATATATATATATATATATATATATATATATATAAGATGACGATATATATTTTTTCATATCATGTACAGTGTTGGGGGAATTGTAAAACCAGACAATTGAATATGAATGAATAATTTACATATAAATCTGGCATATTTTATTATTTTAATAATTATTTTTAGTGAATATCCGTATTTGGATAGATGCTCAGTTTACTTTAAACATCATTTTCTTTCGTCTCTCAGCGTGAACATTCATGAAATCTTATTTAAGAAAATACTTAGACTCTAATGATTCCAACCTGAATAACAACTAAAATATTATATATATATATATATATATATATATATATATATATATATATTCTTTTTATCATAATAAAATTTCTAAAAAGCATGTATCATTTTGTATATATATATATTAGTAATTGTCGGCTCTTTTCAGCGGGATATTATAAATAATATAATGAAAAATATATTCGGTATGACATTTCTCGAATTCAGCAGGCCAAAAAACAAATTTCACCGCATACATACATATATACATGCATATCATATATATATATATATATATATATATATATATATATATATATATATATATATATATATATAAAACTTTTTTTTTACAATACGCTGTATGTCTACCCGTTTCTAAGTTAAAGTCACGATGTCAATTTGAATGTTTTTCTTAATGTCTCCTCCTGCTTTGTTATGCTGTTCAGCTGCCTTATAACTTCTGCGCATTTAACTCTGTTGTATTTCACTTTATGTTCTTGCAATTCCTTCTATGCAAACACAACTTTATTTACATTGACCGCAAATCATACACTCTCGTTTTGCATGCATAGATCACTAACTTTCTATTTCTCCTAACATGCGTAACCATTGTCCGTTATATCTCCCGATATCCATACTTGGGTTAACACATTAAACAGTCAAGAACTCTGAATTCGCACTGCGCATTCACTCGTATATATTCTGTATCAATCATTTTCCCTAGTTTTATTGACTTTTATCTGGCCAAAACCTGGAGTAAATCCTACATATCTTTTATCTTTCGCTTTCTCTCTAGCTCACCCTCTGACTTAAAACTATTTCATTTTAACGAATCATTGACTGTTTGTCCATATACCGCAGCAAATAGATGCTTGTGCATGTGTTTGACTTATTTTTAAAATAATACATTAAATAAGAAAAAAATACTCATATCAAATGCACATTGGAATTGCTTCGATCTTGGGAACAAGTATCAATTCCCAGTTTGGCTGTTTTAGGTCTCTATCGCTTGTGACTAATTTTTCAACGCTAGACTGAGGCTCATTGGTTAGTCTATTGACTATCGCTACGAACTACTGCAGATGTGTGTTCAGAGGTATCGGCCTGAAAGAATGTGTTTTGGCAGATGTCCAGTGTTTTGCGGACGGTTGTCGTTGAGTACATTCTAACCGGTCACCCACCGTGAAATGCGCCTGTCCATCTTTAAAGGTAGACGATGGGGGGAGGCCGGTAGACATATATATCTCGTCTTCAATAATTAATATCGTGATAGAAAGAGTCAACCAGAAGTGCTGGGCATAAAGCCAAACCACAGCTGAATATGAAGCAGAAATTTTTACTGATACTGTGGTATAATGATCATTGCTACAGTTTTTAAATTTAGGAGGATATCATATCAAATGTTAAAAATAATCTCACCTGAGAAATACCAATTTGAATTGGTTATTATTCGCAGTTCTTTTCAAAATATGTTTATGCATTAATCAAAAAAATTTAGTAAATCGGTCTCTATTGTATAACACATACAGATGCAGATTCGCACACATATGTATGTATAACCGTTGTGCCATGCGTGATATCCGCACGTATAGGTTGCTATGTCTTTCTGTGGTAGACCGGTCGCCATCCCAGGCTATTGAACCCGGTCTGTCCTGCTATTTACCCATAACTGGGAGAGAAGAAGTGGATTCGTATCTTTACCAAGGCTATTAGCACAAAAATGAATGTAGTGGATGTGACTGTAATTCGAACTCGGTTCTCAGATTCTGAGCCGCTATCCAATACTTCACCTATATATGAAGAAATAATTGAGAGTGCTACTGTTCTTATAATGAATATTGCCAAAATTTTAGAATGTATGAGAATATCATTTCAGAAAATATAAAAAGAATATAATCTCAGAAATGATAATTCGCATATATATATATATATATATATATATATATATATATATATATATGATAAAATATAGTTTCAAAGTATGCTACGTATATGGAATAAAGTTCTCAATATTATGCTACAGTGTATGGAAATATAAATGTGAATACTAAAGTCAACACCCAGAGGCAAATGTCTGTTTCATGCTAGACGAAATAAGGAGGCCGTTGCGTTCATCATGGAATAGAATGACGATTGCGTTTTGCATAGGACAGACTGGTGCCTCTGGGTGCTGAGTTCAATGTCCACTTTTATATATATATATATATATATATATATATATATATATATATATATATATATATATATATATATATATATATATATATATATTAATTTCCAGGCAACAGCAGAATCAGTTTCAAACATGGTGTTTGTATTTCCATATGGTAACCATTACCAACTTAATACACTTTATGAATTTTATATCGAACACGCACATACACAGTTTATATATATATATATATATATATATATATATATATATATATATATATATACAGAGAAAGCGACAGGGAGAAAGAGAGAGTGATGGACAGGTCGACACAGAGAAAGAGAGAAATATACTGAGAGACTAAAAGAGAGTGTGAATAATTATGGCGTGGAAATATAAAAAAATAGAGAGGTAAAAATGTATACGTATAACTGGTCTACTGTAATAAAATACCATTTCTCCGGAATAAATATTCGGATTTCACTGTTTGAGCGCCTTACTTATCGAAACCCGATCGAGGATTATAAAATGAGCGTACGTATAGACTACAAAAGGAAAACATTCATATACTGCATTGATTATACGCTGATCACATTAAGTCGTAAAAGCCATTCCGTGTGTTTACTTGGGGTGGCGGTCTGCTTAGATTAATTGAAAATTATTTCAACTACTTTGAAATCAAAGGCGATTTGTACAGAAAAATAGAGTACAGTTGTTTTTTTTTATCAGGTTCTCCGCAATATCAAACCCGAATACAAGAGACTTATAACCACTCATCTGACCTCTTCTCATAAATGTTGGAACACTCTCTAAATAGTCGAATTGTTCTGCTTATATATTTAGTGAAATCCCTATTGAAATTCGAATTTTTTATTCTAGCTCTCTCCAAAATGGATTGGCTTGGAAATCTTCAAAATTCTTGCACTAGACTAATTTCTGCATAAGGGTACATAATATCAGCAAATATCAAGTTGCGCTCGTTGGGATTTGTTACAAAAATCCCAATGTGGAAGATGAAGACAGTTCTTAGAGATATTTATCTCATATTAGATAGGGATTTTCCGGAACAGGTTAACCCTAAGAAGATTTAACGCTGACATAAAATGATAAGGAATACTTGAAAGTTTTGTAAACGCGCGGAAATAAGCGTCCATGTGAATAATTTCCCTTTTAAAGTGAATACAATTTATCGGGATAATTTATCGTGAAATATGTCTATCTTACTGAATGGTCCATGCTCGACATTAACTATAGATCAGACTGAATATGATTAAGATACTTCAGAAGCAGGCTTAACGTTTGATTATATATATAAAACATTTTGCGTGTCCCAACAAGAGTGAAGGTCAATTGGTCTGCACCACCATGATATGCTTGCTAATCCGTTAAGCTATTCACCACATATATAGAATTGTGTATTTCCGTAGCCACCAGTGATACACTTATTTGACCTGAAATGTTGTATTTATTTTTGTGCATAACTTATGCTATGAATATTCCGACGTCTACCAGAGTAGGGAACAAAATGTCTATGTCCTTTCTACATTAAAAAGAAGTAAAATAAACTCTGTCATAGGAAATGGCTACTCCTTTTGAATAAAACGCTTGCATTGGTGTGTTAGTATAAGTAGAACCAGAGAGATACGGCGTATTTTCACCAAATTATACCGTATAATTTGTAAAACAAAACCTAAAATTATATATAAAATTAAAAAAGCGTTGACATTTTTCGCTCTACACCCTCAAGCACATACAAGCAATTAAATATATATATATATATATATATATATATATATATATATATATATATATATATATATGTGTGTGTGTGTGTGTGTGTGTGTGTATGCGTGTGCGTGTGTATATATGAGCGTTTATATGTACATATATTCACGCGTATATATATATATATATATATATATATATATATATATAAGTACGTTTACATATAAAGGCATTACTGTATAATTAGCCAACAACATTTTTTTATCGACTTTCGTCAAATATGACGTACATGTATTTTATTTTTATTTAACTTTTCCAGTGCTCTTACATGTTTACTTTTGGTGGAATAATCCGGGTAAAATCATGGATTGTTCCAAGCGCTTTTGGCCAGTTCTTTACCGATTTTCAAAAGGGCTGTTTTGGATGTTAGTTTATTTTCCTGTTTTGACAGTGCCAGATGTATTATTCGTGAAATAGAGTAGTAGCATTTATTCCTAGCCATCGCGTATTGGGGAAGAATGGAAATCGAACGGTAGACATACTATTTATAAAATATATTTAACCCTCCATTATCATTGCTAAACAAGGTAAAGTTGATGGTGTAGGAGAGCTGCTTGCTTCAGAGGCCCTCTCGTATAATGAGGATTTTTCGGAAATTTGATTTTTTGAAGAGTATTTTCTTAAGTCTAAATTTTAGCGTTGATATATTTTACAAAAGTTGATTTATAATTTTGACTACATTTTTTATCAAGACAATGACGTCAACACTCTTTGTGTAGAGTTGTGGTTTGTCAGTTTTTTCTAACTTTTGCTTTAAATATGAAACATGTAAAATTTAGAGAAAAACAAAACCTAATAGTTTTCCCATGTTGACGCCATTAGTGTTGGTATAGTTGTTTCCATTATAATCATAGAACAGGGTTTTCGTGGTACAGGCGAGTGGTATTTTCCGAAGAAAACACAGATGCCCCAAGCAGTGTACCAGTAAACCTTAAGCGATATATTTTCCACATAAACAACCAGCAACTACAGCATCGCATCAACAAATGTCTTCCTCCATATTTTAACGCAACAAATCCCACAGATAGGATATTAGCTTCACTCGATTTTGAAAATCGTTAAAACAACGTCACATTTGAAGAAGCAGTCAGCATAATTAGTGACTTAATCTACAAACACTTGTCAATATCTTCTCCCAAAATCCGACTAGTAGCTCTTCGAAAACTACAACTTGTATGTACAGAAATCGATCATTAGTGAAAGCAATTATTTCTCTAAGAGGAACAACGAAATAAATAATAAATTATGTAAAAAAGTTGATTTTCAGATAGACAAACACACACAACACATCTATCTATCTATCTATCTATCTATCTATCTATCTATCTATATAGATAGATAGATAGATAGATAGATAGATAGATAGATAGATAGATAGATAGATAGATCGTCTTTTTGTATAAATGTAAATACTTTTAAAAGAATAAATATTTTATTGGCATAAAGACTTTTACAAACCTTGGGACGGGTTCCTCGCACTAAACAAAGGCAAAAATCCATATCAAACTATAACCGCAAATCCTACATTTTTAAGTTATTATGTTTAAATTTTACGGTAGATGCAGTTAAACATACAATTCATGATGATTCCATAAATATTTATTTCCATAGTCAGTGGTGACACGGATCCTGCAGCACAACGCGACAATAAACAGCAGAGAAGTTTGTACGTCTCGTCTGGCTTCTATCGTGAAACGCAATCATATACAGCTGTGCAGTTTCGTGTTCATTGCCATTCGCCCCACCGTATGTAAATATCATATATGCCTGCTCAAAATATGAGTATCCTGCCATTGTTAAAAGGAACAATCCTCAGTTAACTCACAACGACAAACGTTGAACATTGAAGACAGATTAGCCACATATATACACGGATGACAAATATAAACCTAGTTTATCTGGCAGCACAGCGTCATTTACAGTAAACTCTCATTAGAATTAAGTCAAAACGAAGGATTTGTGGACCTATGCTTAAATGGACCTTTGTCCTTTTTAGTGTGATTCCTCAAAACATTTTAAAATTACTTTTGCATATATATATATATATATATATATATATATATGTGTGTGTGTGCGTGTGTGAAAAGTGTGTGTATATATATATATATATATATATATATATATATATATATATATATATATATATATATATATATACCTAAGTTTAGAAATGGCGTCATGGCATTTTCCACTGACCTATTAAAAACAAACAAACAAAAAACATATTTTACATAGAAAAAATCTCTTCTTAGTTTGTGTGCTGTATTTGTGAGAAAAAAAAATTACGTTTCTTTAAGGCATGGGCGTCCAGGAATTCCTTTAATTAGGCTATTGGAATTTTTCCGTGGGTTCCAAATACAACAGGGATTTTGATGTTCTCATGTGCCACATTTCAAGTTACTTGTATTTTGATAGCTTTTGAAGATGCTCAAAGATACATTACAGTTTGAAGGAAATGCCATATCAATAAGGAGGAACTTTTTGTTAGCCACCGCTTATAATAATGTCTGGGAGTAGCTTTGATTGCTCTGTCTTTGTTTATTGTGTAGTCCCATAAAATTGTAACAAATCTTATCTCTGTAACCGGGTCTAGGTGGTGTCATTATTATTATTATTATTATTATTATTATTATTATTATTATTATTATTAAAGCCTTAAAATGCAACAATAAAAGCAAATTAATACTAAATACCTAAGGAACATTTAAGATTACCGTTATTCAGAAATCAACCTTTGGCTAAAAGACTGGGGATTAATAGGGGAACAAACTGGCACACTCTTAAAATATAAATATTTTCTTCCATCAACATGTGAATCAATTTAATGATTAAAATAAAAAAATGAATAACATTGATCACGGACAGGAAGAAGCACGAGAAATGAACGGAGAAAATAAAATGTTTTGTGTTTTCCAAAAAGAAGAAAGTAAGGATTGAAACTCTCCTTTTAACTGAACAGTGAAGGATTTCTATATTTGATTGTAAATACTTCAACACATCTGATCATCGGCGTAGAACGTACTCCGTGCAAAATGTCAAATCAATTTTCTTGATATTCAACTTAACACATGGGATTTTCAACCAAATGCTGGACAATAGCAGAGTCTAAAGCCGATTTCGTCATCCCTGTTGAACTATGCAACATTGCCTGTCTTATATAAGCTGGAACATACTGGTCGATTCTCGTAACCAAGCAAAGGCAGTTTTGACTCACATTGTTGACGTCGCACCGACATTTAAATTAGTAACTGACAGAAGTATTCGGAAAAGGTCTGGTAGAAAAAAACACCCCCCCCAAAAAAAACCCATGTTAGTGACTCAATAACACTCACAGGTATAAGAACTAATCTGATCAACCAAAGATTGACCATTTTTACCTATCTAGGAATGTTTTAAATTCATGGAACATTGGTCAGAACCATGTACTGGTGGTAAATTACATTTAAAAAATTTACAGGAATTTTCCGCGCGTAAACTTCTTCCTAATAACAATTTTTCTGAAGAATACACATCGTCTTAAGTAACTAGTCCTTCAACATTTCCAGGAAGCAAATCATTAGCTTATAATGTATCAATGTATTTGCCAAATGAATTCTATTTTCTGGTACAAATGATTTCCAGTCAGTGTAAAGGCCTGACAATTTATGTTTGAGATACACAATTGTAAAACACGTATATCCAGATCTTTCAGATTGAATAATTAGAAAAGTTAAAGGAACAATCATTCACCTTTTCCATGATAACCCTTAAAGAGCGGTGTAACAACTCAAGTTACTCAAAGAATCTAACCGATTCTTGTTCGTCGTATCATCCGCATATTGATAATACGTTGTTGGTCTTTGAACATTTCAAACTATCTTCATGAAAGCCCACAAAATCTTTTTTTAAAACTTGAACTAAAGTGATGCCCATTGCAACAATATCTATTTAAGTGTACATAACATTGTTGAAAATAAATTCAACAGCTTCAGTAACTAATTCTTTTAAAATATTTTCACAATATTGAGGGGTACTGAGAGGGCATCGGCATAAATGTAAATTGTTTACTCAAGGAAATAAGCTGAAAAAACTAAATTAAATCATACTTCCAGATGCAGAATCAGCACTGAATTCCTAAATTGCTTTAACAAAACGAAAGTAATCTGAAATACAGTTCCTGGAAAAGATCTGTAAACTGGATTCCAAATATCAACCAGCTGCGAATCCGATACATGCTGCCCAGTCAATCATAGAGAAAATAAGTCTCAGTGGTACTTCGTCTTTCAATCATATATACGGATTCCGTGTGCACATACAGGCCGAAAAATATCATAAATAGATTTGGAGTATCAATTACATTTTTTTAAAAAACCCAATAGCCGCTGCAGTCTCCTTAATTTAATTTTTATCTGTTAGCTGATCAGAATTAACATGGCCAATCTTACGAACATTACTCTGCAATTTTGTTGATTCTGACGTGTTTATTCGATTAAACACTATTTTTTTTCAAGATAACAAAATATACGGTAACAATGTTGAAATAGGCCAAACTGATGAATGCTTGCTTTTTTATTTCTTTATTAACATTAGTTTCTAATTTCAATTCAGTTGTTATATGTTTGTTTTAAGTTTGCCGTCTTCCATTATTTTCCCCTACGAAGAAGCGATACAGGGGAATCACCGATCCTCTATAAATCCTAAGTGACTCATACATTATGCAATTCAATTACATCATGCAGCTTGTTTGCTAAGTCTAATTATTATATGAGACTCAATCTTTCGTCATAAAAATTAATATTTATTCACTTCTGGACTATGTCATTAATGACGACAGAAAAATGCGTGCTTTGTCGAGAAGGAGCGTTTGAACCCTCTTCTCTAAAGGCAGTAACAGACTCTCCTTCTCCTCACAGGTGGGGCGTTTATATAACTCCCTGTCAGTTGTCTGTTGTGACTATATTCAAATTAGTTTAATTCCACTCCATAAGTAGACGCAGCTACTGACTTATTTAAGGTTAGATTCAGCAAGTTATATGAGACTATCTTCTAGATAAAACATCTGATGTACCTAGTTATTTTCTTGTGGATCGACACCGATCAGAAATTTTTTTTTGGTATCAGAGTAAGCACAGTGCAAATCAACTCTTCATAAACCAAATTTTCTTGATTGATATTAACTTCCATTCAGACAATATTATTTTCTATCCTGAATCTCATAATATAATTTAATCAAACTAATATACTCATTTCTTTTAAAGAAAATTGTGATCACCAATATTGTAATATCATAAACGTTCATTGAGTGTGTTAAATTTTAATTTATGTCCTTTTCTTTCAGTTTATTAAAGTTACGCTGGTAACATGTGTATCTTATATCGACTGTCCAGTTTCTGATGTTAATTTAGATCCTTGTTTTACATTCATTCATTTTTATTTAATATTTTAACTTCAAATGCAGAACTTTTGCTTTGGAATTGTTCCGTATGTTTTCCATATGCATATATGTAAACTTTTGTAATATACTGACTGATCTAATCGGTTTAATCCGTTTATTTTATGGCAAAACGATATATTTGTATTTTATATATCGAAAACATTTTTTAGGAAAATCATTGACCAAGTGGCAAAGTTCTCATTTGACGTGTATGACGTTGTATTTCCGATGGTCACGGAAACAGTTATGACGTTGTCAACCCTGTGTGAATCCGATGGTCACGAAACAATTGACGTTGTCAACCCTGTGTGAATTTGATGGTCACGGAAACAATTATGACTTTGTCAACACTGTGAATCCGATGGTAACGGAAACAATTATGACGTTGTCAGCCATGTGTGAATCCCATGGTCACAGGCAACAATTGTTCGTCCCCACCCCACGAGCCATTTGATGTTCGATCTCCTCGGCTGGTCTTTGAATGGGTTACTTCGATCCAAGACTTGCCTTGTCCAACGTTTTGTTTGATTTAGATCACAACACTAGAGAGGATCAATCTGTCGACAGGAATCGTTGAATTTTGTCCGGACAAAATCAAGCCACAAGTCATAGGATAAATTGTAATAAAGAAATGTTTTATATATGGTATCTTGTACAAAGCTGATGGTAGAATATCATTATTTCCGGTAGAAATATATGTTCTTCATGCAGGAATATATTTGTCATGCAAATTCATTTTACTCTTCCCTTCTTCGAATATTTCGTGGTACTCTATTCGATGTGAATAAGTCTAAGGTTTCTGGTATACAGCGCGAAGTCGACAGTCTTCTTCAGCGGCGAGAAATCACGTGTTTTCGGTGAAGCGGTCGTCTCTTACCTGGTGTCTGACGCCTTCTCTCTCTCGTCTATTCTCCAACTTTGCCTTTGTTTCCAAAAAAAAAATAATAATACCCCTTAGTATCACCTTTCGACCGACTTTCCTAATCGGGTTAGATTCTGACCTGGAATTTAAAAATCAATAGTGTCTCCATTTCAGCTTTTACAGCGCCTCTCTCCTCTTCTTTTGGCAAGTGATGAGTAAATTAAAACAATTCTTTATCTATGCTTTTGTTTTCAGAATAGCTTAATTTTTATCTCGACCGTAGTTTCTTGTCGGCCAGCGGATGATTCCATAACCTGGATTTTAAACACAATAGTTTCTCTATTTCATGGTCAGTTGTAAACTTGTCGGCCATATGTATTTTTTTTCTTTTAGGAAAAATCAGATGTTTCTGCTCTTCCTCTCCCCCTTTATCCAATGAAAAAAAAAAAAAAAAAAAACCCTCTTTCTAAAATCTGGTCTCAACTTTGACCTATCTTTTAACTCTTAAAGTGTCACATCTCTCTCGGTATAGCCATCGAGCTTTCCTTTCGATCCTTAACGTGTTATATGTGTTTCGTCCTTTAAATCATCACCGGACAAAAGTGATGTCCAAGTTGATGTCAATGCACGTTCATACAAAAGTGACAAGACGCGGAGAAGTTATGTGTTTAAATAAAATTTATATAGAGTTGGTTATTTTCCTTTTTTAAAGTTGGTTTGCTATATCTGAAAACCGTGAAAGGCAATTTGAAAACTAATCACTTCAGTTTTAGATGTGTCAATGTTAACTGACATGAACGACTGGAAGCCACCTGAATATTGAAAAAGTTTAAATTAAAAAGTTTAAAATGCTGTAATCATGACAGTTGCTCAATGCTCTTTTAATTCTGTAACAACAATGAGATGTTGAATGAAGAGCTGCAACCGAGACTACGAAGCCGTGCCTTGTAGGAAAGATAATTCAGCAGACGTTCTATTTGCCTCTGTTTACCAGAATTCATCCAACAACTGCAAGAGAAATGTATGGCAAACCCACGTAAATGAATGAGAATTTTGGCACGGGAAAAAAGGGTGTTGAATTTCAACCATAAAGATAGGCTTGAATGTAGACCCCTCTGCTAACAGTCATACAAGAGGGGTAAAGGTCAACTTCTTACAGAAAAGGTTTCAGAAAACCGTATGACAAAGGCAAATAAACTGCTAAACAAGGTGCAACATCCCGTTGAACCAGGGACAATCTGGTTCTTCTTCGATGAAAAGAATTTGTCAGGACTAGTTACAGAATATCCAACACAATTGGTGGCTTACCTAATCCATATGACTTTCCTCGTGTCATGAAGACCAAGTTTCACGAAACTTTTATGCTTTTGGTTGGGTTATGCTACCTCACATGTATTAACAGTGACTCGAGCTCAATTCAGATGGCTATGTAGAGTTGCTAAACAACGTGTGTAAGACTTGGTTGAATGGACCGGTTGCTGGAAGACCATAGGCGTGACAGAAAGACAGGGCAGGTAGGAAATTTTGTCAGATGAAATTATGATTTCACCAGTCCCTAACTCCACGGATTGTAATAAGATAGATTATTGTGTGGGAGAATTTGACGAAGTGAGTAACCGCACTGTCTGTAACATTATGGTGCAGCTGATCCACATGATTAAAGAGAAATTCAAAGCTCCCCCCCCTAGAACGCCGTTAAGGCTGCATGTACAGATTCCGAAGTCGGATCGAGGCTGTGGATTCTTTGAGTGTGAATTGTCTTTAGATTATTATGACCTGTATAGCTCTTTTCTGTTTTGCCAATAAATCGATTTGTGGCTTAGATATTCACTCCACTTCACTTAAAAAAAAAACAAAAAACAAAACAAAAACTCACAAATTTAACCCGAACACCCTGAATGTTTCGGAAATATAGTCATTCCGATTTCATGTAGTTTCTCATCCTTTCTCTATATTTTATGACTTTTGTGGTTAAATATCCCACATTGGTATATTTAACATGAAAATTAATAAAAACATAAATAGGAAAAGGTAACAGAAACTATATGAAATCGGCAAGACTACATACCCGAAAAATAAAATTCCCAGCGTCCTCTCACCTTCATGCGCATGTGTAGTGCATCACTTTAGTCCAATAAAAACTTAAAGGACGAAATACGTCACACGAAAACGTTTTTATATAAAAATGCAAGAAAATGTGTACGTGCGTGTGAGAACATACCCACACCCACATTGTGTTTCAAGTAAAGAAAATACTTGCATTTTAGTACTGATTTATGCTTGTTTACAAAAAGAAAATAATGCATACTGTTTGTCCTTCATTTATCAGCACTAAACTGTTTATTTGCATCTTTTCTTTCGCTACCATTTCCATCACTTGTAAGCTATTGAATATATTCGTTCTGTGCTAGACGATGTCCTTAAAAGATGCATTAACAATGCAAATAACACTGCATTTGCAAATTTAATCAGCTAGATTTTCTCACAGCTACTCTGACAATCATACAATTTACGTAAAATAAATCCTGAAATGAGAAATTTTGTTTTCATTTTCATTTCTTTGAATATTTCCAGTATCGACAGATTCGGTTAATTATCATAGTGGTGGCCTAAGCAAAATGAACATTCTCTGTAAATCACGAATTTTTACAAAATACCAACCAAATAATAAACGACATCTTATTTGAAATGAAAATCACTTAGCAAATGATTTAAAATAATTTAGCCATCCCGTTTTCGTAAAAACGTATGCGTGTCAGATTCAATGAAGTAAATCACCTAAATTTGGAAGTACTCAGATTCTGGAGCAATGTTTTAGTCCGAAAACTCACACGATTCTAATCGCATTCTATAACTAATTTCTTTTAACGCTTTCTTCCAAGAGGTTTTCGTTGTTTAAATTGTTGGGCTTTTATTCGTGTGAAAGCGTACAAACTGTTTATTCTGTTTTGAATTTCTATCCTAATTTTAAATGTGATAGAACAGCATTTGCAAAAGACTGAAACCACGAACTCTTGAACGGCAACTAGATACTTACATGTTGATTTTCAATTTTTTTCAACAACGGTAATAAATCTGTGTATATTATTCACCTAAAAGTAACTTTTTGTATTTTTTAATATTTGTGAATTCAGAATTTATGAGAGATATATTGTTAATGCAACATACGAATAAATTCTTTTTCATACATCCATAGAATAGAAATGGAAGGTCTAAGGTGACTTACACAGGCCGACACTGGTGAACATATGTTACCTCCACCGGCATTATAGAAATAGCTGAGTGGCCAGTGGTCGAGTGTATTTATATTTCGTTGGTACGAGAATTAAATCATTAAGAATCATCATAATTACTACTAGTGTCGTTATCTTACATGTTGCTGTGAACAGGATCTAATGAATACAGCCTGCGATGGATAAGTTGTCGTCTAAATGAAACAAAATAAAATTACGTCTCATTTAAACTTATATATTTACCAAAATTACACAAACATATTTTGAAATCGCAAGGAGCAGATTCATTCAATAAAATAACGTTTGGTTTCAACCATGGACTACAGAAAACTTCGGAATCCCCTGCATTTCCTGTGGACGCTCTCCTTTTTAAGCTGGTGAATGCTACCATCATCTTAGCCTTCAATTCATCTTTGGTTTTAAAAGAAGATTTGCTGGTCTTTCACTCAACTGCGCCACACATATTAAGGGTGTTGTAGTCTAGGAGGTTAGGCGCCCAGATATAAGGGGGGTGATGTGGTTGCAGAAATTGTCTGACAGTCATGACTGGTTTTCCCTGCTTGTGTGGCATGGTGCAGAGACCTGCTGCAAGAGACAAGGTCTTCCAGCAGCCAGCTTTTTGATCCAGGGTAGCTCTTACCTCCTAAAGACACTTAATGTAAACTTCCGTGTTGAGTCTGATGCCATGTGGGAAAATGAATGGCGGCATAACATCGCAATCATTAGTGATCACTCCAAACACCTTCGTAAATATCCGTAGACATCTATTTTCGAATCATCTTCACTGTCCTCAGATTCATACCGAAACACTGAAATGTTTGTAGTGTTTTTATCAAGTAGTACAGTCTGCCGTTTCCAAACTTTTGGCTGAGTGAATTGCGTCATTGTGCTCATTTTCTTACAGACGGGTCCCAATTGACACTACATTCATTTGCCGGCGATAAAATTAAAAATAATTCAACGCATGCGCGAAATTAGAAATATAAATTGTCTAAAATTTACGCATCCTGTCGTGGACGTGGAACTGTCTTAACAAAATAAGTCATGGCATATGTATGAGCTGGAAATCTCGAATTGATTGCTCAACTTAAACAACAAATGATAGAGCTACAAAAGGGAAACTATTGCCCTTCCGAAGGACTGAAATCCTAATCCGACGCAAACATTCAACATAAAAAAAAACAGACCATCCTCTCATTGAAACCAACGCAACAGACAACCATTGGGCATATTCCTTGACGCTAGATGCGTGGACTCTTAAGGAGATGTGTAAACGTATCATCCTAAACAATTACGTAACGATTTGACAACATGTGCAACTGACGCCAACAAATTCCGTATAATGGCTGAAACCTTAAAATTCGGCTACCAGGGAAAGGCACATCCGATTCTTTGCGTTAAAATGTTGGCAAAAGAAAGTTCGCCACCAGACATTGTATTCTATATGTCAGGCGGAAGCCGTGACAATCACTCATTTTTTAGCAAGACTACGAGCACTAACCAAAATCTGCTTGTTCATAGTTGATTATCTCAACGCACGGAAGGCTGCAGTCAGCGAGTCACCTACTCGTGCAAAATGATAATTGGACAGATGATGGCGGGTCTCCCCACCAAGCAAGCACCTGAGTTGAGTTTTGGCTGAGTTTGCCAACCTTACCAAACTCGAAGAAAGTTCAACAGAAACGGCAGACAAGTCAGCTGACCGGTTAGTAAATGATGTTAGAGTCACCAGGGACTGAGTATTTTTTTTTTGTATTTGTATCTTCTTGGTACGAGTATAAAGTAATTCAGAATTATTATTACCATTTTTGTTGTGATCATCTTACAACATCTTTTTCTAAGTAATAATAAATAAATTCCAGAAAAGATTATTTCCAATAAGAGAAAAATCTATTGACAAATATCATCTCTAAGAGAATCATATGTAACGTCCACATTAATTATAACTGATTTTTCGATTTTACTTCCGAAAAAATACGTTTCTTAGCTTTCTATAAATTATAAGCATTTTGTTTTTAAATTATAAAATTCACTGCCGCCATATCCGGCCGAATGACAGTGAAATCTTAGAAATTTCTTTGAATTCCAGTCTTTGTTACTCCCACAATCAGTAAAGTGCTGTAACTTTTTTTGCAAACAGAAACAATTCGGTGCGAGGAAACACTTTCTGCATGTAACTAAAAACAAGTTCATACTTTAAACATATGTTGTCTACAATGAAGTCAAGTATGTATTACGGAAAAGATATGTAGTCTTGCTGATAAATTGATTAATTCTCAAAATTAAATGCTTATAAACGTTCTACTAAGACACAAAACTAGATATGTAAACGCTTTCGCCTTTCGTTCCATACAAATATGTACTTGTATTTATTCTCATTCTTTGCGAATATTTGATTTTCAAACAATGATAACTTCTATTCATCAGATTAAACTGTGAAAAGAAAAAAAAATAAGTTGCCTTCTTCTTATACGAAGATTGTATCAGTTAGTATGTGACTTTTTCTTTCTTATACGAAGATTGTATCAGTTAGTATGTGACTTTTTTTCTTATACGAAGATTGTATCAGTTAGTGTGTGACTTTTTGAGAATTCTTTTCTTTTCTGGCTATTTCAACGAATATTTCACCACCACTACACACAATTATAATTTATGTGTTATTGCCGTGAATCTTCTTTTATATATCATTGCGTTTCAACGTGGGGAAAAACTTTCAAATCTTCTTGTCTTTCTTACTTCAAGTAAGTTTTATCATTTTACACCCAACTGCTTGGCATTTGTCATAATTTCTTCTGAGGCTCATTCACTGCAGATTTTCAAGTCGGTTGTCTCTGTTTTTTTTTTTTTTTTCAATGTTTCTCCTGAACTCAATGACCTTTGTGTGGCAAGTTTTTAACGTCCATTCTTCATTATGTTTCTCCAAAATTTCAGCTCTCCTTTTCTGATTGCTGGCATTGTTTACTTTTTAGTTCTTATTTTCCTTAAAACTTCTCCATTTTTCAAATGCTCTGTTTATGGAATTCTCTGTATTGTAGAACCACAAGTCATTTGTTTTCAATATTAGTTGTCATCTGTGTGAAAACTTCCTGGCATTCACTGATATGGAGGGGATTAAATATTATATTGTAGTTCAACACAATTCTCCATTTATGTAGGGACTTTTGTCGACCATTTAGTTCTTAGATTAAGAGACACATTTATTTTTCTAGGTTACTTATTTCATCATCTGTTTGCCAATTTCTAGATCTGCATTATTTCAAAGTTTCCCATTCATAACATATCATGGAGTGCATCTAGTGCTGAAAATCATGCATTATTTTTTGTAATAATTATTGGTTACTCCTTTATTCTTGATTTCCTCTTATACACTTTTCTAAATGATATGAATATATTGCAAATGCATATCAAAAGTTGTTTAATGTACCTACCCCGAGGATAAATCCTGTGAGTCGTGGTTGTTCTCTGTGAACCAATGTTATTTCCAACTTACATCATTACTACGGAAGCACATTATTATTTTACTTTTCTTGTTATATTTTGTATAGATAAAACTTATTCTCTTTCTGCAAGCAAACACTTTGCTGTACACCGTGTTTAAGTGTAGATTAAAGTAATACATTTTCAGTGTAAATCAAGAATTCCTAAAGCTTTAAGGAACTGTTTGTTTTTGTCCTGAAATGTGCCTTTCTATAATCTCTGAAATATAGGCAAGTGCAATATACATTTGTCAAACTCGTTCTGACAGCATTCAAATAAAATATCCGCATTTCTTTTTCCAGGCTTTTGAGCGAAGCCACTGTTATCGCCTTATGTCAACACTAATTATAAAACATTCTCTATTCATTCGAATCCTAATTATTTAGTTACGTTGCTCATAAAGTATTTTCCAATGTTATTTGCTTCCATTTCTTTTGCAACACATTTAACTGTATCATTCCGTCATCTTATGGTATCATATACTGTATTTCATTTCACAATTAGGTAAACTTATAAAGATATCATATCAACATTTATATTAAAATATCATCTATTCCTGATCTTTAATTACTTTTCCAATAAGCCACGACGGAATTGAACCCCTATATTTTAATCCTTATTTTATATATTGCATGATTATCCCCTCTGTTTTCAAGTATTATTCCTATAACATATTCACCAATGTAAGACAAAAATATGAGTGTTTTTGATAATTACGAAGACATGTTTGTGCTTCACGTGTTTAAATTAATACAATTCTCATAATATGAACATATGTAGTGTCGAGATGTAAATTCAAAGCAATATACAATAAAATATAAAGAGGAAGAGAAAGAGGGAAAATATTTTAAAGTGTATATTTATCTGTATAAAATTCTTATAAACTCTCTCCACCAGGATAGCAAAATGTATGGAAAATAGCTTATCTATGAATGGACGTAAGGGGGGTAGGTCAACTTGAGATTGATCTGCATTAAGTTAATGTCTTCTGTCAAAGATCAAATTTCTACTATTTTATATGCATTTTATATACTTATATGTGATGTTTTTTGAATTATTCTTCCAGCTAATGAGTAAAATATTTAGAAGGGAATACTGTTCAGATTCTTGAAATCCTTTTGTTTGCATGGGATTTATCATAACTTACACAAAGTTAAAACTTAGCATAATTATTCAAATGACCCATCTGCCATCACTTAGATACATTTTTCTTTCTGCGTCCTCTCAGCAGTCAAATCCTTCTTCGTTTTGTATAATGTTTAATTTCTAAGTTGATATTTAAAGAATTAATTCTCTTGTTGTTTAGCGAGAAGATACTTTAATAAAGTAAACTTTTCAAAACACATAGTTCAGATCTAAAATGAAACTCATATATTTGTAATATCACTCTGCATGCTGGAAGTATAGTTGGTTGCTTGAAACATTTCAGAAAGTATCTGAAGTTTACTAAAATGCTCTATATTTCACAGAGTGCGACCGGGCAGAAAATGGGTTATTGCTACCATTTATTGTCTGGTGGCGCCCAATACTTTTTCTAAAGATTTGACAGAGTTCAAAGGCGATTATGTGGCCTTGTAATGATGATATTTTAATCGCCCTGCAAACCATGTCCGACAGCTGAATCGTTACTAGCTTCTCGTTACTCCATTTGCAAATATCCAGACACGCACGATTCCTTGGTCTCGCCCTTTCTGGCTGTAACAGCTGGGATTTACCCTGGTACGTATACAGAATCAACCCTTCCTGAAAACCTTCATATTTCTTTGGTAAGGAGGAAGATTTTCCCCAGTACAGCTACATAGTAGGGCAAACTAGATAGAGTATACTCCCCTATCACTACCGATTTAACCACCTCAAATATTATATCAAGAGTTATATATCCTACATGTTCATCATAATATGCACTTCTGCAGTTTCTGTTTACGCCGTTAGAACAACCTCATTCAGCAAAATCCTTCCTTGACCGGCTCTTGAGTGAAAAACAGTAAAGTGACCATAAATATTTTTTTTAGAAAAATCAATTGCAAGAAGAGAGGTTGCATGGTTGTTAAGAAAAGGAACAGCTCAAAATGCAAATTCTCAATTGATGATACCAAAATCAAAATACTACAAAAATTTAAATTTATGGAAAATGTTTTAATAGAGGAAAAAAAAGGACGACAGTGAAATCCTATATGTCAAGAATGCTGGACAATCTCCTCACAGATAAAGAATAGACTTCACGCAACAACTATGGGATTCTACTTATAAGGATGCTTATTATGCTCCGAACATGTGAAGAACGACGCCATTTATTAAGAGAGTGTAGAACCAAGATAGTATAAAAATAACAAAATGTCCTTAGGTCTGAAATCGGGGTAACTGCATTGAAAAGTTAAAAGATTAGTATATGTGAATGTTATTTATAACATAAGGCGATACATCTGCTACTGATGTATATATATATATATATATATATATATATATATATATATATATATATATATATATATATAGAGAGAGAGAGAGAGAGAGATAGAGAGAATAAAGGTCAATATATATATATATATACATACACACACACATATATATGTATGTGTGTGGTGTGTGTGTGTGTGTGCGCGCGATCGTGTAGATATGTATGTATGTAGATAGATAGATAGATAGATAGATAGATAGATAGATAGATAGATATCGCAAAATTATAAACTACGCTTGGGAAGTACGTATTTTACTGGGGAAGAATATGAGTGTCAATGTGGGTGTGCGGTAATAATAATGTAAGCCTTAATATTGTATAGTAAGAAATCGAATTATTGGTGCTTTCTGATATTAGCTCCAATTAAATACAGAGGACTAATGTAATTTTATTGATAAGTTATTTCTTGAGTAACATTAATCAAAAATAAAGAGTTAAACTAATGTGTCCATATTCATACAATCAATGTCCTTGCTTAATTTGCGACGTTGACAATAGTCCACCAAGGGGAAAACAGGTTTCAAAGATCATAATCTAATGTAATATATTAATCTATATATTAATCCAATAAAATAATTTAGGCCTATCTTCAAAATAGATCTAAATGGGAATAAGAAACAGTAATCCCCAGATATTTATACAATGAAAAAATGTCAAAAGGAAACATAAAGATGAAAAAGTTGAAATAATGATTAATATTAGAGAAAGCCGATATTGAGATGCAAAAAGAGACAATCATTTGCTCCGATATAAGACTATTTATTTTAATAAAATATTTCTCTGTCCTTCATCCTTACCTAATAAAATAACGTTGTATTTACGCTGCCTGACTCTTAAAATGTTGACACTTCCAGAAATTGTTGTCAGCTTTTTCATAAGCATACTTATATTTAGCTAAAACCCTTATTGCTGATATATATATATATATATATATATATATATATATATATATATATATATATATATATATATATATATATATATATACTAATAAGTTTATCAGAATCAGTCTTTATACTAATTTTAGTGAGAACAAATTGATAGGCGTAAAATGTACACACACAAACGCCCCCTAAACATATGTGTGTCTATGCGTATTTGTCTAATTCAATCATGAATTCTTTTACTGAATTCTATGAAGATATGCTAATGATTTCCAATACCAATCATAATATGAACAATTTGCATTTAGCGGTGTCGTTTTTTTATGTGGCCGCCTTTATTTCTGTCATATCAGGCAGTGTTAAATCCAGTAATGAATTTGTTCTTCATTTAATGTTTCAAGAAAAAAGCTTAGAAAATCAAAATACATTATTAATAATGCATATGAGCTTTTGATATTTTTCTTTTAAATAGAATCTTATTTTTCTTACTTGATAAAATTGTTTCACGTACACTTTTCATCAAATGTATTGTGTTTCTTTCGGAATCTTGAAACATTTCGAAGAGTAATGTAAAACATATAATTACATTCATACATTTCTGAACATTACTAATATTAGTGGCATTAGCTTCACTCATCAAAAATATTTTTTTTGCATTTCTTGCCATTCCATTAATAACTGTTACCCGTTTTGAGTATAAATATGGACGAGGAGAAAAATCTTGTAAATATCGAAATATCCTAGGAATATCAATGAATGTACTAAATGATACTAACACGAAATTGGTAGTTGTTAACTAATATAGCCGTTTCTGTTAGGGAGAAATGGCTTTTAAATCTTCCTTGAATACAGCCTGTTTCATGCGACGTAAACGAAATAATATATGAGAATCACGTCTTCTCGACTAGGCAAACTTCAAGAAGCAATGATATTGGATTCGGTGTAATCAATATTTTTACTAGATTTTGGCCGATATTTGCATAATTAGGAAACATATGAAGGAAATAACTATTCTTGTATAATTTTTGTGTTTCGGTTAAAAGAAATTAGGGAGACAACAGGGCGCACCGTAAAAAATTAACGAGCAATAATCAGTGAGATATAAAACCAAAACTATTTTATTAAATTAAAATAAAAGTTAATTTTACTAAAAGTTTGGGATGCACACATTTAGTGGTTTCTGTTCCAGGAAAATTGGATAATAAATTCCTGGATAAGCAACATATTTTTTTCTAAAATAAGACTCAATAATAGTTAGGGGAAAAGATCAAGTTAACAATCACTATCTATCAAATAAGATGAAATATCACAAGAAAAATGCCGGCATGTAGAAAACTATATAAATTACAAGGGAGAAGGTACAATAAAAAGGATTAAGTGAAGTCGAACCCAGTTAAAAATGTGTACATAATTTGTAGGTATAGAATGTGAATGTTCTTAAGAGTTCTTGTGATATGTTGTGAGTTGTCGAAATTCGTTACAAAATAAGTTTGTGACAGAATCTGTTCGTGCTATCTGAGTCTTCAACTTAGAATTTGTGTTTCGAACAGTACTTGTTCTATGTCGTTGAAACACCTATTTTTTTTTTATAATAGTCGGAGTGAAAATGAGATTTAATTCTGTTGTGAAAACGACAATTTTGTAGTCAAGACTTCGTTAAGGAGCGGCATCGCGGCCGTTTCTTTGAGTCTATACTCGATCAGGGTGTCAGATGTTTTTTTTAAAGGCGTCAAGTCACACATTACCTGTCGCATTATGGTGATCCTCGGCGATAAGGTTTACTACTCTTCAGCGTCGTTTCTCCCACTGTCTCGGCGTTGGGAGTTTTCTCGACAAAAACCGGCTCCAATTTACCTAGGTACCTCCACGAGATCGCTAAAAAAAAAGAATATAGCATGATGAAAAAGACGCAAAACTTGACGAAAACAAAATTTTATCGTCTAAATGTTTGTTCTTATTAAGAGGAAAGATCAAACTATTTTTTGGGTATTTTTTTTTCCATTTTTTAATCTTTCCTAGTACGTCCGAAATTTTTGTTAAAAATCTATTTTTTTTTGAGTCAGCAAAATTGACCATTTTTTTCAATTTAAAAAAAAAATGGAAATCTCAATCTGAAATTCTTTTAAATATCAATTATCATTTTTTCAAAACTTATTTTAAGAAAATCAGAAATTATAATGTTTATTTAAAATATTTTGAACCAAACTTAACTTAGCTTTTGTGCAAAAAAGATGTAATTTGAAAATAAAACAAAGCAGGTCATAAACTTTCGCGTCTCTTGACAGGTGATGAATGACATATTTGCGAATTCCATGAGGCTAATTTTTTCTACGGAAGGAGAAAAGTGAAATAATTTACATTTAAGTGAACAAATTATTTACCTCGTTATTTTTAACGAAAACTTTCAGCGGTCTATTTTTTTTTTTTTTGTACTTAGCTTTCACCTTTACGTTTATGATGCTTTATGGAAAATATATTATAAAGAAATTAAAATAAGTCTGTTAAGAGTGACATTAAATTTCATATTCCCTAAGAAATGTATCTAATTAATTTATAGGTACCTTTCTTATGAAATTTTATCAGAACTGTACATAAAATACTATAATTTTATGTACATTTATTACATTTTACTGTTATTTGTATTTCCATTCATTTTATTATTAATTTTGATATTTCATTTATGGAAAAATGACGTAACTGAGATTAATATAAAAATAAGATCATATAAATTTCATAAGATGATACTGATACTTGTAGGTACCCTTTTCAGTTGATAATTGAAAAATCAAATTAACTTCTCCACACGTGTTTCGCAAAAGTAAAGGCCTTAACAGCGGAGAACAATGCTTAACTCAAATAACGAAACTTAATTATATTCTAGTTGGTCTTCCGTACTTTATAAGCCCAGTTATAAGCACAGAATTACATTTCTTAATTACTGTGGATCTTCTGATTAGTCAAAATGATACAATTTACAATGCGCTAAAAAAGATCTATCTCACAAAGACACTTAGGAAAGCCGATGGGGCTTTTAACTAATTTTATAATATTTTACTTAAATGTAAAATCTATTATAATTAAAGAAATGACAAATAACTGTATTAAAAATTCATTTTTCATCGAAAAAAAATTTTTGCTTTCAGAAAATATTGTCCATATTCATAAAAACGACTAAAAGCAAATAAAAAGATTTGAAATTAAATAATATCTTTGTTTTATTGAGGTTTATATGTTACAATTCAGAGCTGATTTTCAGGTACATTGGCTCCAATTAAAAACAAAAAAAAGATTTACATTCCTCAAAGCCCTGTGCTTTTAATTATTGTAATCACTAAACCCGATGCGATCGAATTTCTAGCGTTTTCATAAAATTAGTTAAGGGGGGGTAATAAATATTTCAAAAGAATATTTCTACCATGACTTTAATAAAAAAAATATTTATAATAATATCGATCATCTGTAAATAGTTCCTGAAAGTTTCATTAACATCCGACAATTATGTCTATTTTTACACAATTTTTCAAATTAATGTCTGTCATACCACGTGATAAAAATTGTCTGTTATTTACTAGTTCCGCTCATACAAATAGAAACAAGGTTTTTTAATCAAAATTTAGAATGTTCTAAAAAGAAGGAAAATTTGTTAAAAATAATTAAAGAAAAATTTTGGTCTTTCCTCTTAATAATAACATAAGCATTTAGACAATAAAATTTTGATTTCGGCAAGGTTGGCGTCTTTTTCATCAAGCTATGCTCTTTTTTACCGATTTCGTGGAGGTACCTAAATTTACCCAATAAATATTAGTGATCTGCAGAAGTTTTTCATATGTCAACCGGCTCGAGTAGCCATTGGTAAAAATAAATCACGTTTATCAAAAGAAGCTTTTTGCGTAGTCTGACAAGGTTCAGGTTTTAGTAAATTGTTTTACCTTCATCCCCTCTCACAAACAATTGAGCGCCGACATTTACTGAGTAGAAAAAATAATTTTTAACATAACCAATAAACTTTTCCTCCCTTGTGTAAGAACATTTGTATGCAACTCAATAATTATTGCCCATAGAAATTACAGCAATCAACGTCGTTATATTTAAAGATATGAAATTATTAGAAAAATAGTTGTTATTAGTTATATATGATATCATATAACTTAGCTATTAATTATAAATTAAACTCTCCTTAGAAGTTAAAAAAAAATATGAATAATTAACAGTCTCCACTGGAAAAAAAGCTAACGATCATTTTATTTAAAGACTTAAGGAATTTTAAAACTGAATTTCAATTCACTGGTTTAATTGCGAAGCGTGTTACATGTTTATTTCATGTCCTAGTCTGTTCTTTCATGCAAGAGCCTTATAGATATTTCTGCATTTTGCTTAATTTTATCAGGTTGCCACTTGAATTTCTGCAAAATTAATCCATTGTGAAATGTCCAAAGTAATTCAAGCCCCTCAGTATATCAAGATACTGTTTGATCTGCAAATTGACAACGTATATCAAAATGTAGATTTCGACAATTATATTAAAAAAGAGCTAAAATTGACTAATTTATATATTCCCAGGAAATAATATTATAATGCCCAGTATAATGTATTTGTGTTGCAAGTGATATTCAAGGGTGAAATTTCACATGCAAATTTCTAATTTATAAGAAAGAACATATTTATCTACTACATGATGATGAAGATATATGTCACACCTGCATAAGTATGGTAGGAAAAATAAGAATTGTGTGAGTAATGTACAATTTGCTGTGAATGAATGTAAATGTATAATTTGATTGATATATTAATTGCCTCCTTAAATAGAGGAAAGAAATAACTGAAACACATTTTCTCTTAAAAAGTTTCACAAATTATTTTGCCAGATGTTAAATTGGAAAGTGGATTGGAATAGCGTTGTGGTTGCATTTTGTTAATTTTTTTTCTTCTGCCTTGATTTTTTCAAACATGCTCAATCAATGATATTATAAGTTTCTTTCTGCAGAATCTCATTGCAAATCTTTCCTCTTTACTTCCCTTCTTTCGCGAGTAAATTTTCCAGTATTCACTGCCCTATAGAGGGATTTATATTTAATTTTATATTTACATAGAGTTTTTCTTCCTTTGATTCTATCGAAATTTAACTGTTTAATTCTGTTAAAGAACTTTTATTCTGTTTTCTTCCTTTTAGTGATTAACCATTCATTTACTACCAACACTGATATTATCTACCAATAATAAATCACAGTAGAACGTGTAGTTCTAATAAAATCGCCTTTCTGTATATGATAAATATATCCAGTGAGAAGAAGTATTTTTGATTTATGATCTTTTTACGTTATTGCGTACTTATTCAATTGGTTTTTATCCCTTTGCAAGCGATTGTTTCCTAGGAAATATTAAAAATCATTCTAATAATTTTTCCCAAATGAATAACGTTTTTATTTCTAGCAGTTGAAATATATATTTGTTTATTATATTCTTTTGTACAGGCCACGAAACATGTATACAGCCTTCTGATTTTTTAATGCATGATATGATAAACATCATACAATAAATATCACATTTATCATTCCAATGTATTTAGCAAAACGACACAGTTTGTAAGCCGATTATCCGATGGCGCTCACATTCATCTGCACATGGCTTGTTAGAGGGCGTTAAGAGGAATCTACTAAAGTGTATGTAACATCTGCCGTATATTTCATTTATGGTAAACTTTTTGATTCTGAAATGGACTTAATATTGAATATCTGTTGTTGCAGTTTTTTTCTATTCAACTTGGTCAGTTGTAATCTTCATATATCTATATCCATTCTATTTGTTTTGCGTATTGTAGTTTTTCCTCATTTGCGGCGAAAGATTTCTCCGATGCATTTGTACAGTCATTGAATTAGCCTCCTTTCCTTGCTATCAACATACCTTCTTTAGATATATTGTATCCTGTCAAGAAACTTCTCTTTTGTCTTGCTATTTCTTTTATTACTTTATGCATGACTGATACACATAAATAGATAAATTGATATCTAAAATCACAAATTGTTTTTTCTAACAGTGCAGTATATATTCAAATGCCCTACATTAATTATTTACACTATTTACATTGTTCGGATTATTGTCTTCATATTCGTTGCCCTATTCACGATATTTCCGCCGCTGTAGACTCCGGCATTTTTCAGGTGACTGGAATTTCGTACTGAAACATTCATTTTGTCCAGCGAGGTAGATTGTTCTACTTTCCCGTGTCATGTCTCAGTATCAGTTAGCACCCTTCAACTCATTTTTCCAGGATATGATCACTCTTCACTTTTGCTGTTAGACATGTATTGAAATTACAACTCATTCAGTAAATTTATTGGATTCAAATAACGATTTATCCACTGGGCAACGTGACCTTATATTAAATATATAGAATTTAAAATTATCTAAATTGAAACATATTAACTTTATTTTCTCAGTGAAGCGAACTTCAGGTGTGAAGAAAGTAAATCCTTATATCTTTTATAAATAACTTTTGCATTCCAAATGTCAATTCAGTAAATGACAAACAACAAATATTCTTTAGTGTCTGCTTTCTACATTACCAAGAGAAAGAAGAGAATTTCTCTAAAATAAAATAATCAAAAAGTCGAAGTCCACGAGATATTTTCCTCTTGGCTTTCCGCTGGCAAGTTCACGTTTACAAATCTTCCTAATGCATAAATTTCTAGGACGAAATATATAAAAAGATAGATAGAAATCATAGAAATTATGTGTGTATGCCTAGGTGCGAGGGTGGACTTTGTTGCTATTGCAAGTAATACGTACATAAACACAAATACAAAAATACACAAGCACGATTACACAGACACTCATATATATATATATATATATATATATATATATATATATATATATATATATATATATATATATATATATATCAGGATATTCTATCGAAAACGTCAAAATCGCTGCACAACTGCACTCGTGTTTCAAGGTGTATCAAATCCATCTCATCAGATTATTTTAACGATTCTCTACTTTGCATTGTACCTTCTTTTAAATTAATTGTTACGAACGTTGTAATTGTACACTATTCGTTCTCATCATACATATATATATATATATATATATATATATATATATATATATATATATATATATATATATATATATAGCTGGTGTAACAGCAAAATTGCCCAATTGTTAGATTAATTTTGAACCATTTTACCTTAAAATGATTAATGATATCTTACTGAAATTTCCCGAGTCTTTTAAACACTATTGGTCTCACCTGTGAACAATAATAATGTATCCTTACTCTTCAATATTAACAGAAGAATTTTAATGAAATAGATCATTAGCAATAATGACATTCTTCGTTCATTGATCATTGCTATGGATCGAAAGCTCTTGAAATATTGAAGTAAAGTCCATATATATATATATATATATATATATATATATATATATATATATAATTTCAAGGATCATTTGCGAAAATATTCAAGATGATCTTTGCCATGTCTAACATTATAACTTTTTGTGCTGAAGCAACAAGTTGCCTTCCACGTTTCACTTACTGCTCTTTGAACTGCCGTAGGTGAAACTCCACTCTCACGTGCCAAATGACTTATTGATTGAGTTGGATCATTTTTTAATTGATCTCTTTAGCTCCAAGGTGAAATGATAATTTATCTTCTTGTTGTGATCACCTGATCCAATTTCCCTCTCTACTGTTCCAGTTTTTGTTTTTTTTTAAACTTGAATGGAATTTGGAAATGGAAGCCAATATATGAATATTGGTATTTTTCCTCGCACTATTGCTCAAGTAAGAAAACAGTGGGGTGGACACAGGTCTATTTTATCCTGTTCTCTTTCTATCTGAATTTTCTTAAAGTGGTATTCAATTGAATACCCCTTTAATCTTAAAGTAGTTTTAGAATCCAGTAAAATAGTTAAATAAATAAATATAAATGCCAAATGTATTGTAGCGTAACACAAAATAAAATAAAAAACGAGACTCTAATCTCACGTCAGCGTGAAATTAAATCAATATCAACAGACAGATATATCTAACCCTCACCTAAACTTAACCGATTTTCAATTTGACACATAAAAGTTATACTTGCATCTTCACTTATCAAAAAATCCAACACACCCTTACTAAATAATTTTGAATTAGCATTACCCCATCAACTGAAATTATATAATACTCTTTGGCTTATAAATAGATGAAATCATTTTTTTCGAAGGTTATTCTCAGCATCGTTTGAAAATGTAAATGAACTTCAAATTTTATGTTTAATTTAATATGTAAGTTTTGCTTTTGAAACATAGTAATTTCTTTTTCGAGATGTAAAAAATAAATATCATATTATGTTCAACAGTTTATCGAGAACTGGATTCTAAAAATAAAATTTAAAATTACTCTGGATGATGAAACTTACTGTATTTTTTATTTCATTCATATATATATATATATATATATATATATATATATATATATATATATATATATATATATATATATATATATATATGTATATATATATACATTTATATATATATATATGTGTGTGTGTGTGGTTCGTACCATCGTGGTCTAAGCGTACGTAAAAGTTTATTCAAACAAAATACTGAACATTTCCGTCTGAAACTAATTACATGGAAGAGACATGGGCTTAAAACAAAAAGTATATTTCATGTCTGAAAAATACATTGAAAACATTATTTAATAATCATGATTAATCCGCTTTTCACTATCTTGTACAACGTCTTGTTTCACTTTAGCACATCATAATAGTAACACCTTTCATATCCCAACAAAGAGAAGAGAACGTTTTCTGCGCATACTTCTGGTTTTGGAAGAATTTCTTTTTTTTAATATGTCATAGCATCGTCATTTCCTTTAGATATGATTTTATAAACCCGTTTTACATCACTGATGATGATTCTATAAAATGGAGGATCGGAAGCATGTTTTTCAATTAATTACGAGCAGAGAAAATCATTTTGATTAAGTTGAAAAGAATTTGAGAGGACAATTGACCAAGATACATTTACGATTCCATGGAAATTTTTCTGTTTGGTGTTTCACATTTATTGAAAGGTTGTTTTTAATTATCCTGCATCTATTTGAAATATTCCTCATGCGTTGTAAAAACTTCGTTTTCATTGACGAATATCACATTCCACTTTTCATGCTGAAGAAGTCTTTTTTTCAATTCATAATGCATAGTATCAAATATAAATGTAATGTAAACTAGATTTAAATGAATAACAGAAATAATATGCTATAAAATAATTCTCAGAGAAAATACAGCCAAGAAAATCTACAACTATTTTTTATCCTACCGATAAATATTGAAACGTATCTTCTACTGATAACATCCTCAATGCGATAGGACATTTCTTTCAGACTATTTCACATCTAGTAACAGAAATTAGATATTATATTATTATTTGAACTCGCTTGTGGGTTGAAGACATCTAGAGGCTTTGCCGATCTGTGTTAAAATTATCGTCCCAAATATGACATTAGGTACGAGGGAGAAGGTTTTATTTTTTATTTCTCATTTATTTGTCTAGACTACGTACATTTTATTTTCTGTTTCTTACCAGTTTTGTTTTACGATTCATAAATTGTTGTCTGTTCTTGAATAAGAAACTGATGATGATAGAAAGTACACATGCATTGAATTACCTTCAATAGATGAAGATAACAACGATGATAGTGTAAACGAAAATGAAGAGGGATCCATCTCCAATTTTAGCTGACATCCGCAGCAGTCCCATGCTACTGTCACAATCCGGAAATAGATTGAAAAGAAGTCATGCGTAATGAAGGAATCTGATGATATAACTGAGTTGTCATTTCCTGTTCAGAGCGTCTCTGCTGCTACAGGAAAAATACAAGACGTAGATTTAAGATTCATAATCTATTGATACAGATAATTCTGTAACGCTTCCTTCGACATTGGAGGGAAGAAAAGGTTATTACAACGGAAATCAAATAAGGACCTTTTCTACCAGGGATTCAGCAACAAACTTCAGCATATGAAGCAGCGCTTTCCATGTCGACCTGTCGAAAATGTTTTCTTCTCCAGTCTCTATGATTGCCTATTACTTCAACCAATAAATCCTTGAATATGTGATTTTTTTCTACTCAATCTTATCCAAAGGCAACAAATACTCGAGTACACTTGGAGATATCAATATATTTATTGTGATTCATCTGTCTGTATAGCATCTCGTAACCAGGAGACGGACCTTGGTTTCAGAAGGTTTTGTAAGGAATGATGCTGTTCAGTTTTCTATGCAAGGAAGTGCTTTGAAGAAATTCTGTGGTACTTCCACGTCAGTGAAAATATGCAATGTTCCGTTGTCACTGGAACATTTAAAAGAAAAAATGTCTGCTATATTTCAAGCTATATATTTGCAAAATGTCAGTACGGTGGAGATGATAATTTTCAAATCGTTCATACGATCTGAAGCCACAGATATTCTTATTTGTCACTTATTCTGTTTCATGTCAATACCAATATGATCACTAATGTCTAAACAGGCAAGCATCAAGGGTTGTCGATCTTAATTCAGAAGTTCAAGAAGAAAATCCCCTACCACCTTATGTATAACAATATATTCCCCAGCCTTGTGGATATGTTAATAGAAAATAAATGAGGAATGATACGTTGAAAAAAGCATTGAAGATTTTCCCATAGAAATCTTCATTAAGATTGAAAACAATATGCTCCTTTATTACGACACATTTCTGTTCTGTGTGTATTGCACAGATCATAATTAGGATAATGTACAGAACTTTGATTTGCGGCGAGAAATTGTAGTGATTAAACTTTGCATATTTTTAATGCGACATCATCCAACAAAACTAATATAACTACAGGATCACAGATACGGACACAGACAACGCTCTGAACTTTCTAGTAATCTTCTGGGGCCTTCCCACAGTGTACCTTCCCCGAGTTTATAATGTGATAGTTGTAGTTAATGGGGATTTGTCATGTTTGACTTCGCAGAACATCTGGACAAAGCTGCCCTGCATGTTCAAAGAAGACCATATGATGCTGAGCCGAGTGCAAGGATAGTTTACGTACCGTAGGTTTTCAGAACTTCATATTACTGTGAAAGACTTGATAGCTTCTGTGGTACTGAATTCAACTATGACAATAACAGCCATATATAGAAATTAACAATCGACATTAACAATTATGCTTACTTCATTTATTTTTTCCTTGACATTTATAATATTTCTGTTTTCTGTAGAAACCAAAAACAATATTATATTAAAAACTTAATTAATTTGATTGTTTGTTTAACCGAGTATATTTAAGTATATCCACTCTTTGAATAACAGTAACCATTAACCATTCCCGCCAAATGTTCCATTTTTGGGACGTTCATATTTTATTTTCTCGATTAGAAATGTCAAAGTTTCAATAAGAATTGGAGTAACATACAATCACTGAAGAGAATTATCCATATCAAATTCCAGTTTGAAATCAAAATTAGCCATTATTTGGTTAATGTATCTGAAATGAAAACTAAATTGCCATGAACAATGTTTTGTATTGATTAACTTAATTCATAAGGATTGCTGATGATTTTTGGTATTTTTATGATTTTTAATTCTTTTGAAAATATTTAAACTTTGGAAATGCATGGAAATAAAGCAATACATTAGTTATATTATTCTGTTTCATTTTCGGGGGTTGAAATCTAACTCAACTCCAACAAAGATTGTGTTAGTTATGTGCAATGTACTGAGAATGATGAATCGTACAGCAAGTGGCTCCATATTTCCTGCTATCGATTTCTTGTTTGCCAATATTACACGGTCACGTACACTTATTGCGAATGCTAACGAATAATACATAATTTGAGAATATTCTATGTTATCCTATACGAGATTCGATCTAGTGCATGAAAGAAGAAATTAGACATACGCTTCTTCATTATGCATAAATGATGCAGCCGAACAGCGTTTAACATAGAAGATTATTTAGTTTCGAACATTGTAAACTTGTCATTTCATTCAATCGTACTATTTAAAATTGCCCATAAAATATTTGAAAATTATTTGAATCAACTAAAAACAATGAATCAAATGATCTCACTTATGTTAACTGTGCTGACTCTTGGGATCCTACCTAGGACTGGCCTCACCATCCTTGTCCAACAAATAAATGAAGATTTTTGAGATCTACTCCACAGTTTAATGGATGTGTTCTAAGTAGTGGTAGGAGCTTGTCTCCCTTCCAGTGAATGTGGATTTAATCATTTCGGATTATTTAAGTTTATTGAAATTTATCCTCAGGGAATATTTTTCTGGTGAAGTGCTGTCTCTCAGTTTATTGAGAAAGATCATGTTTGAACAACTTAGATTAAAAATCTTAATTCTTTTATTTGTATTACCGTTAATCATTCCGTTCATTACATCCCTAGTTAATCCTTTCGTTCATTACTGTTGATTCAACATATTTGCGCATTAAGCAAGAATTGATTAGAAATACATCGGATATCAGGATCAAAAATAATAAGTTTATAACTTATAATACCTTTTTCCCAATGGAGTTTCGGATATACTGATATAAACGAAAACGAAACGATTTATATGATATTCACGTCTTAAGAAATTGTTAAGCGACAAATTCAATAATGTTAAAAGTTAAGAAATGAGGAGAAATATTAAGGATAACAATAAGAAAGCAGAATAAAAAGCGTAGAGAATGAAGAAACATAAAAAGTGAGATGAATAGGGAAATGCAGACTGAGAAAGTATCCGAGAGAAAAACTCAAAACAAACTAAAGACACTTTCTATGTAAACATATGAGAAATCCCAAATATATCTTACTCGTGTATTTGCTCGAAAGAAACGGGAAAGTAGGGACTAGTCATATTTAGGAGAACAGAAAGTCTGTGTGCGAACAGAAAGACTGTTTTTCAATAGAATGAAATTGTGAAAATCACAGCGGCAGAAGACAAAGCAAAGTAGAAAATGTTAAAAATATACGTTTGAATGCTAAAAAGAAGAGAATTAAAAGTACTTACATATTTAAAATGCGTACATAAACAAAAATCGCAAAACACAAATATAGGAACTGTGAATATGAAAGATAGGCACACGAAAGGAATAGGAAGATGGACATGTTGACTATGTAAAAGAAATTATTCAACAAGAATATGGCTCAGGGTAATGTGACAAAAATAAGAGACGCTGAGAAGAAAATGTGAATCAAGGAAAAATCCACAAAGCTTTAAACGAGAAGAAAGACAACAAACAATACACAAAGTCTGCATAAGCACTGGAAACAAATGATATGAGTGATTTGATAGACATAAGTAAAGTTAAGTTTGCGTACTGCAAAGAAGTGTATGCAACATGAAATATATTTTTAAAAACGTAAGTGCACAGGGAAAAGTCAAACAAAATCAATATGGCTGGGAAAAAGCTTCCGGCAAAAACGGAAGAACGAGAATGACATTTGGATTGCGAAAAAGAAATCGTGAGAAAAAATGTAATTTCAATACAGATGAATAAGGTGGAAAAGAAAGGAAATAAATCCATATCCGAAAGTAACAAACCATACAAAATCGGAAGCTAGGCTATGATGTCTCCTTTAAGAATTCTACTTTAATATTGCCATGTTTATTCGGAACTGTGATTATAACGTTGATTAGTGCATGCGCATTAACAGGATGCTAACATATTAGCAGGTATATATGCGATTAGAGATATGCAACGTTATCCGAAAAAGGTTTTCCGGTCAATATATTTGCTAATTAATATCAGAAATGGCCCGACAACAGCGCATGAAGACAAGGGTAGAACAACAATATACACTTTTACATTGTATTATTTCATTGTGTTCCTCTCCGTTATTTTCCGTTCAATAATGTATTTTACACTTGCTTATCATTAAGAATAAATACGTATATATGCTTTGTGGATGTATAATATTTAAAAAAATATTATTTTATTATAAAATGAAATAAACATTTTTCATAAGGCGTTTGGCACGTATAAACTGATTCCTACATTTTCCCTCTATTTCCAATCTATAATTTAAAAAAAAAAACGAACTAAAATTCTGCTTATGGGAATACTACTGAAATATGCTGCGAAACATTTAAGATTTCACAGGAAATGTAGAAAAAAAATTTTTTCAGTATCATCCATATCCTGGTGTCATATTAAATCAGGTATATATATATATATATATATATATATATATATATATATATATATATATATATATATATATGGGGGAAATGCGACAGTTTAAACTGGGAAGGTAGAGGGAGATATATATTATATAGTTAGTATCGCTCAAGGTTTAGGTCCTTTTTACAGTAAGGTTCACTCATTGCTAGGACCGGAGCCACTCCTGACATAGGGTATAGTTTATATAAATAGGAGAGAAAGAAAATGGCTAACTCTAAACTTGAATAGGTTAAAATTGTATTGATCAGGAATCATACTTTTGGGAATTTGTTCCGCAGAGAAGTGGTTCGCAGAAGAACCCGTTTGAGTGCAAGACTAACAAAAAAAGGAAATAATGAAATAATATTTAATCTTATAAAAAACGTCTTAAAATTACAACGAAGATAATTCCATTCTTCTTGCGTTTTATTCGCTTTACACTTTTTTGCATACCCAACCGGTTTTGATTTGAAACAAGTTTTGTCTTTTTCATTATATCGTGTTAAATTTATTGAATTTGTTACTTCGTTTTTCATTGTGAAGATATTTTATTTTGATTTGTGCCTAAACTTGTTTTCTATATTTTTCTTTTCTATTTTATAATTTTTTTTTAATTTCTATCTTTAATAGAAAAAATGAAAACAAAGCTTTCCTTTGGAACAATTAATTTAAAAAAAATAATAGAACAGTGGAGATAGGATAGGTAATTTTCGTCCTTTTAACGGTATTTTCGCAACTGAAACTGAATTCTATATGCGATTACTGGTGGAAGGGAATGGTGCTTGATGGGAGCATTTCGTATTATCTCATTCAGTGTGTCAAGGTTGTCCGCTTTCGCCTTTTCTTTACGTTCTTGCGTTGGAACCTTTCTTTCACAAGTTAAGGACGAATCTGGTCCTACGCGTAATTTTTTTACCTGGTTCTACCATCTCAGCCTGTTATTCCGCCTATGCTGAGGACGTTTCGGTACATGTGTCGAGCAGAGCCGAGATTGACGAAGTCTGCAAAGAAATCACAAGGTATGATACAGTGACAGGGTCCAAGATAAACCGCGATAAGACTGTTGGGAGCATACTGGGGTTTTATCTTCTGGGAATTTTCCTCTGGACTGATTGACCGGTCAGGATACTCGGCGTCTGGTTCGGTCCCAATCTCTTCCTAGAAATGAAGTGGTGGGAGGTGCAGGAGAAATTCGAGGTCGCAGTTCGAGTGTGATCCCGGAGGAATCTTTCCTTAAATGGGATGGCGGATGTATGTGCATCGATTCTTCTTTAACAACTCTCTCTGCGTCCATTTCCGTCTACCTCACTAATTTAATTAGTTAGGCTAAGGTACCTCGGGAGATCAGTTACCTCCAGCCTTCTGAAGGCGTTTCGAGTAGGCCTCGTCAACATACGCTTCGCACCGCGTTCCTAGATCGAATACGTCTTGATTCTGATGAGGGCGAATTCTGGAAGGACGAAGCTCATAAGAACTGCTCATTCCTGAGAAGTGTGCACTCGCGCGAGCTCTTCCCACACCACCACCCGCGTATATCCTGAAAGTGAGTGCTACGTTTATCGAGAATGTTGTATTGCTCTGAATTCCCTCCTTCGAGGGTTGGATGGCATCTCCAAAGTCCAGGCGTTGTATCGAAGGACATTATACCATTTGTTAGGGTATGAACTGAATGACGAGCTCTCTCTTCCTCTCTCTCTCTCTCTTTCTCCATCTCTCTCTCTTTTTTTCTCTCTCTCTCTTTTTCTCTCTCTCTCTCTAGAGGTGAGTGCTACGTCTATCGAGAATGTTGTATTGCTCTGAATTCCCTCTTTCGAGAGTTGGATAGCTTTTCCAACGTCCAGGTGTTGTATCGAAGGACATTATACCATTTGTTAGGGTATGAACTGAATGACGACCTCTCTCTCTCTCTCTCTCACACACACACACACACACACAAACACGAAGTAGGAGACACACTCAATAAGGCTTTCGACGCCCGGGTTGAAATACTGAGGCATTGGCTGGTTATTCGTAGGGCCCTCTGGCTTGCCAAAATACTGTTTTCAGCGGGTTTGGAAAAAATATTCAAACTGCGTTCGTTGTGATGGGGAGGTGGAGAGCCTAGCTCACGCCTTCTTTAATTTCAAGGTCGTTGTCCCGTTTAGCAATTTTGTTGAAGGCATCATATTTTGCATGCTGCGGGGAAAGTTTTTGTCCTCGAGGACAGTTCTGTCAGTAGACATGTGGCACTGCTGAAGACGTTCTTTACATAATAAGTGGTATGAGAGCCGTGATATGGACGACACGTCAGAAGGGATTCTGCTTGGTGAGGAGAGAATTTCACTTTATTTCAACTAATATTGTTCTTTAAGCCTTTTGTAAACCAGACGGGTTTACTGAATGCGGAATAACCAAAACGGAGGTTCGAAATGAAACGGTAATCTTTATAATATCAGCAAAATACAATACTCGCCAGTCTCATGAAGAAGGTACACTACTGCTTGTGGTGAACTAATTAAACAGCATATTGCCACCAACTTACAATAGTGTTCAACATATTTATGGGAATTGGAACATACCCAATAGTGCCCATAGGTACGGGATATAACAAAACCTCAGCTTAAAGTCAAGATTAGGACAGAAAGATAGCGGCTCCTTCTACCAGACTTTGGAAAAATGTCGGTGAGTCTTGCTCATTTGTGCCGAATAAGACGAGATGAATTAGAGTGGCAGTTTGATACTCATTTTTCATTAGGAGATTGCGCTGTGTTGATCATTGGCAACCAGGGCCAAAATTAGCTTAGTTTAGGGTTGTTTTTGTCCTTTACGTTACCGTAGCTACTAGTCGTATGCTCTTTGCTCCGCTTATTTTATTTCTTCCCCATCGTTTTTATTTTAAGCTCCCCTCCTTGGTTATGTGTTCAGAGACGTCAGTTTTCTGTGGATGCGCGACGCCTTTCGCTTTCGGGTGTGTTTCATAATTGTGTTAGTGTTTGAATGAGTGTGTTTGAGCAAATGGTTTGGACTAATAATTGTTATATATTAAAGGTCCGCATTGATTTCGTCAACTTAAAGGTGTTTCTACTACAATTAAGGATTGAGTGGGTATTACTAACACTTTTCCCACACAGACTTGTACATATGGTACTAGTTAGAACAACATAGAGATATTGAGATATTATGGTGGTTGTAGTAAGAATGGTAAGTCAGAATGCGTTGTTTTGGTGTTAACAATATCGTAGTATGTTTGGGTCAATGATTTTTGGCTAGCTAAGTTTCATGTTAAGACAGAAAACTGTACATTCCCCATTTTAGCCCTGTGCCATATTTTGTATATATTATATAAATGTAGAAGATAATACTATTGAAGTGACTTGTCTAGCTAAATATTGAATATTCCTGACACGACTGACTCCGTCGAGTTAACTGCTGTGTTGTCAGGCACAGCATCCAACAGTTGGTGATGGGGATGATTCATTTTTTATTATAATAGTGGTGGAGAATTTTTTCAACTTGTGAAATCAGTACGTCGAAATAAATTACGTCAGAAACAAAAGAACATTAATTCAGGCTAAATATATACTGGAAGTGAATTTGCGTCAAACAATTAAAAATGGAGAACTTGAAACAATAATGTTGGAATTAATAAGACAGCAGCCAGAAAAGTGACAACAACAGTAACAACAATTCCAGGAAACCATGCAGATAATACGAACAACAGAAAAAAAGGCTTTGGTTTTTCTCTTTCAACCTAATATATTAAACAAATAATAGACAAGGAAATATTTCTTCATTCAATTTTTTCTGTTATAAATTCTGTTTTGTGTATCTATCATTGACATGAAAGTTTACATATCAGTTCTTTGTATAAATGCCAACCAAATACATTGAAATTGTTATGACTAAATTGATATTACTTCAAATATCGATTATTTTAATATTCCGGGAAAAATGTTTGCTCATTTATCCGATTCATCTTCCTTTAGACTTGATGCTTGTGTAACAAATAACAAAGCTCTTAAAATATCATATTTCTGATGCTGAACAAACGATTACTGGCTGAATGAGACTGGAATAACACAATATATTTAACAAATGTTGAACTGTTTTTTTTCCTTTTTTACATAAAATTAGTCTCATCTTCCATCAAACTTTAATATATATATATATATATATATATATATATATATATATATATATATATATTCAAACAAGTTTGGTTGAATAATCTACAACTTTATTTTATTTAATCATCTCAAAATGACGGATTAATTTCTTAGTGTTGATTTTAAACTTTTTAAGAAAGACGCCGTAGTTTTTCTTATTCCTTTTATTTTCTAAAGCAATTTCAATCTCATCCAAGATCAAATTCGAGCTGAATTTGAATCGACATGAAACGCGCTCCGTTATAAACAATTTAAAAATTAAGAGATTTGCACTTAGTCATGGCTGTGAACATCGAAGCTTAACAATTATTTGGGAAATGCATCAAATGATTTAACGGGTGTTCAGGTTCTTGAATACGCGTTTAATTTTTTGTATAGCCCTGACCTGTCCAGGCCATTGTGTTTCCTCCTTGACATGTCCCAATGTTCTGCTACGAAGTGAGTGTAGTGCACAGGAAGTGGATTTTATTTCTATATCAAAATCAGAATGTTTGTTGTTCATTAGAAGAACCAAATTTCTGATTCTGTAAAAGAAATAATTCAGTTTTTCATAGCTTTCTCGTGCTTACATCCCTAGAGATGAAGCTACTTGAGTGAAAATTACACTTTCTCAATTGAATGTGTTATCGCATCGGATTAATCTCAAAACAGTTAAGAAATTGAGAAACGGAAATTTGGTGGGAGAAGTGCAAAATAGGAAACATGTATACACTTTAATGAAGATGAATAATTTTCATAACACGAAAAGAAAATCCTTCCCCAATGAAAAAATTATAGTAGCCTCCTTCGTGTTCCTCCCGTCCGTAAGATGAGAGTATAACCGAACAGTCGTTCAAAACTTGAACGACTGACGATATTCAGTAACGCCCGCACGAGGGTTTCATGTGGCACAAGGCCTTTTTAACGTGGGCATTCCGAGCCCGTGGGCTCGGCCAAAAATATTCCGATTGAACCCGTATAAACGGGTTTAGGGCTGGCCTAACTCCCCGAAAGAGACTCCGCCCTTCGGCGTAGCCTCCTTCGGGTTCCTCCCGTCCGTAGGAAGAGAGTACAACCGAACAGTTGTTCAAGTCAAAACTTGAGCGACTGACTCCTTGCCTACTCCTGAGGCGCAGTATTTATTAAGTATGGAATAGTCCATTATTATTATTATTATTATTATTATTATTATTATTATTATTATTATGGCTAACAACCATAGAAAACAACTCCAAAAATGTTTAAATAAAATACAGAAATGTGACAGAAAATGGTTTTACATTTCCAAAACAAAATTTAAATGCTTATATATTAAGAAAACTATGGAGCAGCCAGTGAACCATACCTAAAAATACTTAACACAACCTATCATCAAAGCCTCAGACACTAGTATTTGGGGCATCTAGGACATCCCCAGTGGAGAGTTTTCTACACAGAATCTAGTAAAACACCTCCGTATTTAAGACGCACTAAACTAGAAGTACAGTATTATGTTAAAATTAAATCATGTCCAACTAATACAGCTTATAGAAGTAACTTTGACCGTAATTATTGCAACAAAAGTTAATACAACCCTATGGACTAAGGATAAATCATTTGCTGAAGAGTTAGGGTTAAATAAACTCCCTAAACAAAACTCTCTTTCCAGGTTAAATTCGAGGACATATTGGAACGCTACCTTAAACTTACACACACACACTTGTACTTACGCTCAAAGTGTGAGGATAAGAAAGAGCGTGTAGCGGAGTGCCAATATATTACTAAAAAAAAGAGCCATCTAAAAGGAATTTTTAATTTTACTGTGGTGGCTTATGCAATAGAGCAAGCTGTCAACATCATCAAACAGTGCAAACAAAAACTCTTATTTTTTTCGGATTCATTATCCGCCCTAATGGCTTGGAAGGAAAACAAATGCAACCGCACACTCATTATGAAAATATGTAAAATGTGTGGAAACATAAACATCAAACTATGTTGGATTTCTAGCCACATCTTTGTGAAGGGTAACAATACCACCTAGTAGCCGAATGAATTTTAGATGGGAATGTTGAATCAAGGACCAAAATCCCATACACTGAATATAAGGAGGTCATTAAAAAATACATTGAAAAAGAATGGCAACATTTCTGGGACAGTAACCCACATAAACTCTTCGCAGGTAAGCCCAAACTAAGAGAGTGGACGTCAGGTTTTAGAATATCTCGAAAAGAGGAAGCATTATTGGCTCGATTACGCATTGGCTACACGAGAATAACGCACTCGTACATGCTGGACAATGAAAATCAGCTTGTGTCCCAAGCATGTGAAACTGCATAAACTATTAATCACATATTAATCAAGTGTTCAAATCTTGCTCTCTTAAGACGAAAATGTTATAATTTAAAGATGTGAACTTCGATAAAGCAGAAGGAAATGGCAGAGAATTATTTCTTAAAACATTCGGCCTTTACAAAAATCCAAATAAAGTGAGAATGTTAATAAAATCAATTTCCAAACTATATATCTGAAAGGAATACATTAATAAAACCAGACTCTCATCAAAACTGTCTTTACAAAAATACGTTAATAAAACTTGATCTACAAAATTATATCTAACAAAATATACTTATTCTATTCATGCTAATATACCGTAAAAATTTTGTCGCCATTAAATAACACATTGCGGTAGATATGCTGTTAAACAAAACAAATCTACAAATGCAAAGTTTTGCGATAGCCAAAGTTTTGTTTTTTAAATTACTGATTGAGTATTTTAAAACATTAAAATAAAAAAAATATAAAATAAGTGTGTCCCTTATATATTAACTCTTATTTTTTAAATGGACTACAACGGATTGTGTTTCATTAAAATAGAATCAAGACTATAGATTACATCAATTTGTGTCCTAGCAATTCACCCATGAAGTGGATCTTGGATGAGATTGAAAGTACTCGTGAAAATAAAAGAAATGAGCAAAACTACGGCGGCTTTCTTAATTGGCATAATATCAACACTAATTGATACGTGAATTTGAGAGCATTAAAAAATAGATATATGTCTAGATTATTCAAGCAAACATGCTTGAATGAAAATATGCCAAATAAATGTGCGTATATATATATATATATATATATATATATATATATATATATATATATATATATATATATATTTCATTTTAATTAAAATTGAAAAAACATACAACCTTAAGTGTCCATCGATTATATTTTATTTTCCCAAGAAGCAGTTTTTTTTCTAGGTTCATCAGATCACCTTCCCAAGCATAAAATTTATGCTTGGAAATGCGATCTGAGGAATCAAGAAAATACACCTTCCTGGGGAAATAAAATATGATCAATGGACCCATAATTTTGTCTCTTTTTAATTTTAATTAAATTAATATTTGCTCTGGTTTGACACTGAGCTTTCTGAATTACATCCTCCTTGGAATTTTCCATACGAACTACCAAACATTTCATTACAGGACTACACACACACACACACACACACACACACATATATATATATATATATATATATATATATATATATATATATATATATATATATATATATATATATGTGTGTGTGTGTGTGTGTGTGTGTGTGTGTGAAATAAGTGCAACTAATATATGCAATGTCAACCAAATAGTGTCCTATTCCTCCTTACCTATGTTTGTGTGATCCGGACAACATATTGCAGGCTTATACAGTGTCTGGAACGCTTCTATATTCTATAGAAGATACGTCATGTATTGAACATCGTGGACATCATGAAAAGCCTATACCGTTGTGCTGCATCAAGGAAAATATTCTAGGATCAAGTCAATGGTTATGAATTGAGAATCTTGATAAATTTGTTACGTAGAAGTATTAGAGTAGAGTCGACCTCCAAGACAAAAATTAAATGGTGATCTTGTGGAAGGTAAACTGTCGCAGTGCATGCCAAAACTACACTACAAACAGTGTCTCGAAGGAAAACTTTACATCTATATAGACACCGGTTATTTTCTTTTGAAAATCTGAACTTTGAAAAGTCGACTTGGAAGAGACTGCTGACGATTGGCATTAGCGATTTTAATAAAGGTAGGATTGAACAGGGGGGCTCGTTACATGAAAACCAGTAAAATGTCCTGCACCTGTGCTCAATGCAGGTTGATTAACCTCACACGTAAGCACAACGCCAACGATGAAATTGTGTTCAACTTGATATTGGGTTTATCCGTCATTAGAAAGACGCAGCACCATAATATACACTGCGTGCCAAATTATTAACGAGATAACTTTTTTCTAATATTTCAAAAACCGTCCAATCAATTCACACAAAATTTTCACAAAATGTTGGTAACAACACCTGCGCAAGCACTGAGATTATCTTACTGATCTGCGCCAGGCAAACAAACTGGCGACATATTTCTTTTCAGCACGGTGATTTGATCGTGCCAAATTATTAGGATGATTTAGCAAAATTCCCAGAATTGGGCAAACAAAAAGTTTACTAATGTTGTACGTGAATGTTTATGATCAAAAGAAGCTAATAAATAAGGTAATCAAACAAATAATAACAGATACAAACAAAGGCACAGTTTTATACAAATTAATAGGGAATGTGCTTTCCCTGTTTTGAAATTACTTGAAGAAGTCGACGATCCATAGAAGTTGTTAATTGTAGGATGTCATCTGCTGTAATGCCGCGAGATATGTCAAGAATTGCTTCCCAATACTCAGCGTTGCTCCTGAATTGTCGTCCGTTGGCGTACAGTCTTCGCTTTTTTGATGCTCCAAAGGTTTTCGATTGGATTCAAATCCGGAGAATTTGCTGACCACTTCATTTGTCGAGGTCCATCGAAGCCTAACTGTTTCAAACATTCAGTAGTCTTGTGAGCAGCATGTGAGGGATCATTATCTTGCATAAAATCAATAGACCTTCTGAACGAAGTCTTTGCTATTTTATCCACGTTTCAAGATGCTCCTTCATAAACGCTATGTATGCATCAGCAGTCATTTTGAAGACATCTAGTACTCTCCATGAGCTCACTAATGTTTTTTCCAATAATATCACCCCAGATCATTATACCTCCACCGCCTTGTTGGCGTCTCAAATGCTCATGGCGATTCTGTCTGCTCATTACCCAGTCTTTGCACCATTTATCTGGCCCATCAAGTATTGCTCGAGCTTCGTCTGTGGACAAAACTTTAGAGAAGTCAATCTTCATATTGTCCTCGGCCCATTTCCTTCGATTTTGAATGTGATTTCTCGTCAACAGGGGCTTCTATACAGGTTTGAGTGTTGTTGCTATTAGTTTTCTTTTCAGCATTACTTAAACTGCTTTTACGACCCATCTTTTCACTAAATTCGTACACTTTTCTAATAATTTGGAACTCTCAAATAACCGTGCTGATAACAAATACGGCGCCAGTTTGTTTACATTGCGCAGATCAGTAAGAAAATTTCAGTGATTGCGCAGGTCTGTGTTGCCAACAGTGTGTGAAAATGTATGTATGTATGTATGTATATTTGTGCGTGTGTTTGTGTGTATGTATTAACATCCAGAGGACGGCTTACACACACTCCATGATGCAGGTTAAACATTAAGAAAAAGATCCTCTTCCACCTGACGTCAGCCTCAACATCAATGCACAGTCGGTAGAAGTCATCGATTATCTTAAGAGAATCATCCTGAGTAATGTTCCTTGCGAGAGAGACCTTGACAGCAAAAGGGACTCATACTACATACGGAAAACTATCACATCGCTTAATTAGCAATCACGGCTTCACCATATAAACCACAACAATGTTCTTCCGTGCCGTGGTCCTCTGTAGCTTTGGGTACGCTTGCAAGGCCTGGGCATTGTATCATCGGCACATCGAACATCTTGAACTGTTCCTGTAAACGAGTTTCCGAAGAAAACTTTGCATCAGTTGGGAAGACCGTGTCACCAAGTACACAGTCTTCTCTCAGGCATCTCTTCCCAACATCGAGGCTACTATCCTACATCATCGACTCAACTGTATGTGTCATATGTCCCAAAATTGTCCTAATCGATTTTTACGTATCATTCTATTTGGAGAACTGCAAGAGACTAGCTCAAAACGGTGTTTCAAGAATCAGTTGAAATCGTCACTGACACAGGGCAACATCGACCCGGAAATTTGAGAAAACTTTGCTGCAACTCGGCATTCCTGGCGTAGCATAATCAGAGGGATGGCCGAGACGAAACGAATTCCTCTGTGATTCCTGCTCATGAATCGTCAGAAATAGGCTCGGGCGTCGCGACACGGTTGGGAAAGAGGCTGACGATCACGATACTCGGATGGGATTGGGTGGTGACGCCGAATATATATATATATATATATATATATATATATATATATATATATGTATATGTATATATATTAGGTTGGTGCAAAAATAATGACGTAATAATGTCATTATTACGTCATTATTTTTGCACCAACCTAGTATATATATGTGTGTGTGTGTGTGTTTACAATTATATATGTATTGTTGTCTGTATGTGTATATGTCTTCAAATATACAAAATCAACTGTAGCTTGAAAAAGTTCGTTTATTGAAAACTTCAAATTTTCAGTAAACTCGTAATTATTTTTAAAATTCTAAACTGAATGTACTGAATATTGAAGAGCTACATTACAGGACATTAAGAACAAATACACATTTTCTTAAAAACACTGTACAAACATAAGCATCAAATATTAATGCAAATATTGCAAGAGATATTGTTATAAATATCAACTATTTATTTGTTATTACTCAATATTTATCGTAGAAACGTTCAGCGATAATTCTTAGCCTGGGCCTAAAAGGTATCAAGTCTGCACATTTATTGTGTTATTTTTGTAACTAACATTTTTGGGAGTTAGAAATATTAACATATACTTACTGATGCACTGGAGATATATCAAGGGGATGCGTTGGTCAAGTCAAGTGCGTGTTAAAACATTTTGAATGCCAAATAGAAATAGCAGGTGGAATAATTTTACGATATTTTTAATTAATCAATTGACAATTATAAGGGAACAAATAGACTCTCTCAATAGAATCTGATTACCTCAAAATGAATCGAAGAACATCAAACAGCCAGTGACATGCCATACCTCTGTTTATCAAGTTATTGAGTCAAAATTCAAAACACAAAAGTCAGCAGTAAGAGCTTTCCGGTTTTTGTATAAGGTCGCTGTATTCATGATTTCCTCTATCCAGAAGAAACAAATAATTAATGCAAAATACTAATTGTTTCTCATGATTATAGAGGTTGAAAGAAATATGACAATGGATATGCGGATATGTGGCCCTCTTTTCTTTTTTTATTATTTTTTGTAGGATAATCCCACTACTCACTCATCTAACAAAACACTGGACACTTTGAGGAATACGTGTTTCGTGCATTGGCCGTACAACATACAAAACCCATTATACAGTACATGATCATTTCCTGATTCTAAGTTTAAAAAGATAATTTAAGTGGAAATATTTTCGAATGAACCGAAGGTGATTACAGTAATAGACATGTACCTCAAGAATCAAACTTAAATTTGTCAGAGAAACAATGTATGAAATATGTTGTAAATATTTTATACGGCTCTCATATTGATTTGAGGCTTTTCAGCATCCCACGAACTTTAAAACTGTACAATTTATATTAATTTTAACATTATGTTTTAAGGAGCTCATCTTGTACGTCTCATACGATTTACACCCAAATCGACGAATAATTGTGGCTATTACACGACTTTTTCACACATATTAAGTCAATAATGCCTCGTAATTAGGCAATAAACAAAATTTTTCTTCTAATTTGTGTAGGATTCTGACACTAACGTCCATAATTGAATTGCTAATTGACGAAGATTATACATATATATATATATATATATATATATATATATATATATATATATATATACAAGTATACGATTGGTGTAATATAATTTGTTGGAAATTATAACATAAACCTTTCATAAAATCACTACAAAAATAGCCATTTTGTTTCAAAGCTTCTGGTGTCTTATCAAGTGGTTGTGCTGAATGTAAAATAGAATTGTAAAAGATTCAAATCAAACAAACATCCCTATACATAAACTACAATGTCCAAACACAAGAATATGTAAATTCAGAACACTTGACAATGAAACTTGCTTATAATTATTAATAACTTAATATTAGGTTCAGACTAAAATAGAAATCATTCTAAATGATTAATATTAAATTTTACTCTATAACTGAACAATAAAATTACAAGTTTTTAAAATTTTTAAATTTAACTTGGATCAAGTTTAAAGAAAAATATTAGAAAAAATACATATATTTTATTATCTAATTTCTTTTAATTAAAAAAAGAAACAAAAATCTGTGAAAATAAACGTTAATCTAATGGGGATTTAAAACATCGTTACAACTTAGAAATATTTGAAGTGATGATATGGACAGAGGAGGACGAAAAATTGCTATGAAAATACATACACAATGAGATTATAATATATAAAGACGTAGATAATTTTAGATATATAAAAACACAAAAACACGTACGAAACAGGAAATAGATATCCACGACGACCAAAAAAAATAATATCAGACAACATATACAAACAATGAAAGGCATATATATGTAATAATACACAGATATATTAATAAAGACATAGACATATACAAAACCATGATGATTCAAGTTTGAAATTGTTAGTATACGAATGCAAACAAACTATGACGCAAAAAATAATACGCCCGTATTAAAAAGTAGGAAAAAACTAAAGACAAAATATAACAATTTTATCAAACTGACTTATAATGATTCACAGCACATAAAGATTAAAGTGAAACAAAACCAAAACAATTGATTATTAAGTCCACAAATATTTTTAAAATTGCTTTCAAACAAAACTATATGAATATTAGCATAAATAATCCATTTAAAAACACTAAGATATGCATATACAACTACATACACATATATACAAACACGTACATACGCATACACACCCATAAACCGTATATAAGCGCAAAAATATATAAACAAGCACATGCATACAAACATATATATATATATATATATATATATATATATATATATATATGTACAAACATACAAACACGTACACATATGTTCATATATACAAATATACCAGCAAATACACACATATATCCATATATATAAATGCACATATATATATATATATATATATATATATATATATATATATATATATATATATATATATATATATATATATATATATAGGTGGGGGTGTATATGAAGAAAAATATACGGAAAAAACAAGCAAAAATCCTTATATGCAATTATGCTGTTATGTTGAATTGATAATGTTAATTATACTTTATGAATATGTCCTGAAGATGGTTTATTAGACCGAAACGTCCGACGTTGACATTATATTAACATTAAAACAGCATAATTGCATATAAGGATTTTTGTTTGTTTTTTCCGTATATTTTTCTTCATACTGTCGGATCTATATCCATATATTTGCTTACATATATATATATATATATATATATATATATATATATATATATATATATATATATATATATATATTAATATATATATATATAATTACATATTTACATATATATATATATATATATATATATTTATGCATAATTACATATATATACACATATATATATCTACATAAAATACATACTTGTGCACACACAAACAACATAATAAATAAATACATACATATATGTACATAAATAGGAGGATTAGCAGATAATATAATTAATAGCAACTTACAGTAACATTGCATTATCGTCAAAAATATTACTACCGCTATAGTAATTTACATTTTGAGCTATGTTTACAGTTACCAGTGAGTTCATTCCTTTAATTTAAGAGATGGTTCTTGTCTGTAAATTTAATGATTTCAAAATCAACATTATACATAAATAAAAGGAGCACATGAGGAATTACATGCGCGAACTCACTTAATTTCCATTAAACAGTAGGTGTCTTGTTTAAACTACCAAAATGCTTGGAAAATGAAGTCTTGTATTTATGATTACTATTGTTGAAAGATTACACATATCCACGCCATCCTTCCTTGACTGGATTCATAGAACTGACAAATGATTTATTTATTTTTTTTAATATTAGGTGTTCCTAGTGTAGAAATTGTATAATACTAAGATCAAATTGAGAACTAGTTACACAATTATTCTGTAATGGGCAAATATATATATATATATATATATATATATATATATATATATATATATATATATATATATGGTTATTTCAACGATGCAATGCAATAAAAACACAAAGATCACTGAGAAAAAGAAATTATTAAAAAAAGTGTGAAATTTTAAAACAAAAAGAAAAGTGTTATCTGGGAGCGAAAACATTAAAAGCCCATCAACGATAACGATTGACATTCCATTTAAAATTTTCAAGATCAGGAATGACTGGAAACCAAGAATCTGGAAACGACTTCCACAATACAGAAGTGAGAGAAACGAAACTTTTGCCATAGAAATTACGCTAAGGTCTATGTCAGTTGTAATATTATGAGAACTTACCGCTAATCTAGTTCTTTATTTACATTCTTAAAATCTAGTTACCAAATAGTATAATTAGCATCGGTAAAAGAAAAACCATCAGAATAATTCTAGTAAAGGTACAGGGAAGGTATTCCCCTTCGTTGGTTAAGTGACTGATGACAAATTAGGGATTCTTATTTTAATTTTATCAAGGTCTCTGAATATATAGCAGAAACTCCAGACAAGATTTAACAATTTATTTTAAAAGTGCATCCAAACACGAGTTTGTAAAGTAAATTGTTCAAATAACGAACTCAAATAAAAGTGATATATTATTATTTATTACAAAAACGGATTCATTTCACTAAAAACTGAAATTTCGACGTGTGCAAAAATATGTGAATCCTTTTATTTAGTACTTTTCTCGACCATATTCTTGGAGCCTGGATGTTGATAAGATGCGCTTAACTTATATTAGTAAATTTCTAAAAGTTATGTAGAATTTTATGAAAATCGCTCGAAATGTGTGAACTTGCATACACAAACGGACTGACAGACAGACATACACACAGACATCTGTTTTTCAGATATAGTTGATTTGATACTACTCAACAAAGCTTTCAATAATATTAATGAAAACATTTTAGCCTTTTAAATATTTAGCCTTTTAAATATGGAATATTTTCACCATATCTTCTTCAGATATATATTGTTGTCAATTAAAAAAATCATATAATTCCGAATGGTTATGGAAGTATTAGGTTAGTACAAGGCACTGTGACATCTTTAACAGACAAAAATCGTCTTCTAAAAATGTTGAAAGAAATATAACTTGTATAAAAAAATATCGATTTCTAACCTGAAGAAGCGCAAGAAATTTATTTATTTACACAAGTTAAATTTCTTTCTTAATTATTTGAAGACGATTTCTGTTTCCCTATGTGTTCTCATACCCTAATATTCTCATAGATGTTTTCGGTGTATTAAGAAATCAATTTCGCCAACGATATATCTTTGAAGATGATATATTGGCAGAAATGTTCCTTACATGCTTTTTAGCCTGCATTTCTTTAAAAAAAAAACTTTTAAAAATATTTTTTGTGTTTCTTTTAAAATAAAAGATAATATATCAGTAATACGGTGTACTTGCTTTTACTTTCCAGTCCAGGATCATATTACAAGTAAAAAATTAAAATTTGGATTTTTTTGTACGCAATATATTTTGAAGAATTATGGATATTTTGTATGAGAAACATATTTTGTTTTCGCCGTTAAAAATTGTGGTAATCTCAAAAGTATACTAACTTAAATTTGAAACATTTATTAGCATTTATCTCAGCACTGAATTATTTTGTAAACAAATCATATGTAGTTCTCTCTGTCTGATAAAAAAAATATTGCGTCATTACTAGAGAACTACAACGAAATTGCCATAGGGAATTTTGTAAAAATGGTTCCTGAGATATTAAGTTCATATTTCCCCAAAATTGATGCACTGACGTCCTCAAGGGCAAATGGTCCAGTGGATAAACATTTTGTTATGGTTCAACCCACACAGACGTGAGTTCCGTACTTGGATACGACAGAGTTGAGTTAAGCATATCAAAGACATCCGGACGAAAAATCAAATCACCTAAAGCACTGATCGTACAACGGCCGATCCAACAGATAAGTAGGTTTGTTGATGGTAGGATTGTCATGGTATGAGGGTGGTTTGGGAACGGAAGGGCTGAAAATTTTATCCGGTTCAAGGGAATCATGAAAAAATATCATTCGATTTTGCAAAGGCATGTTATACAATCTGGTTTGCGAATAATTGTACAACATTCAACTTTTAAAAAGTTTTAAATTATGTCAAGATTACCCAGAGTCTATAAGAAAAACATAAAAAAATTGTAAATTATGTCTTGGTTTCCTCAATATCATGACCTCGCTCCCAATGAATTAGTGGGAGATGACTTGGTTTTGAGAATTCGAAGAGAATACCAAAAGAGTGAGAGTGAGATTTTTAGAGATTGAAGTATGCTTAAGAATGTCAGACAATTGTTTTTTTTTTTTCTCTCCAAAACTGCTGGAATGAATATCAATAATTTGTAAGGCAATAATTAATCTTACTGGTGTTTTTATTGACCAAAAGTAAATATGATCAGGTTGTATGACAATTCTCTTTGTAGTTGCTACTTCTTTAAATCCAAATATATTGCAGTTAGTGAATTTTTACCATTTAATTTATTAATCAGGTAGTAAAGAAATACAATGAGGCTCTTTTCTTCCTGAACTATATATATATATATATATATATATATATATATATATATATATATATATATATATATATATAGAGAGAGAGAGAGAGAGAGATTTACGTAATGAAAATCTTGGTAATTTCTATGAATAATCCTAAGGAGAACATTGAAATCCGGAGATCTCAATCTTAAATCAGAGCGATTAATTAAATGAAAACAGACAACTTTAAGGGTCCATGGTTATAATTTATTTGCCCAGGGAATTCCTTTTTCCTGGGTGATCAGACCACACATCTAAGGCTGAAGAAATGAATTTAAATTTGCCTATGTTTTTATACACGTTTGAGGAGTAGTATTATCTTGATGTAAGGTGATATAAAGAGTGGTGAGAGAGAGTGTGACAGACATGGTCGAAATTAGAGAGGGGAGGGAGAAATGGGAATGATTTCAAATTCATTTTTATTACAATACTTAATAGTGAGGAAGGGTTGTAAAGACCAGACATTGACCTATTGAATAGGTCATGTCTCAGGATACGATACAGAGAAAAAAGAGAAATAAAGAAATAGAAAATAACAGGTTTTAAGGATAGGAAGGAGAATACAGATTTAGAAAAAAAATATAAGAGAATTAATATGTTGTGGGCACAGGGCGGCTAATTTGGAACAGAAAATATATATTTTATATTTTTCTGTTATGTTAGATAGTAATTTACGCGTTTTAATTTCCCAAAAAATTAGTTTAGGAAATAAATGTAATTTGAATGTAATATAAATCAGCACAAATAAAAAATGAAAATATTACCAATATTAATATTTTTAATATTGTGAATAACAGTTAAGGAGCAATATTTCCTAATTAAATTCAAATCGATACACATACATACATATATATATATATATATATATATATATACATAAACTTACATACATACACACACACACACATATATATATATATATATATACACACATATTTATATACGGATCCATATATACAAATATATATATACACATGAACATGCATACATACATACATGCATACATATATATATATATATATATATATATATATATATATATATATATATATATATACATACATACATACACATGAACATGCATAGATATACGCAGACATATACATATAAGCATGGGCATGCACGTACACACATAAATACATAACTACATATACGTACCCGCATACAAGTGTGCGCGTGCCTACATATAAGCATCGTCACATCTAAATACAAACAAATAAATAAATCCGTATATAAAAATTCTACATATACTTACTGTTATGGTCCAATATCCTCGCACCGCAGTCCATGGTCAAAGGTTGGAACCAAGGAAGAACAACATGAACACAAGAGTAGAATAACAAAGATATATTACATCAGAAATATAGTACAAGTAGTTGACGGTTTTACTAATGACTGTCCGTCTGGTTTAGAGTGAACTAATATTGTCTCGACTCGTTACACCATTCATTCATTATACCTCTTAAGAGGCGCAGTATTTATAGTGTCAGGAGGAGTCCATTATCATTATAGGTAAGTTCCCATAACACCCCACTTCCAAAGCTTTTGTGTCTCAGGGGTCTTTATTATTTTTTCCTCTTTGGATTTATTATCAAAGGCTCTGTGACTGTTCTATACCTGATTTTCGTGGTTCAGACATTGTTTGCGGCCTTTGGATATGAAATGTGTCGAATATTGTATCCATCACTTCTTCCTGAGGTGGACCGTTAGAATCATCTAACAGCCTCTTTCCTATTTGATTTACATGTCTTTTATGTGAGAATTTCGAACCCTGTACTATGTAAAACATGTTCCCGATTCTTTTATGAACTGTACCTTGCTTCCAGTAGGACGTATATTTACATGCATCTTAAAAAAGAACTTTCTCTCCTGGGTGAAATTTTTTTTTTGGTACGCTCGACATTGGTATTTGCTTTGTTTGTAGCAATTTCTCAAATACTGATCTGATTTTTCAGGGGAACATCACTTCCGCGTGTGATACTGCCTATGGCGTTGCGCTGTTTGCTGTAATTCGATATGCTTTTAAAAAATTGTTTCAACGCCTTTTCTGTTGGCACGTCATATGCTTTCTTTAACGCTCTTTTTAGTGAGTCTACAAATCTCTCATCTGGCCCGTTTGATCTTAGGTGATATGTCGGGGATTTGATATGTTTAATTTGAAAGATTTCACAAAATTCTTTAAATTCCGCAGATGTGAATTGTGTTCCATTATCAGTGTTTGGACAATCAACCACTCCGAAGCGAGAAAACATCTCGTGGAGGCAATTTATGTAGTTTCAGAAGTAGGTTTTCTACAACGAAACGCTTCTGGTCATTTGCTATAACTGTCTACTATGAGCAAATAGTAGAAACCATCTATTAGACTTGCGAAGTCTAAATGGATTCTTGACCACGATCGATCTGTCTCTGGCCATGGCTTATGGATGATCGGTGCTGCTTTCGTTGTTAAGGAACAACCCTTGCATTTTCCCACAATCTGTGTAATGTCTTGATCCATGTTTTGCCAATATACGTAACTTCGCATTAACGATTTCATTCTATTCTTTCCTGGATGGCCCATGTGGCCTTTGTAATGTTTTTAGAATTGCTACCCTTTCGTTATATCGTAGAACAGTGTCACATGACGAAAAACTGTCTGAAACTTCGGGTATTTATAGATACCCTTCCCTCAAGTCTATTTTTGTGAAAATTTTTCCTCCGTTTTGTTTTGTGAAAACATCTTCTGGACTGGATAGAGGATAGTGGTAATCCTTAATCGCTGCGTTTAAACCCGTTGAGAAATCAGCGCATAATCGTATCTCCCCCGATTCGTTTTTGAGTTAAACCGTAGATGCGGCCTATTGACTAAATTCCACTTTTGTCAATATACCGATTCATCTGAGTCTATCCAAGTCTTGATCTACTTTTTCTATTGAAGCAAATGGTACGTTCCTTTTCTTCTTGAAGATAGGTTCTACATTTTTTTTTATTTCTATATTTGCTGGCATTTTTTTTTACATCTCCCGAGGCCGGCTGAAAATACTTAGGGGAAACTCTCTTTTAGTTTCTCCTTTAATTTATCTGCCTCGGTCGATAAACTTTTAACTTTTTGGCAGTACGTACTTATTGGTAAACTCCAGAGGTCGAATTTCTGCATCCAGTCCGTTCCAAATAAATTTTCTGTATTTCTTAGAGCATACATTTTTAATTTTTGGTCATTCCATTGAATGTCACATTTGTAAAAAAAAAAACTTCTTCAAATTTTATTTTTCTCCCAGTTACCGACCTAGCAATTTTATCGGTTCTCAAAATGGTCGGTTTGTTCAATTTTATCCGTGTTTGTACGTTAATAATAGTTAAATCCGATCCGGAATCCAAATGTAGGCTGTTTAACATTTCTCCTTGCACGTATTTTCGTATGTTTATCTCGTCCGCTTAGTCAGTCCTCGTGACTCTTACTCTGCTTTTGCTTTCTATCCTAGTACAACAATGAGAGAGCTTTTATGACCCACTTTTTTTGCAAGACAGACAAGTCTTAAAGCGGTATGGTCACTCTTTATACCAATGCAAAGTCCCACAGCGATATCATGGACTGGGTGGTAGTTTTTGCTGATATTGACTTTTTGAAGTAGAAAAAATTGTTTGATCTGTTTTTGACGAGGGAAAATTGGTTTGCTTTGTTTTTGAGGATGTGCAAAAACGTGTTTGTCGTTGTACTTTCCTTATGTGCGCAATGCCAGATTCTTCTATATCTTTCGAGTCCTTCTCCACGCTTATACATCTCTGACAGTCTTCAGCCAATTTTTGTAGCGTCAAATCTGGTTCACTCTCCAGTTTTGTAAGAATTCTGCGTCTGATCTCTGCATCTTTCATCGAAACCAGGCCTTGAACGAATATTACACATTTAAAATTGTCCGGGCTGAGTTCAGATAACTTAAAGTCACCACAGTGTTTATTTACAATGGAAGCGAATGTTATATAGTCTTCGCTGTCCTTTTTTGTTAGATTCAGACATTTCCATCTTTTGGGGAATAGTGGGGTATTTGGGCTAAATAATTCTGTTAACAGTTTTATGGCTTCCTTGAAAGTTAACTCATTTGTTTTCCTTGGTAGGATGTGGTCTACGAATTTAGTGTGTTCGCTAGATCCTAATTTTCTTAGTAGTAGACGTACTTTTCTCGCGTCTGACCACTTCCCGCAATCAAACTCATATAAATCTTCGTACCTTCTGAAGTAAGCTGGGAAGGTTTTGTCTTCGTCTGGTTTATACGTGAAATCATCGATAGGGTTTCATATATTATTTTGCGAGAGAACTGTTTCATTTTCGGAATTTTGCCCTTTATTTTTTATTACCCGTAGCAATAATTCTTTTACTTCCAGATGATTCTGTTCGTTTTTCTATTGATGTTCAAATTGTATTTTCATAAGTTCCAATATATTCCATATTAAAATCTTCCATATTTACCGCAATTAGGTGTAAGTATTTTTCTTTTAGTTTAGACTTCAGGTCTTTGTTGTCTGTTATTCTGAAACCTTAGTACGAAAGAAAAAATTCCAGTGTAGAATTTGTGTCTTTGTTACTACTGTAAAGTCGGTGTCCAAAAAGAAAATTTTCTCTTTTTTTTTTTCTTATGGTCCCGTAGAACTTGTTTTTATTTTTTTATTTTTCTTTAACTACCTACGTCGCCTCTCATTATGGACGACCGATAGCAAAACGGTTTTTGTAAATTCTCCGCGTAGAGCTTGTTTCTTGATTATCCTTTTTTTGAGGATTTCCCCGCGTAGAACTTGTTTCTTGAGTATACTTTTTGGGTTGCTCGTCGCCACTGTTATGGGTGACGGATAGCAAAAAGTTTTCTCCTCCACGTAGAATTCGTTTCTTCAGTTCCTCGTCGCCACTGTTATGGTCCAATATCCTCGCACCACGGTTATGATCCAAGGATGTAACCAAGGAAGAACAACACGAACAAAACAGTAGAAGAACAAAGATATATTACAACAGAAATGTAGTACAAGAAGTTGAAGGTGTTAGTAATGACTGTCCGTCTGGTTTAGAGTGAACTAATATTGTCTTGACTCGTTACACCATTCATTCGGTATCTAGCCACCTCCCACGAGGGTTGCATGTTGCACAAAGCCGCGTTTAACGTGGATTTCCCGAGCCCGTAGGCTCGGCCAAAAATATACGCTTTAAACCCGCCTAGACGGGTTCAAGGCCTGTCTACCTACCCGGACGAAACCCTGCCTTTCGGCAAAGCTTCGTCCGGGTTCCTCTCTGCCAAAGCAGAGAGTTCAACAGTCATGACCTGGTGCTCGTTACACCATTCATTCATTATACCTCTTGAAAGGCGCAGTATTTATAGTGTCAGGAAGAGTCCATTATCATTATAGGTAAGTTCCCATAACTCTTAAACAATTTCCATATAAACACCTATAAATATTAGCCCAATTATAAGGATATATGTCAATACACTTAACCATATATATATATATATATATATATATATATATATATATATATATATATATTCACAGAGATTAACAAGAAGAAACTTTTTTCTTAAAGCCTTTGTGTCGTTTGCCAACATCTCTTTATTAATGGTACATAGGAACATCATATTTAATGAAATATTTGCGGTATAAAAGATAAGTGCAATCCATAACATATTTTATTTACAATGTGGCGTGAGATTTTTAGGCCTGAAATGTCGTATGGACGAGCCGAGTTCAAACTCCTGCCCAGTCCGTTATATTTACATCCAATGACGCAACTAATTAGTAAACAACACGATATACGGGACTCCAGTTTTTGGTGGCAGAATCTCTAGGAGAAGACTACTCTAAATTCATAATTGATAAAGAAGCAATTTGGAAACAATCCACTTTCTTTTTCATACGCTATTTCGGATTCAGAAATAATAAAGAAAAGGGAACATTAGAAAACAATAACAATTCATTTAAATTAACATTATGGAATAAAATACAGATGGGGATTATATTAGCAAATCTCTTTTACATTCAATGTAAAAAAAAATACTTTTTTTTCATTGATATCACCCATGCAATCTACTAAAACACATAGTGTTAAAGAGTGTGAAAGATTTAGGAACAGAATAATCAAAAATGAGCGAAAATAGGAAAGGTTATTGATTATTGATAGTCACTGACATTTCATTTAAATTTTTGCACAGTAATGATGGCTGGAATGCATGGAGCTAGACGGCTGTTACCCAAACAAGAAATGCGATAAAATAAATGTTGGTATAGAATTTACAGCCACATTTCTAGTCAATTCATTTGTTAATTGATGAGATTTCACAACCATTCTAGTACTGCGCTTAAATTCAAAAAGTCTAGGTACAGTAAGGAAGAAATCCGAACAATTACAATGAAATCATTTATACAAAAGACGCAGACTTGCAAGCTTACAGCGGCGGAAAAGTGACGGAAGACAAGCCGCCATATAAAAATCAATAATATTACTGATTCTTCTTTGGATTTTATCAAGGAGCGTAAGTTAAAAAGCGGGGGCATCGTAATATTGGAAGAATATGCTTGAATGTCCCCCGCCTCCTTGTAGAAAATGTGAAGTAAATATATCAACCTATATTATACTCCTTATACAATTCAATTCCTATGCTGAACCGATATTTAAGAAAATATTAACCGTTTGCCATTTGGATGGCTACAGCTGTCGTTTATTTTCTTGCTATCATGTACATTCTCAGACAAGTAGAAAGCAAGTAATCTATCTGGCGTTTCAGCAGATAAACAAAGAGGAAGCCATCTGAGAGAAGTTTTCAAATCATCTCATTTTGCAAAATCTAACCAAATCATCAAAATTGAGATTTTTATAATTTTCATCTTGTTCTTGTTAAGAAAATTTCGGCACCCTACCATATGCACATACGTTTTTAATTATTTGTGTGTAATACATACAAAAATATTCTGATCATGTTATTAAAGATTTAAAATAAAATAATGTATCTTTCTACCAACTCTACTGGAAAACTATCCCATCCGCATATGGAAGGCCGATGCATACACTTAAGGTTGCCACTCGTGATCCCTATTAAATTATGTTTCCGCTCTTCACTGCTGTCAGGTCTCCTTATGCGAAACTCTATGGCCGCAGGGATATGGTCGTTTGTAGAGGGCAGGTTACAGGCCGTTGCTCTCCATTCCTCTCCTGAGATCGTCTACATTGAGGTCACTACTTTCGCCGTACGCTTTAAAGAAAGTAACACTTGATATTCTGTTACTTATTCTGCTATTTCGCTTTCATATTGTGTGGTAAAAATATTGTATATCAGAATACAGCGTAGATTTATTTTGATACTTTAATGAATAGGTTATCAAAGAAAGTGCACATAACAATGTCCACTTATCAAATCCGCGGAAACACGTTATGAGCCTCTTTCAGCAATGCTCTTAAATTGTACCTGTACTTTGCGTCAATTTTTAAAGATATGGCTAAACAGGGCTTTACAGAAGGCGCATAAAAATGTTCGTCTATCTCTAGTCCAAGCGGATATATTTCAAGTTTTCCTACTATTTCGAATAATATATTGCGCATACTTATGCAGACATTTGCTCCGTCTTTCATCTTTTCTTAATGCAATGCTTACCGGCAAATTAGAATTATCTCCTTCAGTCATTTCTGTTTTGTCATAGATCCGTCTTTTCTCATACACATTTGAAAAGTAATTTTTATATGTTAATGTAATCATCATTATTGGTATTCTATTGATGTTTTTTTAAGTACCGTTCACACTGTACAAGGCAAGAGTCCCACTCGATGTAGAGGGTTACGTTCAGGGATAGTTTACATGGATAAAAAAGGAAGACAACGGTTAACACTAGGACAAGGTAAGATTGTAGTTGTCGCTAAACATTCTATTGGGAGTCTTTTCCACAGATTAATGTTACGGGATAAGAAGCTGTTTGAGTGAAACTTCCTTCTCACTGATGGAATACGGAGGGGATGTAGGTGGTTTGCTAGATTGTAGGTGTCATCCGAGGACTTTCATCTGTACAAGTTTCTATACGTATGGTTCACACTACAAGATATCTCCTACATAATCAGCCTTTTTCTAATAGATTGTATAATTCGATTCAAAAATTGCATATGACGATATCATTATTAATTATAGTCACGTTATTAAAACATCACTTACTCACTCACTCTCTCTTTCTCTCTCTCTCATATATATATATATATATATATATATATATATATATATATATATATATATAGATGTGTTTGTGTGTGGGGGTGGGTCTGTGTTCCTTTTAAAGATTCTGAAAAGCAGAAATATTTTAGATATTAAACTAGTGTTAATTAAAGATATAAAGATCTTAGATTGATGACACATTAAAAGCACCCAATTCAAATGACTCTTAATTAATCCATTATCTTTTAAAGTTAGTATAGAGCAACATTTCCAAATGTAACACGTTTTTTATTAACGTTTTATCTTTCTGATTTTTTTCAAGAAAAGGAAATAATAAAAAGTGCATGGATTATGTCATAATTCCAGCTATCGCTGATATTTTTTCGGCCTAATGAAGATAATTCGAATGTTTAGCAATTTTGTTCAGATTTTCAGAAGTGGGTCAATCCGTGATGTTTTCAGTACTTCATGTTATTTCCTCATGATGTGCATTTTTCTTTTAATCTCATGATGTATTCAAAGTGGATTTTTCTTCGGATTTCTTATCGTTCTTAATTCATAAAATCCTTTATTGAAAATCATTTACCAGTCGTCGCTCACTTTTTGCCAACTACTTTTCTCTGAATAACGATTTGATTTTTTTCGAAAAGAGATTATAATATAAATGTATGTATTAATAATTGTATCTGAAACATTAAACCACTGATGCACAACTGATTCTGACGAGATAGATTTACCCGTTTTCTCGTTTGTTTTTATTTTGACTTGTGTTTTGAACAAGCGTTAAAATTGATAATCTGTTTCTGAAATAAATATTACATATTTACGGGTAAAAATCAGAATTCTCATTTCAGAAGCGCACATTTTGAGTCGAGTCAAAATCAGATAAAACAAGAAACAATACATTCAGGTTAAGAAGAAACCTCAGCAGGGAAAACAGCACTTCGAATAATTTCTTCTTACACTGAATCTAAACGAGTTTAACTTGTAGAGAATTCACTCAGTGGCCCATGGTGAAATATTTTCGTTCAATGTCCGCTCTGTGAAAGTACATGCATGAATAATTCTGGCGGCCTGCCGGTGTCACGAGGCAACGTAAGATCGGCTCAAATTTCCGACGGGACGTAATTGCGAACAATTTTAGAGAAAGTGAGAGAGTAATTTCCTCTGATACGACGTATTAGAATTTTAGATTATTCTGACAGCGCTCGTCCCCTGTATGATAGCAAGCCGCAAAACTAATGGGCGATGGAACGTACTTTACCGTCAATATTAACACAAATATTGAATGGCCAATATCTGCCCGGCCGATGTGTCAAGTTACCTTCTGATCAATAGCATCACTATCAGAAACCAAACTCAACCCTTGTTGCTCTGTGCAGACAACAAAGTAATAATATTTGAACGTTTTATTCACATCCTCCTATTTTTAATTTCATCACCTAACATATTCGTTGGTTTTAATGCGTATAAATTTATAATTTATTTCACAGGACAGTGACATTAAGAGAAGCGAAAACGTACCAGAATAACATTCGAGAATTAAAAAGAAATCTGATAAATTAAATCACGGTTAGGATTATGCGCATCAGATTTGCTGCTTTTCTAACAGTCATTCAAATACTTTATGTGGAAATAGACGTGTTAATATTTCGTAATTCCGTGAAAGTGTTCACACAACGGAAATATTATTGTATGCAAATTAATGTGTTCGAAAGGCGTTCAATCGACATTGAGTGGTAAACACCGCGTTGTTTTGTAGAAATAATAACAACAAAAATAACAATGTTAAAAAGAAAAAAATAAGGAGAAAAATAAAATTAAGAAAAAGAAAAATAAGAATTGGAAAAATGATGAGAAAAATATTATTAATAAAAATAATAAGGGAGATAAAACAATAATAAGAAGAAAAATAAGATTAAAAAAATAAAAATAACAAATAAAATAAGAAAATAATGAGAATAAAAATAAAAATAAGACGAAATAAAATAAGAAGAAAATAAAAAATAAGATTAAAATAATAAAAGATGAATAAGAATAATAAAATAAGAATAAAAAATAATATGAGTAATAAATGTAATAAAAAACAATGATAATAAGAATGATAATAATAAAGGAGAATAAATATAAGAATAATAACGCTAATAATAATCATAGTAAGAATAATCATTATAATTATAATAATTATAAGAATAAAAAGTAAAGAATAACCATGTATAGCTCCTATTTTCAATGATTGGAGGAGATAACCTGAGTCATTTTGCCGTGTTGAGTCACATATAGATATTTATAAGATCCTAAATCGAAGAATAGATTAACATATTCTATAAGAGCTGAACGGCTCTGTATCTCTTTTCATTGGCAGTAGTATTTGGAGTGCATATTAGCAGCTTCTTGAGTAGGTTGTAATTTTAAGTGTGAAGGCAGCTCAAGCGATATGGATCTCATAACTATGTACAAACAGTCGGGGCGAACCGGGTTAGCCAGCATTGAAAATATTCCTAACTGGCTCGCATCTGCAAAATTATGTACGGTTTTTAAACAAGATCTGTCACAATATAAAACATATATTTCGTTATTCATTAGCCTTCTGTATGCAACCAGATTTTGTGTCCTGGGAGATATTGGTCCTCGTATATTCACAAGTACGGATCAAGCTTTTTTTGTGGTGAACTGTCACTACACCGCTAGCACTAATACTACTACTACTACTACTAGTACTACTAGTACAATAATAATAATAATATAATAATAATGATGATGATGACTATAACAATAATACAACTAATGCTAACTGACAGATATAATAGTGATTTTCTCTTCTCAGCTGAAATAATAAAATGGTAACTAAACTTGTCATGAAGTTTAACTAGTTTTTATGTCTTCCTTAAACATTGGCTGAAAATTATATACGAAAATAGTATCTGAAAGGGAGGATTCTGAAATGTGAAAAAACGTTGGCATCTTTCAATAAAGATTATAAGAATTAGATATAATTTGAGGGAAACTAGAAAATTATCTACTTTATCCCTGATTCAAATACCACACAACACATGAAGGATGATTTAGAAAATATAATACATCCAGGGCTTATAATGTTTAAAATAGGGAAGAAAGCAAACAACGATGAACTTAACCAATGGTTTTACCGGATTAGATAGCGGGGCAAGGGCAAGGACTGACGATAAAGAAAGGATGTGGTGAGCCATTATCGTTCATAACCGGAAATGGACAGGGTACATAAAGAATTACGTTGCTATCAATTTAGTTCGATGATGGCATGCCATATATTTCTATGTTGAGTGCAAATTTTAAGATATGTTAATTAAGCAGATTGCATATTTATTTATTATAAAAAAAAAATGTACATTTTATTTTCATGTAGTGGTTTTGAACTTATAATGAGGTAAAAATTGTGTGAAAAGACATTTATTTATGTGTACATCCAGGCTTTTTCCTCGCTTAAATCTAACCGCCCAGACTATTAATGAATTAATGCATTTTCAGTGCTACCCGATATCCTCTCAAACTATTCGGATAGCGAGTGTTTCTATCTGTGACGATCACTGTTAATAGGATTCTATGTTTGGTCTTATCCCATTACACTATACCAAAACAATGTATCATATAAACGTGCTGTTCCGATAACAGCTTTAAGTGATATGATTGGCAGGTAACTGTACGCCGGGTTATGATTGTTCGTTTCATTTCTGAAAGGTATTTCTTTTACTGCCTGAAATAGTGTCCATGCTATTCCGCTATTTTTAGAGAAACTCAAAATCAGCAGAAGGGTGAGTGTGAAAGATCATATACCATTTTCTTATTTCCATCGTTCTGGCTATAAGCACTCTTAAAGTGTGCTTTCAGCCGAAATAATGGAAAACAAAGAAACATTTTACAAAATGAATGAATATATAAAACGAAACAAAATAAAAAGTGAAGGTTTGAAGTAAAAGAAAAAAAAATGAATAATGAAATTAATGAAAATAATTTTAGAAACTCATTAGAATTACTAAAGAATATGAATTTGATGAAATCTTCAATTGAAAATTGTAAATGATGTCAATGAAGTAAACTATTTATGCGGGAGCTAAATCAGAAAAGAAAGGTTTTGATGCTAGAAAAATTAATGAAAATAATTTTAGAAACTCATTAGAATTACTAAAGAATATGAATTTGATGAAATCTTCAATTGAAAATTGTAAATGATGTCAATGAAGTAAACTATTTATGCGGGAGCTAAATCAGAAAAGAAAGGTTTTGATGCTAGAAAAATTAATGAAAATAATTTTAGAAACTCATTAGAATTACTAAAGAATATGAATTTGATGAAATCTTCAATTGAAAATTGTAAATGATGTCAATGAAGTAAACTATTTATGCGGGAGCTAAATCAGAAAAGAAAGGTTTTGATGCTAGAAAAATTAATGAAAATAATTTTAGAAACTCATTAGAATTACTAAAGAATATGAATTTGATGAAATCTTCAATTGAAAATTGTAAATGATGTCAATGAAGTAAACTATTTATGCGGGAGCTAAATCAGAAAAGAAAGGTTTTGATGCTAGAAAAATTAATGAAAATAATTTTAGAAACTCATTAGAATTACTAAAGAATATGAATTTGATGAAATCTTCAATTGAAAATTGTAAATGATGTCAATGAAGTAAACTATTTATGCGGGAGCTAAATCAGAAAAGAAAGGTTTTGATGCTAGAAAAATTAATGAAAATAATTTTAGAAACTCATTAGAATTACTAAAGAATATGAATTTGATGAAATCTTCAATTGAAAATTGTAAATGATGTCAATGAAGTAAACTATTTATGCGGGAGCTAAATCAGAAAAGAAAGGTTTGATGCTAGAATAATTAATGAAAATAATTTTAGAAACTCATTAGAATTACTAAAGAATATGAATTTGATGAAATCTTCAATTGAAAATTGTAAATGATGTCAATGAAGTAAACTATTTATGCGGGAGCTAAATCAGAAAAGAAAGGTTTGATGCTAGAAAAATTAATGAAAATAATTTTAGAAACTCATTAGAATTACTAAAGAATATGAATTTGATGAAATCTTCAATTGAAAATTGTAAATGATGTCAATGAAATAAACTATTTATGCGAGAGCTAAATCAGAAAAGAAAGCTTTGATGCTAGAAAAATTAATGAAAATTTAACAGTAATTCAAAATGCTTCGAGGAAGAGCCAAATATATAAAAAAATATTATGGGAAAATGACAATATACGTTATAGAAAACTGAAAGAAAACGAGACAAATATTAAATATAAACAACAGAAACTGTGTATGGAAAAAAAATGAAGCATGGAAATAGGAAATACATGAATCCTGTCAGTTTAATAAATACCGATTGATCCAAATAGGGGAACAGAAATTTCATGAAGAGGTAAAATAATGAAAATCGAAAGAAAAAGAAAGGATTGTCATGGGAGAAATGAACTGCCAAATGAGATGAGGAATATCGTTCAAAAATTTGAACTGGAAAATCCTAATGAGAAAAAATTGTCCAATGGTGCACAGTGAAAAATCACTTAGTAGCCAATTAATGTTTCCAAGAACATAGGATATATATGGACATGGAAAATCCCAGAAGAAGAAAAGAAGAGCCAACCAGCTATATAAATATCAATAAGAGATTCAGAAATGTTGTTTTAAACGGCAAACAAGCCGAAAATCGAACAAATTAATTTGAAATTTCAAACATACCCATAACTTTCTCCAGTTCATAAACACAAAAACAGCTTCAAAGAAATGACATATTTAAATAAAATGGAGCACCAAAAGTTGATAATGATATCAAACGAGAAGAACAGCCCGAGAAAAGGTAGTTAAAAAAAGTCAGAAGGAAAGGGAAACCATTTATTGTAAGAAGACAATGGGAATACTCCAAAATATTAACTATGAATTTTAGACACAAAATCAAGCAACAATAAGAGCTTAAATATCTAGGGAGTGTTTTAAAAAACGACGGAAAAATGTGACTACCATCTCCTAGCGATATATAAACGTAGAGTGAAACTACGGAAATAGAAGAGGGGAAGTCAACAACGAAATTGCAATACTGCAGGCTTCTAAATGACTTGAATGGGAAGGAGACATATATGGACAGCGTGTAAACCAGATATAATGGACAAAAGGAGAAACTAAGTGTGATACATTAAGAGAAGTGTTAGTAACATAAGCAAATTAGATCATCCCAAAGAAAAACAGAAAATGAAAAATGATTCGATGTCAGGTGGAGAACTCGACATGAGGAAATCAAAACAATATCCAATGCCTTTATAAAGTATAGAATAAAATAATATACACAAGGAAATTAGGAAGAAATGCAGATAGGCTAAAGAGGAATGGCGCAAACATGAATGTGTAGACAAGGACTATATCTATAAAAATATGAGGACTTTATGAAAAAAGAACATGCTGAACATCAGGATGTTTAAAATGCACAGGCAGGACATTGATATTATAGAAAGAAAAAAAAAACATCAGAGTTGGAACGAATAAATCAGAAACATCATCAATGAAGAAAAGGAACAACCAACAAAAATGTTGGTAAACGATTTTTGACTGAAATCTCTTGAAAATAAACGAAATTTATGCAATATCGTATGGACAAAGTAGCGAATTATGAAGTATGTTGAATAAAAGAGATCTTAACGAAAGAAAGCATTTTTTGAATATTTGGATGAAAATATTATTTCTGTACAGACATTACAAGTCCGTAATCTGGGGAAAAATTGCATTTTTTACAGATTCTGTTGAAAATCTAGAATATGATAAAAAAAGAGCTTTTCTTTTCAAACTTATGTTAAAATAAATTATATTTAGTGAAAGTCTGCTGAAAAGGGGCATTTCAGCAGCTTAGTTTAAAAAATTATATTTACCCAGAATTTGAACCAAAAAGAGTATTTTTCTAATAAATATGCTAAAAATGTTTTTGAATTTAAAGAAAATAATTTTCTGATCATTCAATATACAACCTGATTATGTCTGAAATGTGATGAATAAAGCGCATTTCAGCACATACTATTTTGGAAGAAGCATTTCTGAGTGAAATATGATGAAAAAACATACATTTCTGTAAGACATGTTGTAAAAAGTAGTGAGTTATGAAATCTGATCAATAATAGAATTTCATAATATATTTTATTGGAGTAAAGCATTTTTTGAATATCTGACTGCAAAAGTGCATTTCCTCACAAATTATACAGAAAAAAACATTTTTCTCTAAATTTGATGAAAAAAAGATTATTACTGTGTCGAATAAAAGCATTTTTGTCCATTATCTGTCAAAAAGTTCATTCCTTACAGATTCTGTTGGAAATATCTGAAATCAGATGAAAAAAGAACATTTACGCACAAATATAGGCAAAAATATTATGTAATATGATGCAAAAAAAGCACTTCTCTAATGCATCTGCTAAAATCGTATTTTGAAAAGGACACATGAAAGACAACTTTTTTCTCTATAGACATTTTTAATAGTATTTATTTTTGGATCTGACACTGCAAACATGAAGTGATTAATTTTTGGTATAAGCTCAAATGGTCGATATAGTGTATACATTTTACCTTGTGATGGGAAGTGAAAGGTACCACCTGGATTTTATAGCCTTAAGAATTGGAAAGATGCATCAAGAGATTATTTTCTTCTCTTTATCGCGTAATCTGACATGAGTTAAAATGATGTGAGAAATAATTTTATGTATTCTTGTGAATCTCAGAAAAATAATAACAGTAACAAGAGGGATAGTTCTGGGTTACATTTTTGCAGACAAAAATCAATTGGAATGTTAAATGAAAACGAACTTTTCATAAAGGTCGAATTTAGGATAAAATGTCGTTGGAGGAAAAGAAAGTAGGCTGGCTTATATATTCTCTGGACACGGATAAATCCAGGGAAATTGAAAGGAATTACAGCATTACAATTAGTGACTAGTATACAAGTCCGTGCATTACAAATTAAATTTGTCATAAAGGCATTTATGTCTGGCCTGTGAAGTATGTTGTGTTTGAATTCTAAGAGGAAGAAGGAGAATTTAGCTACACCTATAAGGGAATGATGGTACGAGACGTAAAGTGAAGCACGTTGGATCCCTGTGACCGTTGGATCACTGTGACTACATCCAAGGAAGGTGGGTAATTCTCCAAATATGGAAATTTGATTAAGAAAGCAGAAATATGGGACAAAGAAACCTTGTTGGGATTAATCCCCAAATGGAGAACTGGTCTTCCTCACGCCGGTTTGAGGATTAAGTACATATAAGCAGATATCTTTGAGAACTCGAGGACTTAGGCTGCGAATTCCCGCATCAGTACCTATGGATTGCAGGTCAGCAGCCACCAGATCTCATGACTAATAAGAACTTTGAACTCGGCTCCTGCAGAATTTTTTAGGAGGCCCAGAGTCACTATAGAGATTGATGCGGGAAGGGTTAATTTTGTTGTAGCAAGAACTACATAAACCAAGAGAATTTTAACCAAACGATACTTTCTTTTATAATTTTTGTTTGTGAAGATATTTTACCTTAATATAGCTTTCGACAGCGCTTCGATTACTACGACATTCGATCTTTCCGTGCTCGGAGATCAAGAACACAACGTGAAAAGAGTGGGTGTGGAATGAAACCCCCAGCGAGTAAAAGCCGGCTTGGACCAGCGTCAGTATTAATCAGCACTGTGTTAGCTCTATGGTTAAGATGTCGACCTAAGACCCTGAGGTTCGAACCGCTAAACGTGGTAACAGAATTAACTGTAGGCATCGGGAAAAGTGATGTATGAAAACTGAGGAAAAAAGAACATTTCTGCACATACTGTCGTGGAAGAAGTTTTTCAGTCTGAATTCACCTGAATTAAAAAGCATTTGTCTATGAGCCTATTGCAATAATATGAATTAAGGTACCTGATGAATAAAAGACTATTTCAAGACAGATTGTATTAGAGGCCAGCATTTTTAGCAAATATGCTTGTCAAACTTTTTTTCCGTCTCTGAGGAAAAATAAATATCTGAATTCTGAAGAAAATTGGCCCAGACATATTTGATAAAAATCATATTTAAAAATAGTTTCATGAAAAAAGGTAATGTCTTACAGTTTTAGTAGAAAATGTATTTTTGCGCAAATTATGATTTCAAACTATAAACGTTTGACCAATTTCAGATGAAAGACAACGTTTTTATATGCATTATGAAAAAACCTGAAATTAATCTCTTTGTAAAGTTTCAGATGAAAGAAAACATTTTTCAAAATTTTTTCAACATTCGATAAAAATTATTTCTACATAGTCTGTGTTAGAAAAGCATTTTATGTCCATATTCTGATGAAAAAGTTAATTTCTTACAGAATCTCTTGACAACATCTTAAATCCGATTAAAAAGAGGATTTCCATATAGACTCTGTTGAAAAAGCATATGTCTGATTCCTTAAACCTATTTTTAAAAACCATTTTGCCCTAGTTTGATGAAAATGTGCATTTCTGCAAAGTGTGTGAAAGAATGCATTTTTCTACAGACTGAGGTCAAAAAGAACGTTCCTTTCATGAAAAGAGCATTTATATCTGAGTAGAAAAAGTGCCTTTCTGCAAAGTGCGTGTGTGTAAAGACATTTATGAAGAAATTTGATGAAAATGGATATTTTTTGTAAAATCTTTTGTGCCGACTCTTTCGAAAACTCATTTATTGTAAAAAATTCACCAACAAATCAGTTTTTCAAAATAAGTTTAATGAAAACATTCATTCGTTCACGATCTTTTTCGTAGATTTTTTCCTTAAGATCCGATGAAAGGAATTATATTACTGCATTGGCTTTGACATTATTATCCGATATTTGTGAAGGAAAAACAGATTTTACATGGAGATTCTGTTGGAAGAAATGATTTTTGTCTAAAATGTGTTGAAAAAAGAGAATTTCTCCAATCAATGAGGTGAATAAGTCATTTAAGCCTGTAAAATGCTGAAAATAAACCATTTCGGCATCCACTGGGGAAAACATTATTGTTACCAAAAAATGACGGGAAAAGAGTATTTCTGCATGAAATTTTAAAGCGATTTTTTCTCAAATTTAAATAAAAAGCAGTCTTCATAAAGACTTTGAAAAAGGACTTTTGCTTGAAAGTTGATGATAATGAATTTTGACACAAAATCTAATGAATAATTTGTGCAGAGACGCATTTATGCCTGATATCTAATGAAAAAGAAACATTTCTGCGCAGATTGAGTTGAAAATATTGGTCATAATTCTAATAAATAAAGGATATTTCTGCAAATAATCTAGTTAAAAATGAAAAATGCGCATAATCTGATTTTAAAAACATTTCTGTACCTTTTCAGTTTAGAAAAGCAATTATATGTAGAATCTGATAAACAAGATGGAACAAACTGTAAAAAAGCAGAATGCAGACCATTTCGACGCTGAATCTTTTGTAGAAATATTTATATAGTAAATCTGATGAAAAAAGAGCATTTCTGCAACGTGTCTGTTGAAAGACTTTTTTGTCCAAAGTCTGTTTTAAAAGAGCATTTTGCATAGCCATCATTGAAAAAAGAATTTAGATATGAAATCTAATGAGGAAAGAGCATTTATATTTTAAAACAAGGTTGATATCTATCGAAAAATTGTTGATTTCTTTCCACACAATCTGTTGAAAGAATTGTTTTTCCCTAAGTTCGATAAAAAAAAGCATTTCTGAAAAAAATTGCCTGTCTCTGTCATTTGTATTTCGGTACAGATTTTTTGAAAATATATTCATATTTGAATCCTGATGAAAAAATAGTATTCCCATATAGACTCTGGTGAATAACCTATTTAGTTCTGAAATATGAGGAACAGATTCTGACGAAAAAAAAAATTCTTCCAAAATCTGATTGAAAAACTGCGTTTCTGTACAGATTCCGTTGAAAAACTACTATAAAACATCTAATAAAAAGGCGGATTTATGTTCAGACTCTGTTGAAAAAGCATTTCCCTCAAAGTCTCATGTAAGAGTAATTGTCAACAAACTCTGTTTACATAAGCATTTATGACTGAATGTGCTGAAAACGAGTCTTCCCCAAAGTCTAATAAAATAGATTAGGACTACATATACTTTTTAAGCGAAATACATTTATGTCTAAATTTTAAAGAAAAATAGCATTTATTTAGATATTCTATTGAAAAAAACTATTTATGAATGTAGTCTAATTAAAAAAGAGCATCTTCGTAAAGATTCTGTTGCAAAAAGGATTCTTGAACAAAGTTAATTGCATAGATTCAAAATGCATTTATGTTTGAAATCTTATGAAATACTTTTTTCACAAAATCTAATTTTTCAATAAGTTCGGGTATAAAAGTTTTTGTTTTCTTATCAGATTTCATATATAAATAGTTTTTATCAGTAGAGTCTGTACAGAAATGCACTTCTTTCTTATTTCGGAAAGGATAAGTTTTTTTTTCCAGATCGGTGATAAATACATTTTAAAAATGTTTCTGCAAAAATACATCTTTTTCATTTAAATTTGGTGAAAAAAAATTACAACAGGTTTATGCAGAAATGTTTTAATCGAATGTCTCTTTGTATAAATTCTAAGATTTCCTTAGATTTTGAGTAAAATAATTTTTCAACAGAATCTGTGCAGAATTATTATTATTTTTTTTTTTAAATATGAATATATACAAATATTTTCAACAGTGTCAGTACAGAAATGCTTTCTATATAAGATTTTGGGCAGAAACTTTTTTGTCAAGTGTCTGTGCCGAAATGTTTTTTATCCAACAGGATTATGACAAACATCATTCAAAAGCATCTTCCCAAAATGCACTAATTTCACCTAACTGTGGGCAAAATTGATTTAAATATGTGAGGAAATATACATTTTCAATCAGATTTCAGACATATATACTCTTTTCAACAGAATCTATAGATATGTTTCTTTCATCAGACTCATCTTTTCAATGCAATCTGTGAAGAAATACGCATTTTCATTTAGAAATGCACATTTCAATGATATTACGGACAAAAGTACAAACTGATGAAATAATTCTTTTGGCTGGAAATCCGAAGAATCACAGACACTAATGATAAAGGCATTTATGTTTGAAATCCGATTAAAAAAATAATTTCTGCACAAACTGTTGACAAAAATCTGAAATCTCATGACAAATGTTATTTTCTGCACAATCTGTTGAAAAATCATTTTTGACTAATGTCTGAAACCTATTTACCTCAATCATTGGGCCAAACAATGTTTATTCGTGTCTTATATCTGATAGAAAAAAAAGCATTTCAGCAAGAATCATTTATGCATGAGAACTTTTGAAAAAGGGATTTCTCTTCAAATTTTGATATAGAGAGAGCAACTCTGCCATCAATCTTAAGTAAATAATTCCGTGAATGGACTTTCTTAAGGAGATTTGACATATACATATTTTTTTTTCAAAAGAGTCTGTGCAGAAATGCAATTTTTCATAAGAACTTGTAATACAATTTTTTTATCTCGTTCTGTTCGTTCTTTTAATTGCTTTCATGAATAATGTATATAATGACTTTAAGAAAAAATACGGTATATAATGAATTTTTCTAAGAATTGTTTACATTTTTCAACTTTAGTTTGTAGATGTTAAATCATTTTAAAATGGTACATTAATTTATAGCGTTCAGATGATACTGTCATTAAATAATAATTGTATTTCCTAATCATAAAATGAAAAAAAAATAATACCATTTACTGAAACCCAATATTTAAAAAAAATATTTTGAAATATTTTGGTTTATATATAAAGAGACTGATTTTTAAAAATGCATTATCAGAAAATACAAGTAATAACTATAGTAAAAGCCAACGTACCTAAAATTCAAGAAAACATTAAATTACTTAGAAAATTTCCGAAATATTTAAGATTAAGTAATTTTTTACAGTTATGTCTAGAGCAGAAAAATCCGAACAAAAGTCATTGGAGGTAATTGTCAACACCTCATAAAAGCATGTACCGCCGCTTGAAAATTTTTTTCGGGGAACTAAACTAAACGTAATATTTATTACAAATCAGTAAATCGTAAATGATACCAATGACGGTTGTCTTCCCATTTGTTCTCTTTTTACCACATATATGATTTTTCCGAGTCGTGACCTTATTACGCCGTCTTCCCACATTTCTTTTCTATTTTTATATATTCTGAAATAAACTTTTTTCATCAAAATTCTGTCCTTTTTGATACCCGTTCTTATTCTTTTTTTTTTATCTGGTAATAACTTGTGAGAATTTCGCTTTCATTTTTCTTGAGAAATTCAAATCTACCGGAGACATGGCTGACGGTGTATTGTAATTCGGCTTTATCCTGTATACTCTTAGAAATTTTTGTAGTGCCTCTCTTAAAAGTAACCGCATCCCGTTCAGCTAGTCAGTTTGACCTCGGGGGATACGGCTGTGTAGTAAAATGTTTATTCGACAACATTTTATAAAACAAACTTCGATTCATAAGCGGTGAATTCTATACAGTTATCCGAGACTGGCATCCGGAATGCCATATCTTGCAAACAGTTCGTGTAAAAAAATCATTTTAACCGAGGAAGTTATTGTTTTGCACTTTAGGCCACTTATTAAAGATATCCTCTACCAGAAGTTAATGTAATCCGCTTATTGAACGTGGGAAAGCTATGTGCAGTCTTGACCACAAAGTATCTGTCTTTGGCTAAGGTTGTAGTTTCTTGATATGTGATATTATTGCCAGGGCACAAACTCTGCAGACTCTTATTAATTTTTCAATATCTTGATCCATTTTGCTCCAGTATACATGGCTCCTCATAAGAAATTTCATCCTTGAAATTACCTGATGTCCACCATGAAATTCATTTAATATTCGCTTTCGTAATATACTAGGTATTACTACTCGCTGTGGAAACATCAGTAGTCCGTCACATACCGATCAAGCGCTCAATTTTCATTGCGTTCTAAAATTCGTCTATCGTTCTTATCATCTTTTAGTCGTTTTCATCCTGAAATCGTAATTAAATACGATAATCTATTCACTCTATACGTAGGAATTCCTTTTTTCGAACCATAAATTGATAATAGATGTCGATGGTCTGTCAATAACTGAAAACACTTTCCACTTATAAATTTGTGAAATTGTTTCACTGCAAATATTATTGCTAACACCTATTTTTCGATCTGGCTCTAGTTTTATTCTGTCGGTAGTAGCGAACTCGAATCATGTGAGACAGCATTCATGTTACCGTCATCATATTTATGTAGAATTACTGCTCTTATACCACAATCACTAGCATCTGAAGTCAATACGATTACTTCGTTTGGACTGTAGTAAGCTAATAGATCTGACATGATTTTCTTGATTTATTAAAATGCCCTTTGGCACATATCGGTTCAGTTCCACTTTACGCCTTTTTAAGCACATTGTTCTGTGGGACTCTCAAATTCTACATATTAGGTATATAAATTTGATAATAGTATGCTATTCCAAAAAGTTCTTGTAACCTGGTAACGTTTGGAGGAGGAATATTCTTAATTGCACTTGCCCTCGTCGGAAAAGTTGAAGTCGATTTTTGTCAAAGATTTTCCTAGGTATTTGATTTTAGGTAAAAACAATTCGCACTATTCCACACTGAGTTTGAATACGAACTTATTTATTCGAAACCTTTTTTTTTCAGTTGCCATTATGTTGTCCCTTAGTTGCACTTTTAATTAATATGTCACCCAGATAAGCAACTGCGAAATAATAATCTACTAGCATACTATCCATTGCTTATTGAAATGAAGTTGGTTGAAATTATACAATCCCCTGTGCGTATTTCTAGTTATTAACTCTAAACATTTTTCTTCAACTTGTATTTGCAAATACGATTAACATATGAATCTTAGATTAATTTTTCTTTTAACACTTTTTCTTTAGTTTAGATAGATACAGAGTTGTGTTTTTCAATTTCTTCTGTACAGCGTCTTAGATTTAGGATTCTCTGACATTCCTCCGATATATCTTATAATGTTAAGTTTCTATTCTCTTCAAGTTTGCGTCTTTTTTCGCTGTTAACCCTTGAATGAAAACTAACCATTTTATCATATCCGGAGTACATTCGTTTTTACATTCCTTTTTAACGTTCCCAGCATATGTAACAAAATCTTCATCATCTTTTTTACTCAGATTCATAGACTTCAAACGAGTATTGAATAACAAGCTTTTCTCGTTAAAAGTTTTACTCAGAATATTTACTGTTTCCTTAAGGCAAATTTCAACAAGTTGTTTCAGTAGTTCAAAATTACAGTATATTTCATGTTCTACCAGTGCTAAAATTCTCAATAAAAGTTTTTTTGTTTTTTTTTAGCTGCTACATTCTTCTATGAAAATATACTCGTATCTTCTAAAGTAAACAGAAAAGGTAATTCCATCACCTGGATTGTATGTAAATTCGATTATGGCATTTATCACTTCTTCGGGAGTGAAATAAATTGGAGGATTTCCCGTTTTCTTCCATATTATTTCAATTAAATTTTGTTGTTGTTTCTGGAGTTTTAAAAAGTGTTATTGTTGCTGATGTTGTTTTTAATATTGTATTTTTACGACTAGGGCAATATTTAAAGAATATCTGTTTTTCCCTTTCAATTTTTTTTCTTTTTTACAGACACAAAAGAGAAAAATAAATCAACGTGGTTATAATTTCTCGTCGTCACAGATCATGTGCGCCGAATCAAAATGTCCTTTTTCCTACTCCGTATTAGTTTCGATCTCTTGTCGACACTGTTATAAATCACTCTTAGAGGTTATAATATTATGTTTTGTCTAGAATGCTTGCCGTGACGTCTGTTATAAATTTTCCTGCCTGACTCCAAAGGACTGGTATTTACCCATTCTTCCCAGTGAGATGAGATGTGACAAAATGATGATTTTATTGCAGGGAACATGAGTACGTAAACGGTCAAAGGTCAAAATTTTACCAAGACCCAACAACCGCATTTTGCATTTTTCTCTTTCACTTAGGTCAAATCTCCGTCCATAGACAGAGTCACGACTGATTCACCTTCTGCCATAAGACAGATTTCTTGTCAGTAGCAAGCCAAACATCGGAATACCCGAGACAAACTTGTCTGTTTTTCTTAGCTGAGACGCTATCCAGAGAGAACTTGTAGTTTTCAGACTCCTTTTTACATTCATTTTGGTCACTATTTACATTAATGGGACTATTGTCGTCACCTTTGTTGGTATATTTATCCCAACTTTTCGGCCGTTGTACGTTCTGGCCTTCTTCAGGTGGCTTGTTCAGGCCTTTATCTACTGTGCTATGTGTCCTTAAGGACACATAGCACAGTAGATAAAGAAGGTGGTTAGATCCAGTGACAGGACCCAAAGAGATGTGAGTTCAATACCTGGTTAAGACAATGGAGAACGGGAAGAGGTGAACCAACAGGAGATAACTGATAACTGACACCCATTAGATATGGCTTGTGAAACTAGGACAGTCTACCCCAGCGAGTGAAATATAGGATTCAGTTCGACATTCCAACCACCTTAAGAAGGCCGGGGCGTAAAACGGCCAAAACGCTGTGATAAATATGGCAACAAAGATGAAGACAATAGTCCGAATAATGAGAATAGTGTACACAAAATCTCGTCTAAGAAATATAGACAGATACTCATTTTGTTTTTTTTTTTTATTTTTATTGTAAATGAAGTTGTTATTTTAATAGCAAAGACTCCATCAGATAAATATCAGAGATGTAGAGTCTTGATCGTATCAACAAAGCGTTAACATCGTAACCATGGAACCATTCGAGATTTCATCAGTCTGTAGATTTTCATTCATTCTAAGATAATTTCAGATCGATAAAAATGCAGTCAGCATCCGATTGTGGACACTCATAAATATTTTGTGTTTCTCTTGATGGAAATACAATTTTTAAACTATGCTACTTCATAGTAAAAACCTTGTCATGCGACTTCAATAGGATATATATATTGGTCCTCCATCTTTTCTTCTTAAATACGCCCTTAGATATCCCTACATTTCTTACTGGAGTCTGATGTGTCTTGTTTGTATTTTCCCTAAAATGAACCCGTAATTCAATGACGTAAACATCTTTAAATTAACTTAGCAAGACTATGACCTTCGGCTGTTAACGTGATACAAGTCGAAAAGTCGAAACAACCTTTTAAATTTCCTGCGAAGCTCCAGTACTTGCACCCATCAACGAGGACTTGCAATTTTCAACTTATAGCTCACGGATTATTTCCTATTTTTACGAAAGTGTGTGTGTGCACGCGCGCGTGCGTGTGTGTGTGAGAGAGAGAGAGAGAGATACATAGAGAGAGAGAGAGTGTGTGTGTGTGTGTATGTATTAAGTTTTGTGCCTATGGAAAATGTGTGCTGAACTGACTAGCTGTCGGCATTGCAAACCTGACATATACGTGAATTGGAATTCGACAAAGTCTCATTTAATTATCTTCATAAGCCATGTCTGAATGAATTCAGCATATATTTTTTCTATTGTTTTACTTTCTGCCATTTTCATCCGTATATCTGTTTACGATTTTCCCTTTCATTTCCGATTTGTCTTTTTTTTTTATTCATTTCCGCATCTCTTTTTTTGTTTCACTTTCACCTCTTTGACGAAAGTCCTACGTTTTTTGTTAGAGGCAGTTTTACTTTCCTATATCCATCGTTTATTTTTTCGCTCGTCCTCTCTATGAATATTCATGTTGAAACAAAAGCGGAATCTTTTCATTTGTTCCTTTCAAAGTTGCCATTTGAGAAAATAACGTTTTTGTTACACGACAGTGATATAAGCAAGGGACAAAGACTACTGAATTGCTTTGTTACATCTCCTCCTATTTTATAGCAGTGAATGCTGTACAATCTCCCTGCAGGTAAGGAATACATAGTGCTTCTACAGAGGAGTAATGAAAATTACATGAACGGAGCGAGCAAGGTACAATGAAGTCTTAAAAAATAGTAACTAAAGAATACCTGTACTCAAAATCACGAAAAAACAGATGAAATTCTTTGGATACATGAGGAAGGAAGGCTTGGAAATGAGCTTGAGTAAATGTATGTGGTGGGGTTTAGCAAAGAGAGTTTAAATGCGAAGAAGTTGTGGAGAGCCATAATCTGCTCTCTAATAGTATTGATAATATTTATTGTATACTATTATGTAGTATGATGAGAAAAGATGTTAAAACTCGGAATTTTCGGACAAGGCTTTCTCCTTCTTACAGAAGATAAAAGATGAAATGAGACATTTTTGTGGGGGATTTTTTCTGCATCTGTTATATGACTGAATAGATCTAGTAGTTTGGGGCTATTGTTGCAACGATTAGACTTGTAAAGGGTTCGTAGAAATGTTGAATGAAAACTGTATTCACTAAGTATGCGTAAATTCCTATATAAATAGAATATGCACATATATTTTTTAAATACAAAAATTGACATATTTTTAATATCTTTCTCAACATGCTTCCCTTAGACCAAAAGACCTACTAATATATAATACTACTAGTCTTATTATCAGTATTATTATTTCTGTTGTTTTTATCTCTCAAATTTCTGTCATCGTCCTTTGATATCTGCCTATATTTATGAGATGAGTTATTATGTACACTATTTACATTATTCGAAATATTATCATAATCTTTGTTGACATATTTATTACAACGTTTCAGCCGTTGTACGCTCCGGCCTTCTTCAGGTGGTTGGGACATGTTTAATGGATGCCAGTTATCAGTTATCTCCTATTAATTCCCCTCTCCAAGTTCTCCACTGTCATACCCGGGTATTGATCTCTCATTCTTTGGGTTCTCTCAATAGATCTAACCAACGCCTTTCTCCACTGTTCCATGTGTCCTATGGGTTAAAATCTCCGACTGTTGTGTTTCGGTCCCGGTCTGAAGCAATCAGAGGTCTAGCCGCTCTGATGAGCTGTGATACAGCGAAACAGTCTGTCTAAAACTGTCGCTAAAATAATTTTATCGGTCGAGCAATGTGGAAAGTAAGGAACGGATTTCTAAACAGTCACTATGACTGCTGATAATGCAATACTCTCCTAGCGATTGAATTCTCAAAGTGACTGCCGTGCTTATGAAAAAATAAATACGCAAAAATTCGCTCTACGGACGTCGAAGGCCTAGCGGTTAGAATCTCCGACTGATGCCGTGTCGGTCGGGTTTGGGCCCTGGCCTGCAGCGATCGGATGTCTAGCCACACTGATGAGCTGTGATACTGCGAAATAATCTGTCTGTGAATGACGATAGAGAGAGAGAGAGAGATTTTGTGTATGTGGAAAGTGGGAATGAAAATGATTGCCAGAAAAAATTGTACTATTTTTCGAATGTTTTTAATCTCCGAAAACTTTTATGAATTGAAATGCTCTTTTTCTGATTGTATACATCGAAACGCGTGTTGCATATTTGTAACTTTAGAGATCTTTATTGTAATAGACGAATAAGCAGTTAATTGCTGGAAATGGCGCATGTTAATAGTTCTTTTCCCAAGGGTGTGAATGTGTATTAAATAACAATTTCTAGATAAGTAAACTTTCTTTTGTCTTATTTTAGCGTATATACTGTACACGTCTAAGAGATACAAGCATGAACAAATATTCATTGAAGGTAGCAAACTTAAAGACATGAGACGGATAGATAAGTAAAGAATTATAATTATTCTTCAATGTGGATATTTTTCTTTCAAATTATATTTGTTTTATTTAACCACAATGTTTAATAACTTTGTCATATTATTAACCAATTACATATAATTATTTGATAGGTATGTTTTAAATTGACACCGTACATGAAGAGTAGGATAAAGTCAACATTTTTTAAGCTTGTATGCTAATGGTAATGTATCAAATCGTTCTGTCAAATAAATTCGGTTTATCCGTTTCTTTTTAATAATTTTCTAGCAATATTCCAGACGTTTTCAGTCGCCATCGGATGCATTTCCGGTGATGGTTAATTCAGTTTCCAGTACAATATGAAAGAATTGGCAGCGCAAGAATATTGAAAAAATTACTCGTCCGACTAATGTATCTAATTGAATGCCTATTCGAGTTTAAATATATTTGCATTCATGTTGTTTTTAATTTTAATATTTATACTGAATGAACCAAATTAGGATTCTTTCTCTTATCGCTGATTTCAGACGCAACTCAAAATTGACTTCGACACATATGGAAATAACATCAGGTTATAATAGAAGCCGTCTAAATTAATATATTAATATTCAAATAACAAGATAAACTGAGGAACATAGAATATTTTGCTTTATATTTCATTTATTTATAATTATTATTATTATTTTTTTATCATTAATAAAAGACAAATACAACCTATATTATGCTGACATGCTTACACGCACAGTATATATATATATATATATATATATATATATATATATATATATATATATATATATATGTGTGTGTGTGTGTGTGTGTGTGTGAAAATATTATAGAAAATAGGAAAGAAACTGGTTTGGTAAATAATCCAATGTTCCTTCGTATTTTTGTTATTATTTTTAAAAAATAGTACTCGATACGAAAGTAGAGCATAAACATAATTATTTATTTAAATGCGAGTTGGAATCATATTTTTAAATAAATAATTATATATATATATATATATATATATATATATATATATATATATATATATATATATATCAGATAGAGGGAAAGTGGGAATAGAATCTACACCATTGTCGAATTTATTTGAAGATTGACTCTATATATTTGTCGGAGATATCAGAAGATGAGCTTAGCTTGCATATATTAGTACTGGTCTACAGTAAAATAATCTCATGAGCGAAAACTAAAGCGTATAACATTTTGGAAGAAATACTTATTTTTAACTAATGTTAATTTTTCAATAACTTCAACTACAATGTTGTTATCTATTTATCTATCATGACAGACGTTGTATCTTCATAACCATTCGAATTAGGTCACCATTCTCTTTTAATCAGACTACTTTGCGGCAGACACACTCTACAATTATCTTGACGAATCAAGATAATTGTAGAGACAGACTTTCAGGAACCGATAGCTTTAAGGTAATGTAAATCTGGCAGGTTTAGGCGCAATTCGCGAATGTTCACTAGTTGTGCTCCACAACATTTCCATATCATTTTAAATATTCGTCTCTCTTGAATTTGTGGGTGTCTACAATAAATAAAATAAGGAAAGTATTGATAAAAATTTAAAGTAAATAATTATTCAAATAAATAGCTGTTACAATTTGTTTATACGATAACAGTTTATACGTGTAGTTTTATAATCGGGCAAACAATGGTGTATATAAGATCGAGAGAGATTGCATGTTTCTATGCGTCTGTAATTTCTAGTGAACATTCTATACATACCCCGAAATATTTTCACTGAGAAAAAGTATGATTTCTCTTTAGTTTATCGGCAAGATTTTCATTATATAAGCTCCCAAATACTTTGAGTTTTGCTTAGTAAAGTAGGTGGGTCCAAAAAGTATCCGATATTTTCCCCGCCAGAAATAATGCTGCGTGCTAGGCGATGCTACCCTTCCTGCACCGGCCTGTAAATTTTTACACCATTAGGTCGTCACAGTTCCCGGATGTTATGTCTAGAGTACAGACGTGTAGCACTCGCTCGTTAGGTTTCGTTTTCACTCAAGATAACCAATGTATCAAGACAAGATATAGCATGAAGTTTTGTCAAAATTCTGGCATGCCATTCACAAGCGGAAACAAAGATTAAGATTCCGTCAAATAGACAAGGATATTGCTTATGAAGTGATAGTAAGAACAAGATCAGTGCATGACATTTTAGGAGTGAATTTTTGCATCTGTAGAGTGTCGGAAAAATTCGCTCCTTCATTCCACTCTCATAACCCAATTATTTCCTCTTGAACACTTCACTTGTTCTACAGGCTTCCTACTCCCCCAACTTGACACTGTGTGATTTCAGGCTCTTCCATAGTATTCCAGAGAAGTCATTCCAGAGGTGTTACCATAAGTCGCAGAACTACGGGTAGAAGTGTGTTAATTTCTAAGCGGAGTATCTTGAATTTGATTAAATATATTAAGTTGGTGCAAAAATAATTTCGTTTTCTCCCATAGTAACATATGTTAGAAAACGAAATTATTTTTGCACCAACCTAATAACTTGTGAAATGTTCAATTTTTTTTTATACCAAAAGTCGGATATGTTTTGAATGCACCTCGCATTCAGTTAACAGTTTATTGCATATACAATGAAATTAACGAAGTTCATCAGCGTAGCCATTTCCCAAATTTGGAACAAACTTCGGATTATTTCATACTTATTGGCAAGCATCATATCATATAACATGGCATCTATCTTTTTTTTCTTTTTTTTCTTTTCGAAAGGCAAGTAGCTGTAAAATATTTTATTTACAAAATGATCAGCCTTGAACTGACAAAGCATAGTAGAAATATATGTTGTGTAGATGACTGTTGATAGACATTGAAAGCCAACTACAGTAAATTGTAAAAGAAAGCGAGATGGAAGTGCTAAACCTGTTTTAAGAAGGCAGAATGTATGGTTATCAGTAAAACGAACAGCCCATGAAACGAACTACTACATAGAGACACCAAAAGTATATTTTTATTTTATTTGCTTAAAGGTTATTTTGAATGGATACCCATATTTGGGTAGATACTCTATTCATTAAACGATATATTTGTTTTCATCTACCGGCCTGAATATGTGAGAATTTTTATTAGAAAATATCTGATTTATAAATGAAAAATCGTTTCCTAAGTTTTTTCTTTGTTTAGGTTAGGATACTATAACACAGCAGATAAGTATTAAAAAAAAAATCGGGAAAGGTCTTTGTTCAAAATCACTATTCGCACTTTGCTTGGCCAGTAGATTATTTGTAAACCAGTGGTTAAATCACATCTGATCTGATGACGGTTTCTCCCATCACGGAACGCGGGTTCGAATTCTACACAAGAACACATGTTTTTCAGGATTTATCGAGCATAGAGGTCGGTAGATGGAAGTACATGAATATACTGTTTAATAAATGAGCAGAGCATTTACTTCAATATGGGTATCGATTAAATAAGTTTTAAGCGAATAAATATATATATTAAATATCGATTAAATAAGTTTTAAGCGAATGAATATATATATATATATATATATATATATATATATATATATATATATATATATATATATATATATGCATTCTGTTTCTTATATGACTGATCGCTTTAAGATATTTTTAATAAATATTAAAATAGCGTTTAACTAACCAATTAACTGAAATGTGTCACGGCTGCCATCTTTAACATGCGCAACTGTTTATTAATATCGCTTCAAAGATATGAACAGTAAATTTTGAAACATATAGAAAATCCTGTTCGTAGAATGTTAAGTAAAAAAAGAAGATAATGATAAACAGATATAGAAATTTAATTCTATATATGGAGATTAAACTGTAAATTATAGAATGCTAATAATCTAATCAACAAAGTGAATTAAATTATTTCGAACGTATTGAGGAAGACTTTTGAAAAACTGGAAGGATATAATACTTATACGTGTATATAAATAAAATTATTCTAAAGCACATACATCTATCGGAAAAAATAAAATGAATTTGCATTTGTTTACATCGGATTATAGGAATTTATGATTAGTAGAGAATATATTGATCAACAAGTGGAATGCTTCCAACAAAGTCTTCAGATGATGACGCCGAGATCAGTCTTGCTTCCGGTGACACATTATAATTACCTCCAATCTAGTTCTCTCTATTAGTAGCTCAGCAGTACCTGTTGTTTGTCTATTACTTTTCACGTGTTGTAAGCGGATAGAGTCTCTGCTTCAATATTGAAGCATGCCAACTTTTATATAAACTAGAGATCAATCGGACGTATAAAATTTGGAATTGGTGTAATAATCAGAAATATAAATACACTCGGATCGGCTTTAATCGTAATGGAAATATTTCTACAGTTCCATCTTAATATAGGAAAAAAAAAACAAAGTAGCTAAGAAAAAAAAACATAATCAGTTAACAGAGAACTTGAAGCGAACGAATAATTAATATAATTTCGGAAAAAAGTTGGAGTAGCAATATCCCTATACTGACTAGATTCAGGTTCCAGGATCACTCAAGTGAACATTTGAATTAATTTAATTTGTAGTCACCTGTCCGACCGGCGAGCGACCGTCATACATGGCATCAAGGGTACAATGGATATGTCAAAAAGTAACCCTTCACTGAAACATGAAAGGTCGAACACAAAATATCCATTATGGCCTAACATAGTCGCTATTTTAAAATCATAATCCTTAACAATATATATATATATATATATACATATATATATATATATATATATATATATATATATATATATATATATATATATATATATATATATATATATATATATATATAGAGAGAGAGAGAGAGAGAGAGAGAGAAGTTTTCTATCATTGCCTGATGTTGGACAATTTTTAAAGTTTGCAAGTATGGAATTTTTGTGTAGCGATGTAAAATATTAGAATAAAAATATTAGAATAATAATTTGCACTGCGTTGTATTGAGCATGTTTTGGAAAGGTAAATGCTAAGAAATGCGGATTCTTTATTTGTCTGTTCTTTCTATTTATTTGGACACACACACACACACACACACACACACACACACACACACACACACACATATATATATATATATATATATATATATATATATATATATATAAGTAAGGAAGAACCAATACATAAATTTTGGTTGTAAATAACATTTCTATATTTTCCTACATACTTTAACTTATATATCATTTTCGGATTGTTATATACGTGTTTGTTCTTCCGTTTATGGTCAGGAGCACGACAATTGCATCCCAGTGAGGTGGGCAAATCTTCGTCTGTCTGTTTACTGTACGTGTTTTTATCATGCCTCACTCTAACTATTTGACTCACTTGCAAATGTATGCCTATATTTTTACGCTTTTTCAAGAGCAAATCTATATCTACCCTTTCATATACGAGTGTGAAAGGTCTTGCGTGGAAATTCAGAATATATATTCTTTTCTAAATAATTTTCAAATGTTTTTCTTAACGTGTTTTTTAATTCCACGGAAGATTGGTAATAATTATCTGTATACTCATACGTTTGCATAAATTTAGTATTGACTCTAGGTCTTATTTCTAATACACATATATGACACACATATGGTGTTTTATATTAAATATTTTGTCACGAGATTTATTACTGCAGATCTTAAATTCTTTTAACGCCGTATTTTCATATATCCCTTGTATTATTCTTGTAAAGTGGCATATGAACTAAACCGTACGTATTGCAGTCAGGTTTATCGCAATGACAAGAAAGGTGAATTATTTTCATTGCTTTCCATTACTTCAGCAGCAAATACATAGAGTTGACTTTTCTTTAAAAGAACTGTCAGTCTCTACAATGACCCTTCAGAAAAATATTATTTTAAGAAATATATTTCCATCTTTCATTTCCAATATTTATTTATTAAAATTTTGTACTTTTTTTCTGACTGAAAGAAGGATATTGATTCTGAAAACAAGGTGTCTGTACAAACTACGTCCCAGATATGGTATGTCGTTCAATATCGGAAATTGCAAAAATAGATTGAAGATTGGACCCGCTGATACCATTTTAACTTATTTGAGAAACTGTCAGCCAAACGGCTGAATTGATGGATCGACAAATATTATGAAACTATGTCGAACAGAAAAAAAAATGTTAATTAATTTTGCTGCTAATAGAAAGCGTGTTATATTAAAATCGATTACCAAATGAAAATTTCTGATGCTTAGATGTTCGGTTAGAATCATTTAAATGACTGGATACATTTATTCGATCATAAGATAATACATAAATAGATAGGTACATACAGATAGATAGATAGATAGATAGATAGATAGGTTTATCGGTTCCCTTATATCGTCTTATTATCTTTCTCTCCCAGCTAAACCTTGCGTCTTAGTATCTTTATTGCCTTGTTCTGTGTTAATTGATTAAAGGAAAACGCAAAAATAAAAGAGATAACAAAAGTTATGTACACAGACAGATGGGGTGGAAATGAAATATGTGCAATGAACATGAAATGAACATGCGAAAATTAATCAATTTCATAAGACTCTCTTGGTAAAATGTAGACGCTTACACCAATCTGTCGCGTGTAAGTGTGTGTATATATATATATATATATATATATATATATATATATATATATATATATATATATAAAGTGGATAAATATAATAACTAGACACATATATATATATATATATATGTATATATATATATATATATAAAGTGGATAATTATAATTAGATATTAGCAACAGTATATGTATATGCGTTAGTATGCAAGCGAATAAATTTTTACTCATTTTAATAAGGTGTAAACAAAACAGTGTTCAATGTGCTTAAACAGAGCTAATAAGCGTATAGAAATATATATATATATATAAGGTTTTGTTGGGCTACCAACTCAACAAAAAAAATTATTACTTTTGGTTTTAAAAAAATCATGTGAAGATCGCTTAATTAAACCCAGATCCAAAGCTCAAATTTAATAAAAAAGTTAATATAATATTGGGGCGTAAATCCAGAAAGTATAATTTAGGTCGGGGCTATTGTAAAAATAGGAAGGCCGGCTAACTCGCTATATAATAATAGACATTAAAATGGCCGGAGTTGGGTAATCAATATATAATCTATAATATGGAAAGGGCATGTAATATTTGGATACGATATTTATCCAAAATTAAAATATTTTAAGAGATAATTCTTTCTGTGATTACACGCTAACATATGTTCATTACATTTATTAAGTAGATTTCTCTTATTAATATTTTTGAGGATGACTATTTTACCAACTAAACACAGGTTGCATTGGTCACCGCGGTCCGAAAAGTGTGTAGTTTTGGCGACTAAATTCCAATTTATTACCTGTGTATTAGTTTTAATATTCCAGTAAAATTTTGAGAGTGCGTGTCATTTGCATATTGTTTATTGTTAAGAATCATTTTATGGTAGTAATTTTTTGTTTTGCAGTTGTTGGCTGCGAAATCGAAATCAAATTTCGTCTCCCCTTTATGTTTAATGCTAGCCTTGTGGCTGGCGTCTTTATACATACATTTCTGGTTCATCGAAGAGTTAATAACATTTCGACAATCACACATTCTTTCTGTGTCAATATTGCTCTTAGGGTTGTTTAAGCATTGGTTTACACTTAAATTATTATGCAGTGCTATATGTTGCTCAATCTTTCTAGTGAAGCTGTAGCTAATCTTAATATTCTTCTGATTGAAAATTTTGTTAAGGTTTATGGCTGAAATGTTTGTGGATTAAATTTAGGAGAATTCTACCGATATTGTTTTTTTAACATGACTATTAATAGGTGGTTTGAACCAAATTATCTTGCGTTTTCTACTCTTCCGTTTATTATTGCCTTTCTTTCTAATGCTTGGAAATGTATTCTAGTTTAATTTTGTGTTTACTTTTATTTAGTGCATCTACATATTTAATTTTATATTTGTCAAAAATAATTTTGTTGAGGGAGTTAGTTGAGAGTCGGTGTTGTACAGATTTGTGAAAGTTATTTAAATTTCAGATGGGTTGTTGGATACTTTGCTAATGTATTTATGCTTATAAAGCTCTAGTATAAGGCATGTGAAATCCTCTGTGTTTGTGTGCACGACAATAAAACTAAATGCCTTAAAAATAAAAAAAAATAATCAACTTAACATTAATAATTTAGGAAGAAATATGCTAAATATATTTCATAAAAACAAAATATGACCACAGCATGAACTGACATGTGAAGACGCGATATTTTAAGTGAAATGACGAGTGAAATGCGATATTTAAAAAAGAAAAACGCTGAAATCTGTATAGCATAAAAAATCCTTACTAATGATGTATGTAAGATGAAATTTATTGATAAATTTATATCGAGTCATTCAAACTAAACAATGGATTGTCATTGAAATATAGAAAAAAAAAGTAATTTTAAAATCATTTCAAGGCACATTCGCCAGTCCTTGATCAGACATCTATAATGAAAAAAACACACACATATGCACACAAGCATATATATATATATATATATATATATATATATATATATATATATATATATATATATATATATATGGATGTGTGTGTGCGTGCTGCCGTGCGTGTGTATAGATAGATAGATGGGCGAGTGCTTTTCGGAAGGTGACATGTCATTTAACATGAACCAAAAATAAAAATAAAAATAACGCCCGAGTATCTCTTCAATTACCTTCCTTTAAAAAAGTATTTATCAATAAATCGTTTGCACTTTTAGAATAATCTAGAAACATTGATTTCGGGATTACCATTAGTTGTCTTGTTGCATTCTCTTTAATCATGCCACAATAAGAAATATCCTTATCAGCAGTGGTTTATTTTGTGAAAAACAGAAAATGCGGAAACAAATTTAGTCACTATGTTGGTTACTACCTGTCACACTGAAGAGACATTAATGGACAGGCTACCTTCTTGTGATGAAACAGACGATTACGCAATACACAAATCAATGCCGTCATGCTGGCCACTCTGTAAATCCAACATTTGAGCTTATATTAAATTATGCGCAAAATGGTCCCTCCTGATTTGTTGTCAATATAAATTAATGTTGTAGAATTGGCACTCGATTCATGTCTACATACTTTACGGAGATACTTTACAAAGTTGCATCGTGTGTTTTCTTATATCATCAAAAAAGGAACACGGAAAAAATTGGCTTCGTTAGAAATATTTTGAAAGTGGAATGATGCAGACATCTTTCCACTTGTAAATACCATATTGTTTTATTTTCAAAATAGAAACAACTCCACATTATTTATCGTTAAAAAATTGTTATAATGCTAAATCAATAAAAAAATAAGATGAATAAAAAATATTTATTTGTTCTTTGTTCAGTCATTTTTTTGTTTTTAGCCATATCTTCAAATATCACACACACACACACACACACACACACACACACATATATATATATATATATATATATATATATATATATATATATATATATATATATATATATATATATATATATATATACGTGTGTGTTTCTGTGTGTGTCTGTGTAGAAAAATAGGAAAGAAAACGTTAGGTAAATAATCCAGGTTTCTTTAGTATTTTTGTCTTTATTTAAAAAAACAAAACAAAAAAAACAACAAAAAAACAGTGCTCCATACAGAAGTAGAGCTTAGATTATAATTATTTTTTAAAATAATATGATTCCTTCGCTACAGAAGAGTTCACATGTTTCAAAAACGTGAGCCGAAAGCATAAATATAATTATTAAAATTAAATTGAATTAAAGTAACAAGCTCTATTTCATCCTCGTGCGAAAATTCAGGAATAACCAATTTTAAAATTTACGTATGGTTATAAGCGTGTTCATTCGTTACTATGGAAACGGCTGGGGTGACCATTTTTATCCACATATCAGTCACCTTCAGGGAGAGGTCATGCTGAAGTAGTGTGGGGTGTCTATTTCAAACTGTATAATGTCTTTCTTGTACGCGCATCGTCTGTTCATTCACAGAGAAAGATAGATTTTGGCACCATCGTATGTTGTTAAGTGTTTGGATAATTTTGTTTATTTTATTTGTTTATTTATTTATTTTCGAAGGGCTGTTTCATATATAAATATGTCGCACTGAACTACAATTTGTTTTTTGACGACTGCATAAAGTGTTTTTCCCTTTAATGATTGGTTTAAGCTATTTAGCCCTTTATTAAACTATGAAATTTGATACTTTTTTATGCTAATTATTTAATGCGGAATTTTAGTGATGTCGGCAAAAAGCAGTTAACTCATGTCTATGGTTTAATAAAAAAAATTAATGTTAAATTTTATGATGTCGGTAAAAAAACCGTTAACTCATGTCTATGGTTTAATAGATTTTCATTATGTAGAAACTTAATTATTTGTAGTTTTTCATGTAGGCATAAAGGGCATGGGTCATTCCAGATTTTACAAGTTCTTGTTCTATTTATTATTTTCCATTTTAATTTTGCTGTTTTATTCATTTCTTTTAAATTCCAAAAATATTTGGATAGAGATGTCTGATTTCTATTTCTAATATTATTGAAGGAGCTTTTGTGCTGCCTCCACCTAATTTTAAATTCATTCTTCGTTGACCCAATGTATATCCTATCGGTGTTAGGACTCTCAATGGATGAGATAGTGCATTGGTATACTACGGATTTTATGAGGCAATTATTTTCCAACGGACAGTCTTCAAGGTTTCTACAATCACATGATTTTTCATTATTTTTGTCTGATTTTAGTTTAGGATTTTTATTAATACTATTTTGGCGCGCGTGTGTTTCCAGGATTTTAATAATAAGTTTTTTTTTATGATTCTTTCTAGATTTTCACTGCAACTGTAAATTAATTTTAAGTTGTTTTATTAAATATCTCGCTAAGTCTGCTTTTAGTAGGGAAGTGCTTTTCTATTAAAGCTAGGAACTTATGTCCTAGCTTAGTACTAATCATTTGGTTCAACGGAGGGGTATACCAGATGGTTTTTCTTTTCCTGTTTTTCTTTCTGTTATGTCAGCGTTTTTGTATCCGCTATTTTTTAGGGCTGTGTTATAAAAATTAATATGTTGTCGGAATATTTCCTTATTAGCGGAGTTCATGTTTATTATTTTCTCTATTGATGTGGTAATATGCTTAATTATAGATGGAGAGTGGCTTGACTTAGGATTGTACATATATAGGATTAGTATTAGGTTTTCTGTATGTTGTTCATTAAGTCTAGAGTTACGTCGAGGTAGTTTACACTTTTTAATTTAATGTTGACTATAGCTTTTAAATTTAGTTTCTTGAATTCACTGTATATTATCTTTTTAATTTTATCTATTTTAAAATTTGTGAAGCTCCTCACTACCATGAGCCCGTCATGTATAGCCCGATGTCCTTAATATCTAATTCACGGTGCGCAGTTAGATTGTACAGTATAAATAGACCAACAAGGTCAGAAGACTGTGCAGAGTCTAAAGGTCACTTGGTGATGACAAAAATGTCTCTAGTGTTTTTAATCCATTGGTCCCCATTATGGATGAAGTCCGATTTTTTGCACTAAGAATTATGTTCATTTCTTCCTTAGTTAAATCAGAATATACTTTAGCAAACTACAGAGCAGTCGTGAAGAGGTCATTCGATATTCACTGGTAATAATCCACGATATCGAACTTTATTAGGGTGAAGTTAGGTTTATTGTCAATGTTGGTAAAAAAAATTGATGACGTCTTTGGTATTAATCCAGAGTGTTAATCCAAGGCATTTTTTGATTTGCCTGATGGTCCTTTGTAGGATTCTTTTGCTAATTTTTCCTATGTTGGGTCTGGTTGGGTTTATCATTCTGGTAGTTGTGTTTACTTCGAAATCTTGTTTGTGGTCCTTAAGTGTGATGTAGCATTCCTTTTCAGCCAGTTTGCCGACGCTATCACTTATTTTAAATTTTTCAGTACTAATTTAACTAGTTCTGTTGATAATGTCTACCATGTATATATATATATATATATATATATATATATATATATATATATATATATATATATATATATATATATATATATTCATTGTATGGCTACTACTCGATTCCAAACAAACCTGTCCGTCAGGATAGTTAAGAACTACCTATTTCATACCCGCGCTCAATTCCACGTTATCTATCGGTAGTTTTCGCTGAAAATAAGCTGCACGGGATTTAGTTTCAGTGATATTATCCGAAATTCCCCTCTCTGAGAAATTGACCATGGTGACATTCGAACAAGAATAGCATGAAAACACTACCCCATCGGTCACGCGTGTATATATATATATATATATATATATATATATATATATATGTGTGTGTGTGTGTGTGTGTAGAGAGAGAGATATATGAACGAACAGTTAGATCGGTTAGCTTTTGTGTGTATATATATATATATATATATATATATATATATAGGTAACTATACTCGTTTCGAAAAACCTTCGAATTTTTGATTTGCCAATAATCAAATCAATCTCGAGGAGAAAAAAGGTTTTAAAAAAAGAAAGAGCTAGAGACATGAAAGCCTGTCGAAAAAAATCGCACAGATACAGGTTTGAAGTCCAAAGAAAAAACACCGACACGAGTAAATAACGAGTTTCCCTGACGATCCGTTTAGGTGAAACGTGGGTAGGTTTGTCTGGCTCACTAGGTTTATCTATCTATCTATCTATCTATCTATATATATATATATATATATATATATATATATATATATATATATATATATATATATATATATATATATATATATATATACATGATAGAATGCTGAAAATTATCGTTAAGGCAGACCTCCCATATATAATCAAATAATCGTTCGTTAAATTTTATGCTGGAACACATTCATAGCTATGGAGATTTATTTTCAGCAAGCTCCGGTATTTGTGTGAATGAGATGAAAGTGAAACTAAATGTTATTACCCGCACAAATACAGGGTGCTGATGACCGTATAAAAATCACAGACGACGTTGACAGACTCAATCTATAAATGAAAGAGGAAATGAGTCCACTCATTATCGTGGAGTGTGTTAACTCTTCAATCAAGCGACTTGACATATACACAAGGGAAAATAAGAAAAAAAAAGTTTTATAGCCATCATTGTAGTAAGAAGAATAATAAGCGGAAAAATAATGGACCGGGGAGACCGAAACAGATAATGAAGAAATTAGAAGCAAATTAACTGCACGAGATTTAATCAGACACCTTAAAAATTGCAAATGAATGATCGTGGTTGCTGAATAATAAATTCACCGCTAAAAACGGAATGGTTACTAATGATTTTGTGCTTGTATATTCGATTAAGAATCCTGGTAATTATTGCTAAGCTTTGAACAAGTCTCTTCCAATGTCGAGATCATTTCTCTTGGCACTCGCAGATTCAATCGCAATCGTAGTCTTCGACATTTCAATTTGTCCAATACCGACTGCAGTGTCTTAATATGATTCCATATACACTAACTATAAATCACCTGGCGCTGACCATCATGTAACAGATTTTTCACTTTCTTGAGAACGGTCTGCTTTCAGTTCTTTCTGATACAATAGAAGTCGTCATATCGAAACCTCCTCATATCTGAATGTCCTCCTATCTGAATGTCCTCCTATCCGAACATCTCGTTGTTGCCATTTAGATATTGTAGGAATATGCTACATTCTTATATTAATTTTTCTTTTCTTATTTAGAATTCCTCAGTAGAAACGCTTCAAAATCCTTTGGACTGTCACGAAACAGAGGGATAATCAATTTCCTACGATAATGAGGAAAACATGAAGATGATGATGAAGTCTTGGACTCAGTACAGAATACTATTGATAAGATCATCAAATCCATGGAGAAAAAAAATGTTCAGTAGTACAGAATGTACAAGTGCACGTATTTTTCAGAAAGGCGTACATTTATAAACTAGAATAGTGTAATATATGTAACATGGGAAAATAGTAAATAAATCTTACTGAGCATTAAACATTACAAATTAATATTTACTTTCATGAGACACTTAATTTTTCATATATTGCGATAATTTCTTATGTTTTGTTAAGTTATAAGTTATATCTGAACTTCTAATAAGTTCGAATATGAAGATATCTAAATTTATTAGCTATCTTTCATTTCTTCAAAAATGCACTGCTTACTATCTCCTTATTTTCTCTTAATTAATATGAAATATTTTATTTTGTGTCGTGATGTGAGATCTTAATTTCACTCTGAATCTCACAAATTTGATTTCTTAATAAAGATTACGTTTTTACCTGTAATTTATATTGAACCTATTTGCATAGAATCTAGGATATCACCGTCTACACAATCTAGTGATTACCTTTGCAACTCTGAGATACGATGGAGTTTACGGAATTAAATGATTTTCATATGACTGGAATTTATTGATATATTTCTGGTCTATTTTATTTGATATACTTAGATCTAATTTATTTATTTAGGTCTGCATTGATAAGGCAATTATTTCTTCAGAGATTAAAAATTTTATGTTCACACGCTTTTGTAATATTAATGATATTGTTAATTTTATTTTTCATAATATTTATCAGACCCTGTTTTGCGTATTTTAGTGTGATATAAAAATTGAAAAATACTAAACATCAATATTTAATTTTGAAGTGTGAAATTCATCATATAATTTTTTTTAAAACGTTTATTCATATAAGGAATTACATTTGGTGGTGGGGAATACTTGAAATGATAATTAGTTGGCATATGAAAAATATTCTCGGTGCAGTTTGGTAAGGTTTCAATGATTTCTCATGGAACTATGGTCAGATACGTGTACACAAAAATCTACCAAACTCCATCCAAAGTATACTAGCAAGAAATAGAAGTATATTAACCTAATCCACGTGTAAAATGTTTTAAAATAATGGTAGCGCTAATAATAAAAGAAAAAAAAAGCCAAAAGTTAATAATAGTAACTCAAAACACGGCCGTAATGTTCTGAGCGTGTTTGGAAAATCAAACATCGCTATAATTCTAGATATATAGAGAGCAACCTATATATACAGTCAAAACTAAAAAAAGATAATCCTTAACAAAGGCTGAAATTTTAGCCGAATGCGCTCGAAAATGCAAAACTTTTGTATATTTTGTAGACACTTTCTGTCCAGAAAAGAAAACACATTTGTACGAACACAAGAGAAATTAAAGACAAAGCTTAATCGCAGAACTTTCTCAGACCTTTAACGAGACATGTATAAAAGAATGATTGCTGTTTAAATACAATATATATATATATATATATATATATATATATGTAAAGCGAGTAAAATTTTGTCACTTAGCTGATTGATGTTACCTTGAGCATCCCGAGTTTCTTAAGCGAACGTTTTCGTCCACTCTTCAGATAATATCAGCAAATTAATACTTATATTTTCGATTTTATTCCCTTTTTATATATAATTAACATTGGCATAAGTTGTTTTTTTTCTGTATTTTATGTGTTTGTGTGTATATAAGATTTCCAAACAAGGTATGTATATGCAGATGATAATTATTTACTCTTGTCTTAGTAGCAGGTCCGATAGACACTCCAAAGTAAACTGGCATTGACTCTCGAAAATTTAAATGGTTAACTTGGACAAAGTATGTCTTGTAAATTGTAACGACAAAACAAAAAAAATACTTTCATTTAATTACAAAATAAATCTCCTTTTGATGGCTGATGATAAACTGCACATGAGCAACACTTTTCGTCTTCTAGGACATGAATTTTCTACTGACAGGAAGTAGCTTGATTATATTGAACAAATTGCTAGATTAACCGAGAGGAATCTTGCTTCACTTCATCGTGCAAGCCGATTCTTCTTGTCAGAATCCCACTTGCACATTTACAAATCTATCATTCATTCGTGCATAGAATACTGCTGTCATATCTGCTCGGAAGCTCCTATCGTATATTCTTGACAACATTCAAACACAAATATGTCATGTAATCGATCCTGGCCTCTTTCCCACCGACATGACGTGGCTACTCTCTGTCTTTGTTATAGATATTTTAATGGCAAATGTTTTGGTGAGGTGCTTAGTGTCTCAATTTCAGTAAAACTACAAGATTTAAAAGAGCTCACCAAAATATTGTTGAAGAAGCTAAATGCAACCCTTAGTCTATTCCTATAGTTTCCTTTTTCGTGTTTCGCGCCTGTGTAAATCCAGTACGATTTCCCACATCCATGTCACCTAGAATTTTCAAAAGTTTAATGTAATGACAATCGCCATCATCTGTCTTCCTGAATTGAGTTCATTTATATATTTCCTTACCTCTCCACATTATCGTCGTAGCTTTATTGACATGCTTCGGATTAAGTGAGATATATATATATATATATATATATATATATATATATATATATATATATATATATATATATATATATATATATATATATATAATCTTATATAATTACAAACATATACCGTGTGTAACATCAAAACAGACCAAATCGTGTAACAGCAAAATTGTCCAATTAATAGATTAATCTTTATACTGTAGAATCTTAGAAATAATTAAAGATACCTTACTGGGATATTCCGAGATTGTATAAAAATATCTTATTTAAGCAATATGAATGTATAATTACTCTTCAACCTTAACAGAAGAATCGATCACAGGCGAAAATGACATGTTCATCCTTAATTAATTACAGCTAAGGATAATAAATTAATATCAATAAAGCTTATATATATATATATATATATATATATATATATATATATATATATATATAACGGTATCTCCTTCCTAGTCTAATCGCGCTCTATATCCGTATTTCTGTCTTTGAATAACAAGTTTCCACACAGGTTTCATGTAGGATTTCATTTTCAAGTTTTTTTTCACTGCCCTTTCGGATGTCTTATCCAAAACACCTCTCTCATGTGCCAAACGTTTATTGATTGAGTTATATGCTAAGTAATTGATCTCTTTATGTCTAAGTTAAAATAATGATCCCTCTTCCTGCTGTGTCCTTCTGATCGAGGTTTTCTCGCTACTGTTCCCTCTTTATTAAAATTATTCCCCTTTCCTTGAGGGTTCTCGAATGGTCTTGAAATATGGAAGCCACAATATGAATGTTGGTGCCATTACTGAATGCCTGAATTATCTTTTTCCTCTCACCATTGCTCTTTTGTGAAAACAGTAGGCTGACAGAAAACGATTTTATCCTGTTCTCTTTCAAGCCGAATAACTCAAATAATTTTTCACGGATTAATGCGATAAATGGTGTCAAGTTGGCTAAACGTTTTATCTGAATTCCTGGAAAAATGAATCTCAATTAGTTTAGTGTATCATTTTTTTTTAGATATTAAACATTTTTTGAGATGGACATTTACCCTGTTACATGATTTTGACCGTTTTACTGTTTCAATGTATACTAATCATATCTTTATATATATATATATATATATATATATATATATATATATATATATATATATATATATATATATTTCATGATTGTTTAATATATATGAAGTTATAGACATTTTTATGTTTAACGTTCTTTTTATAGATACAAGTATTTAAGTAAATGCTCTTTTTATAATAAACAGTATTAAATAACATTTACCGGCCTGAATGTCCGAAAAATTTTCATAGAAAATATTCGTCCTTTTACAGGATTCGAACCTATACGGAACCGTCATTTAGCTATGAAAATTTGTTTACATTTGATACGCCATGAGCAGTTATGAATGTACGAAATTATTTTATAAACAGAGCATTTACTTAAATACTTGTATCTATAATAAGAACGTTAAACATAAAAATGTCTTTAATAAATAAATTGTCGGACTTTGTCCATTTCTTAATATAATATATTATCAGAACGTATTTTCTCAATATTTATGTACGTATCAGAACGCATTTTCTCAGTAACATACATACATATATACTTATATACACAAATGCATATACAGAAATAATTCCTTTCCTATGTATTTCCTTGCAGTTGCCGTGATTTTCCTATTTCACTTTTCCGAGTCATGTTCCTAATATTGGCTAGTCAGTACCAAATTTATTGTGAAGGTTTTGATTTGCATCATGAAATCTTATGTAGTATATGAGAAAAGATTATCCATGGCATAAAATCTATATAATAAGTTGACAAATACGGAAGTAAATGATTAATGTGGCCTAACAAATTAATCGAACAACATTCCATATAATAAGCGCTGAATCACACGACGAATATCTAACAAATTCAAAGAGAATGCATATAGGAAAAGTAAATCAATGAAAACTTTTTTTTATTATTTTTTCCATCATTTACGTTAAATCAATGAATTCTAAGCACATTTATTTTAGTGACTAAAGATTAGATCAAATGACATCAAAGTTGATAGAAATAGTGATAAAACATAATCAATAGAAATAAATACCAATAAACTGAGGAAATCAGAAAATGATCAAAAGCAGGACAGTGGACTTTGTAGATCTTAAATAACTGGTATTTCGAAAAGGGAAAAAGAAAATTGAATAAACAATGATCTATGGAATCTGATAAAATATTCAGACGGTTGAAGGGGTTATATTAGGTTGGTGCAAATATAATGTCTTTTTCTCACATAGTATCATATGTGAGAAAACGACATTATTTTTGCACCAACCTAATAGAAAAAAATTATTATGTGATTCAAGTCCAAAATAAGAATCACTTCACCAGTAAGAAATTTCTGGTGATAAAAGATGACGTCAAAATATTAAAAATAAAATAAAGGAAAAGGAATTTATAATTAATAAATGTCAATTTACAATGTAAAGTTAATTTTATTCCCTCAGTAGTATATGCAATGATTTTATATAAAGTAACACACAGTTCCACTTCTCCCTAAATGATACATTTATAATTATTCCTTTTGTTGTCATGTTTTCGTAACATCCATTATCAGGCAATATCATGAAGATATTTCATCCTCTACTTTCAGTAATATTCTTGAATTCCATTCGTGAATGTGATTCTGAATATAATCACTGACAAATTTCATATAACGATTTAATGAGCTTAATCATTAATAGTGGCATTTCGTTAACAGACATGTACTTTGCTAAAAAAATTATCCTTAAAAATATTCACGCACTACAAGTATATCGTGTCATTCAAAGCAGATGGATTCTCTTAAAATGGAACAGATGATGAGTTACGTGATATAAATTAAAAGAAGATGAATTACAATTGATCCATTACATTATGAGAGTAAGTTTTCGAGTGATTATATAAACATTGATGTGGGAAGCATGCCCTTAAAATGGTTGCAATTAGGAAGATTTACTGTGTTGGATCTGTCATCTTACCTTTGGAATACGGAGGAAATGAGGACATTTCAACAAAGAGACATCCTGTTTTACATGTAAGGTAGTGAACTGGTTCCAAATTGTGGATTGAGTTCATTGGAAGATTTGTCATGGAAACATCAACTAGCTTGCAATGTTGCATCAGTGGCAAAGTGGCCGTAGAACGGATAGTAATTTCCCCCGTAAGGTTGTGCAAATAATTCTGAAATCTATCAAATCATATTATTGAGTATTGAGCATCTCTTACTCAGATAGTGTAATAGTATTCAATTTTTGTTCTAATCTGGCACTTGTAATGGTAACCTGTATCAAATGGAGTGAAGTGATACTTAGAACGCTTCATTGTATGATTATATAAGATGATGGTATTCATAGGCTGAATACGGAGGATTATGCTAGAGCTGTGAAACCTTGAATGCTTTAATTTCAACGACTCTTATTACTATCTACATTGGTTATTTCCTGATTCTCTTCAAAATGGTAAAAAATTGTGTTGGTTTTCTTATGAAGATCATTTTCACCGCATGTAATGGGAGGCAGGCGATTGATTTGGGATAAATTCTTCAATTCTAGTGGTATATCATATGAGAGGTTTCAGAATATCCTGTACAGTGAAATTGAAATGACAATGGTTTATGCTGCGTGGGTGCACGTCATCTGAAACCTGAAAAAAGAGCACTAGATTGATCACATCAAGTGGAAAACTGTTTGAGGTAGATTCAGATAGTTTCATTGGACATTTCCTAACCCAGTACCACGTTCATCCCTTTCAGCTAAAAAAAAAACAAAAACAAAGACAACATACATTCGAAATATTGCTTCCTAATTTGCTCGAAATGAAGCCGAGGTCGTTTTAACTATACGGAAGATGAATGCTTCAAATTTTTGGATGCAAATGTCATTTTGTTTATTGACTATCTTAAAAAGGGCAACTTCATTACTGGAAAGTACTATGGCAATTTTCTGAGACGGTTGTGAATGGCGATCAAGAAAATGTTCCCAAGAATACTAACGAAAGTCGTATTGATTCCTCAGGTCAATGGCCCAGCACATAATGCCTTGATTCCAACTGCTGCTGTGCGTGAATGTGGCATTGTACTGGTTGATCACCCGCACTATTCTGATTTGTCCCCAACTTGCTATCATCTGTTCCCCAATTTGAAAAAACAAAACAAAAAAACAATTGGCAACAACTGGGAACAGGTATCGCAGCGATGATGGCGTCATATCTGCTCATGTGTTCTTTGTTAATTTGTTTTACTAGCAAGATAGAAGCTTTTTTCAATAATGAGATCCAAGCACTGCAACAAGAAGGGTGCGGACAACAAGGGGAACTATGTCAAAAAAAAAATCTCGTTTGGTCATGTTCCATGAGAGTATCCTGATCAGCCTATGAAAATTTCAGCCCCCACCATATATATATATATATATATATATATATATATATATATATATATATATATATATATATGTATGCATGTATGTATGTATGTGTGTGTGTCTGTGTGATGTAATTAAGTCTCAGACGTTATTCATTATTTTTATTTTGATTTTAAATCTCTGTTCATCATGCCTTTTATTTTCTGAACATGGAACTAAGCATTACGAAATATGTTTTAATCCCTTGAAGAATACCTGCAAGTATGACTTTGAGAGCTTTGATATGGATCCTTGCAGGTGTTATGTGTGTGAAAACATAGAAATAAAGAAATTTTCCAAGATGTGTTACAAATGTTAGAAATTTTATGCTCCGTGACAGGTATGGGGTATCGAGAAGGGAAGGTACTTTTCATCTAACGTCAACTTAGATGGAAAGTTAATTGCGAAATGCTTAGAATTATATAGTAAAGATATCAGGGTCATTTATGATATTAGTCACTGACACATTGTCTCTCTTGGGAATTTTCCAAATTTACAGGTTGTACACATTTGATCATTAATAGGCGAATGTAATGGAGTGCGGACATTCTCGAGACCGTATGGTCATTTCAGGGAGAGGCAGCAAATGATAATAATGATATTATGAATATTCATTCACCAGAATTACACATACTTAACGGCGAATAGTTGCAAACGATCTCTCAGGCTAAGGCAATTTAAGTCCATCAGTTGCAGATAAGTTTGTATCCATAACACAAACCAGAGAAAAGGCTTTAACACGCATACGATGAATCGTTTAATTGCAGTATGACTACGCCTTCAGAAAGACAGACCTTCTTACGGTGGTAATCTATGATTTCATGATAAATCAGTTGGGATTGTTCAAGGACGAAAACTTTTATTTTTATTTCGTTATTTTTTTCTGACGTTATCAACAAATTCGTTCAGCCTAATTCTTTGTTTAAGTAATGTTGAAACACGCCATCTAAAGCCCAGTATATTATTCCACCGGTAGTGTCTCATACATGCAAAAAGAAAGCGACGTGATGTTCCCGCAGGGTAATTCCCATCCATCAGGTACTTGTGTTATTCAAATTACTATGTAAGATGTATGACAAATTCCCTAGCCGACATGATCGCCAAACTATTACCCATTGAATATAATTATGGCATGGTGAGAACATGCCAGAATCATTCAATGAGGTCTCTTACAATTGCATTATTTTGAGAGATGATAAGGCACAAAATAATGCATGACGCGTTGTTATCTACTATCTGACACTCATGTGAAAATCCAGGATTCTTATCACCCAAGGATGATATGCAGTATAATATGACGGTGTCGACATGCTGAGGGTTCATCCATTATATTGGAACATGTGCGTGTAAATGATCATTTTGTGTAATACAGCTTTAATTACTCTATGTTTTACCTCGAGAAAATTGCAACATATTCACGGTTGCAGACTTATTTTCCATGCTGGTTTTGTATCTCTCTCTTTCATCCTTTTCTCTCTCTTTCTCTCCCTCAATAGACATATGAGAGATTTTATGTAACATCTTTTCTTATTGCAATAACCGTTATATTTATTTGTTTTGCGGTTGAACACCCCTAGCTTAAAGGTGGTTTCTCAGGATAAAAGAAATGTTTCTTGTCGAGTGGCAAATTTCCTTTAACAAGATCTGATTATCCATGCAGGTAAAGCTGAATAACATAGTTTTAAAAGAAAGAAACAATACAGATATCTACTCAACAACAGGCATCTACTAAATATGTATAACACACACGCGCGCACGCGCACATATTTAAAATATACAAAACAAAAATGTCATACTAAACAATGCTAATACCAATACTACTCACTGCCACTACTACTACGACTAATATTACTAATAATAATATAACACATTACGACGTGCTTTATCAACACATTAAAAAGAGCTTTTTTCTTTTAAAACGTGTGTGAGTTTGTTTTTTTTTTTTTACAAAAATGATCAGTGGTAATGTCATGAAGCTACTTCTAACCTTAAGACTCTGGTTGGGTGCCGTAAGGAATGTGTATGCAACAGAAATCAAAGGTAATATTAACAATAATAATAAAAATTAATATTTAGGAGAAGGAGAGAAGAAGATGTGGAAGAGGAGGAAGAGGAAAATAATAATAATAATAATAATAATAATAATAATAATAATAATAATAATAATAATAATAATAATAAAAAATAAAAATAATAAAAATAATAATATTAATAATAATAATAATAATAATAATAATAATAATCATTATTATTATTAGTATTATTAGAATAAGAAGAATTGGAAGACGAAAATGAAGAAAAAGACTAAGATGAATAAGAAGACCGATACATATGTCCCCAAATGTTTCACAGAAGTAATAATAATGACCGTGATATTAGAGCAAATGACAACATATTTCCGTCACTATATGTTAGTTTCTTTTGCGAGTACAGATAAAAATTAATTCGACGTTTAAATAAATGTTTGAAGGTATCTTTGTTCACAAGAAAATAAAATACCAATTTTGAAAGGCTTAAGTATTTATTCATAAGAAAGTTAATATTGGCGTCTTTGTTCCGATTAATCATTCCATTTGTCAATATGCTTTTCTATTTCTAATGTAAATGAATTGCAATGTGTCTGCACCAAAAGGCATAGAGGTAAACATATGTTTAAACATGTCTGTGGCAATGAATTATGATAAAGGAATCTACATTCTCTATTTTTCTCATAGATTCAACATGGAAATAACTTTTTTGAAAATCCAAATAATGAATTTTGGATTAATCAGAAATATTTGGGAATTTTTTCCTTCATTTAACCGCGGGGTGTTTCCTGCTAGGGTAACAGGTTTGACTTAATTTTCGGCAAAACCTGAGTCGATTAAATATTTCAGATTGTTTTCACAAATATTAGAGTTATATTTAAGATATTAAAAATGCAAAATAAAGTCTAATTTTTTCAGATATTTTTTAAATGAATAAATATATATTTATAATGGAAAAATCCACAACGAAAATAATCATAAAAGAATTAATTTACAAAAATCAAATGATTTTTAATACTGGTACATGATAGAATTGATCACTAAGATAACTGGAAACAAACTGGAGGATAAAATAGTAGAAGGCAATAAATCTGGATATGTAATGGGGAAAAATGATGTTTCCGATCAGTAAAATCTAAATTTGATAAACAGTTATTCATATGAATTGTTTCAAAATAAAAATAAAAACATTTAAAAAAATAATGTAATATCATATGGAAATAATAATAATAATAATAATAATAATAATAATAATAATAATAATAATAATAATAATAGTTCTGTGTCCGCCTTTCCACATATAAGGTACTCTAAATTTTATAAAATTTGA
>OZ010595.1:35707523-35735023 GCA_963932145.1 Acanthosepion lycidas | reverse complement strand
GCTGCCGATTATGTCTTTGCTATTGAACAGCAGTGTTGCCTCGTTCCATCTCTTGAATTTCCGCTTTGACTGTTTGGATATGTTCAAGCAATTCGTTATGGATAAATCCATTCCAAGTACCACCATACGCACAACATCGTTTTACGCGGATGAAGATCTTGTTTCACGCGCGGTGTTGCTTGTTTACCTCAGCTGAGCCGTTCCTTGCGCTGCTTCATATTGATTTACAGGCAGCATTTTTCGCTGCCAGTAACGATTCGGTAAATAAATCGTTGCTTGTGTCCATCAGTTCTGCGGTGACGATCAGATTGTGGCGCTTTGATTTTCGTTGTTGCCACTTAAAGCATGCGGAACCAATCTTCTACACTTCTGAACATTTTCCATCGATTGAAGATTCTTTTCTATAGAAATGTGGTAGCATTCCATATTCTCTGCGGAACTGCCGTTTGAGAATTTCGTGCAAATGTTGGTTTACTCGCTCTTCAACAATTTAAACTGGACGACCAGAACGCGGTGCGTCTTTGAGATAGAAATTTACATTTTTGAACATTTTTTTCCACAGAAAATATTCGTCCTCTTAGAGAGAGTCATAGAAGATTGAAGTTCAAATACAGTAAATTCGACCTTGCTGATCGAACGCACCTCTGTGGCCCAATCGGTAAAGGCACGTCAAGCTAAATGACGGTTCCGTATAGGATACAGGTTCGAATCCTGTCGGAGAACGAAGATTTTCTATGAAAATTCCTCGAACATTCAGGCCGGTAAATGTTGTTTAATACTGTTTATTATAAATAGAGCATTTACTTAAATATTTTATCTATAAAAAGAATGTATAACTATAAAAATGTCTCAGAATAATTGTCGGACTTTGTTCATTTCATAATGTGTGACGTCATTTGCTTACATTTTGATACGCCATGAGCAGATATGAATGTACGTGAGAGATTCATAGAAGATTGAAGTTCAAATACAGTAAATTCGACCTTGCTAACCGAACGCTCCGCTGTGGCCAAATCGGTTAAAGGCACCTCAAGGTAAGTGAATCTTGCATCGGTCGCCGGGCCCTAATAAGTGAGTAGTTTGGGCGTGAAATTCACATTTACTACCGCTATATAGTCATCTGTTAACATCCCTGTAAAATTTTGAGAATGCCGTGTCATTTGCATATTGCTTATTTTTAAGCGTCATTTTATGGTGATGATGTCGGTTTTACCAATGGTTAGATGTAGAAACGAAATAAATTTTTCTCTCGCCATTATACATATATTTATGTTTTATTAAATATTAATGAATTTTTGGCAATTACACTTTTTTCTATATTAATATCGTTATTGAGGTTAAGCATTTGTTTAACGTTACATTATTATGGAGTGGTATATATTACTGAAAGTTTTTGGTGCAGCTCTACCTAATTTTAATATTGCTCTTATTCATTTTTACGAGTAATGTTTTATGGTTGAAATGTTTTCGGATTAAATTTATGGAAACCCTACCGATGTTGGTTTTGACATTAAAGTTAGGATAAACGAAATTATGTTGCGTTTTCTATTTTTATGTTTCTTATTGGTATTCTTCCTAATGTTTGTAATGTATTATCGTTTGACTTTGAGTTTTAATTTTGTCAAAAATAATTTTATATTTGTCAAAAATAATTTTATATTTGTCAAAAATAATTTTGTCGCGAGAGTTAGTTGACAGTCTGTCTTGTTCAGAGTGCGCAATATACTTAAAATTCCAGCTGCGTGATTTGATTCTTTGCTAATGTATTTATAGTTTTAAATCTCTTCAATATAATGAATGTGACACTCTTCTGAAAAGGTCGAAAGTATTGTCCTGAAAGTTGATCACATTAGCGTTACGTGATAGTGGTGATATTCAGGCACTGATCGTTGAAGAATTTGAAAGATTGTTTCCTAAATTGGTCTGTTACTTGTAGATTGGTGTGATGTAGATGGATAACTCAGTCGCTCATGCACATAACTGTGTTCATACTATTGAAAGTATACATAAGTTTCCACAGTACAAAATTCCAAACAATTCATAAGCTTCTGCGGAATCGAACGATACCATTGCTATAGAGAAGTTTGGATTGCCAAATATCGATAAATAGAACCATGGCTATACAGAAATCAACATCATCAACTATCTTAGAAACACATTCTATATCGAATTCTGTGTTTGTTAGAAAAAGATTCATCCTCAAAAATATTTATGACCTAAATCTACTTAATAAACGAAATGAACTCATGTCAGCTTGTAACCAAAGAAAAAAAAACTCTCTTAAATTATTTAATTCAAGAAGAATATATTATCCCAATATCACATGGCCTTTATAAGTTTTAGGTAACATATTGATTACCTTTTTAACATCTATTAATACTTAAAGTACCCGAGGTTCCTCTTTTAAACTTTAAGCTTGAATGATTTCTTCTTTTTTTTTTAAACTTTACAATTTAAATGCAGATTTCAGGTAATTTGCTATTGTAAAAAATAACAAATTACCTGAAATATACATCTGGTATTTACACACCTATAATATATTATGTTTATAATAGATTTAAGGTATGTGTTTAATTTAGCGTTCCTCCAATGATCACTAGTATTATTTTGAAAAGCAACCGTAATAGTTCGTGTCTGATGGGTTGTTAAAACGACAAACAATTAATTAGCACTTCGACCGTGTGTATATGTATATTTATTGATTATATATATTTATTGATTATATATATTTATTGAATATATATATATATATATATATATATATATGTATGTATGTATGTATGTATGTATGTATGTATGTATACAAATATAGATAACTATACTCGTTTCGAAAATCCCTCGAATTTTTGATTTGCCAATAATCAAATCAATCTCGAGGGAAAAAAGGATTTAAAAAAAGAAAGAACTAGAAACATGAAAGTCTATCGAAAAAATCGCAAAGATACAGGTTTGAAGCCCAAAGAAAAAAACCCGATACGAGTAAACTAACTAACAAAAGAGCTCAATACAACCGTAGAGCAGACCTAGATAAACCTAGTGAGACAGCCAAACCTTCCCAGCTTTCAACTAACGATCTTTCCCTGACGACCCGTTTAGGCGAAACCTGGGTAGTTTTGTCTGGCTCACTAGGTTTGTTTATCTATCTATCTATCTATCTATCTATCTATCTATCTATCTATCTATCTATCTATCTATCTCTCTCTCTCTATATATATATATATATATATAAATACACTAACCGGATTCGGTAGCATTCTATCGCTTCGCAAAGTAAAATATATTGATTACTTGAAATCTTAAAACGACATTTTTTTTAATGATATCTCATCCATAAACTGTTTTTTTAGTCAAGGAAAATGACACAAATAGATGTCAATTTTTTGAAGGCTAAGTAAAATGCAAGTTTCAAATAAAAAGATATTTCTAAACAGAAAGGTCTTTGATCTAAAAATCAAAACAATCATCAAATAAAAGATAATAAATGAAGGACAGTTAATTAATGAAATAATTTTTTATTAAAAAATCAATATGCAAATTATTTCAAGAGATATTGCCTCGATGTAGATAATATATAATACAGATATTGAGATTTTGCGGAGTAAATTACTATAGAGATATTTACAACGAATTTACTTATCATCTCTCAGTTGAGCCTCTGTCTGTGGACAAAGTGAGCTCAGGGGCGACTCGTCAAATGACAGAGTCACAACTGAGGAAAATTATACTGAAGAGGTGCTCAGGCCTGGGGAACAGCTGACAAAGGACGCGCCATCCCCTTGCACTAGAGGGAGGGATCTGTAATCGCACCGAGGCCAGCGCAACCTATAGTTGCGGGGGATCGAATAATGCTTGTTCCTTGCCCGGGTGCACGCGCTCGGGCTCTCCACATTTAACTGATCTTGTGTCACGACCTCACCTCGTAGGGAGTTCAGTAAATATCTACTATAGAGATATTTGCAACGATTTTACTTTTCATCTCTCAGTCAAGCCTCTGTCATTGGACAGAGTTCGCTCAGGGGCGACTTCGTCAAAGTACAGATTCGCAAGTGAGGGAAATTGTACTGAGAGGTGCCGGTCCTGGGGAATAGCTGCTCGAGGCCGCTTCTTCTCATAGCACTAATGAGAAGGATTGGTGCACGCACCGAGGTCAGCGCAACGGACGGTTGAGCGGGCTCGAGGAAATTTTGTTCATTGCACGGCTGCACGCGCACAGGCTCCCCACATTAAACCGACATTGTGTCATAATTTGACCTCGTTGGTGGTTGAGTAATTACAAATTACTATAAAATAATTTGCAACGCGTTTATTTATCATCTCTCTGTTACGTTTCTGTCTGGGCAGATTGCATTCAGATCGCAACTGAGGAAAATTATACTGAGAGATGCCGGCCCTGGGGAACAACAGCCCGAGGGCGCGCCTTCTCATAGCACTAGAAAGAAGGATCGGTGCACCCACCAAGGCTATCGCAACCGATGGGAATATTTGTCTCTTGCCCGCGTGCATGAAACGGACCTTGTTTCACAACCTGACCTCATGGGGCTTCATTATAATCCAAATTACTATAAAATAAAGCATAGGCTATTCAATATCAGAATTCCGGGAAGAATTGATCTCCGATTTCGCATTTATTTATATAGATTGCGTAAGATAGCTTTTGCTTAAGTAGCTATTATATTTCTTTAACTCTTCAAATATTGAATGTGTAACTAATTCTAATTTCTACTTTCCCATGTTTACACTATATTAATTTTACCTTTAAATTGTCTCTTGTTCTGTCACCTATGAAATAAAAATATTTTTGTACGGAAAATACAGATCTGCGTACATTAAATCGTCTTTAAATTAAGTGGCAAGCGAAGAATTATCGTTGAACTTTTAAAAGGTAAGCTTAAACATTAATTCAATACTTAAATCAGTTTTGAGTTCTTCTGTAGTTTATTGATGCTTATTGCATCTACTTCTCCCTAGCTATTGTGATGATGGCTAAACCAAAGTAGATACCTTAAATGCCGCCCGATAGCTAGCTTAAACTTTTAAGCTAGCTGCAATTTTGGATACAAACGTAAAATAAGATTTACCCCATTTAACCAGGAAAGCAACGATTATGTCTAGTATAATATATAATATATATTTTCAAATTCGCATAATCTGGCAACCCTAAATTTGAATTCAACAAAAATCGTTCCCTGTGCGTAACTTTTCTAGGTCTTTTGATTGACCTATGAATCTTTGAAATCGGACTAGTGTGAGCGAAGGAGATGCTAGGAAACACACATGCTCAAGCACACACAAATACACTGTACTTCATATATATATATATATATATATATATATATATATATATATATATATATATATATATATATATATATATATATATATATACACGTGTGTGTGTGTGTTCACATTCATAAGAAATTCCGAAGGCGTATACTAAAAGTCGTACCGGAAAAAATGCCCACCGATAAAATATTACAGCATATATTTAAGCATAATAATACAGCTTACATAAATCCGCTGTTTTTTTTTTTTAGTCCATATGATGCTGATGTTTTGCCATTTCCTTATTTTTTTAGTACATTATGTATCCGCCTGTCACACTATAAATATACATTTAACCGACAGAGAAATATTATTGCACAAGAAATTGGTAGACGTGTTCGATCGGGTGTACACCAGATTGTCATAACAAATATAAGTACTGAGCTCTTCACCCTGTGTCCCTTTTCATTCTACACTTTTGAAAGTTACTGAACCGAGCAAATCTCTCATGAACAGTAGATTCCGCTATGTCACTATCTCCATAAACATTATTTTTCTATCCTTCCTCGGAATAAAGGACGAATATACATTTCATTTTTTCACTTTTACATTTTACTCTTAATTTTATTTTAAACAATTTTAAAATTCACAATCCATAAACGAATCTTTATGAAGATGCTTTGCATTGTCACCTTTCAGAATATGTGAATATATCATCAATTTCTGTTACCTGTGAAAGAAAATTAAATTACTTGTTCAAAAGCTACTTATTGAAAAACGCTAGAAAATATAATTTCAAACGAATAGTTCACAAGCCATTACAGTAATAATAATAAGAGCGAACTGAAACTTTTTTGTATCTTGGAAATGTATTCTAATCTATCCAATCAATAAATTTTCAGAGAGAATTATAAAAAGTCTCAGGGTCTTTGAAACTTAAACGTATCTTAGATAACCAGATATCGTTCTTGTAACAATGAGAAAAATCTCATTTTCGCCGGGAAATCAAGTACAACTGAAAGTAATTGAAATCTAGATAAACATCAGCAGAATGCTAGGGAAGTTGAAATATGGAGGTTTATAGTTGGCTTTCTACTCATCATTTGCATACTAGCTGCAGTTTCAGAGAACCATGGAAAGCGCTTTAAACAAGGCTAAAGATGAGTTCAAAGAGAAATTATCTTGAGAAAATTATTCGTAAAACATTTAGCTTATTAAGACATCAATTGAGCACGAGAAATTCAATTGAACTGTCAATGTTAAACTTCTGTGAAGGGAAAAGCCAAAGAAAAATTATTGCTAAAACTGTTAAGTTACTAAGACGTCTACTGAGCACAAGATATTCAGCTGAAATATAACGGTTAAACTTCAGGGAAAATTCAATTTGTAAAATGAAATTAAGACGTGCTGATCGCAACATATCTATGAAACAACGTAGTGGAGGACTTGTGTCTCTGCTAACTTTTCTGGTGTTTAAGCAATTTTTCTTCAATCTGCAGACATTCGTATGAAACGCGCGATTCAATCATTTTTGAAAGTTTTCTTTAAGAAATGAATAAATGACAACAAGGAAAATATTTTAATGATTGTTCTTCCCATGATCTAATTATGAAAATGAAACGAAAGAGCAACATATCGCAGTGATTTATTCCAAATCATTGACTTATTTTGAGAATAATTATATCTTATTCAAACTTTAATCACGTTACCTCACACTGTTGAACCGGGTGAGGAAATTTGTACAATTGAGAGATGAGTTCAATCGCTAAATCGAAAGATCCATCTACACATATTAAAAACTAAAATAAATGTACATTTTAAATGAATGATCTGATTGCTTTACATTTTTAAAAATGTCAGTGAATGATCATTTTTGTCTTACCAATTTGCTGCTTAACCATAAAGAATCATCTTAAATATAAAATAAAATGGCGCCGAATTATAAATCAGAATAGCTAATATATAAGTGTCATATATTTTTTTCCAAAATCTCATTGTCATCAATATACCTGAAGACAAATATATTAAATATATCTTAAAATATATAATTTCTTATTTTCAGCAAATCATGAAAATATTTCATATTATATAGAATATATTATTATATATCGAAATGTAAAAACAATGTTCATTTCAAACTGCACTTTTCAACTGAATATCTGTTTTTATGGCATTACCTAAATTCACCTGTAAATTAATACGTAAAACTTTTAAACCAATTTGTAGAATGGCGGTAATTAAACTTTCCACTAGACACAACAATTTTCAGATTAAATAGAATTGCGCTTTTGTTCAGTTTACAAGTGATTTTTCAGTTCATAGTAGAAATGTTAAAATGGCCCCTGACTTCATAAACACATGAACTCAGATTGATCTCTGACATCATAAAACTTTTATTTACCTTGTTCTTATTTATGCGTTTCTAGTTTGAAACTACTTATCTAACTGACAACTGTGTAGAATCGAGTCTGTCCTTTTTCCAGTACATCATAGTACACAATAACCTTCTTTTTATGAGCGGACCAGTCATTTTAATTGTCACACATTTATTGCAAGAACGTAAATTCTGATAAGAAAAATATTAACGAGGTCCGACTTTTTAGATCAATAATTCATCTTAGCACGAAAGTTAAGGCTTAGATTATAAAATAATTCATATGTTCAACTATTAAATGTATTCACAATTTCTGTACAGAAAATTTCTTTAAAAATGCCGAAGAATTTTGCACACACCTATTATAGTTTAATCTAAGCTTCTCAAAAAATAATAAACTTTTCTTGCACTAATCAATTTCAATCTAACAAATGAAACCACACACACACATACACACACAAACTGACTTTCAATCAGAAAATGACTTTACCAATTGGAAAAATAGTTATTTTCATGTACTTTATATTTAAATAGTAGGAAAATTCTCAAAACATGATTTCTTTGATAAATCGAACATGATGAGATTCGAAGGCAGTTCTTATGTTCGAAATATTAAGTCTTAACTTATAAAAAATCTAAAGGTTTTTAATTTTATTGGTGGTATTTTGAATAATGATGGAGAAAAATTTATATAAATCATTTGACCTACATATATATTATAAAATATAGAAACTATACAATGTTCATATATATGCAAGAATTGGGATCAAATACATTTCAAATATAGATCGGGGTGCACACCATTAATCAGCAACTATAATTGCAAATATCTTAACTCTGTATTTAGTCAGCGTTATTCAAACCCTCAGAGGATACGAAACATAAACATGGAAACAAAGTACCTTAGATATCAAATCTTCATGTGCTGAAGGACCTGCTACAAAATTTCACAACATATTACGAAACCACTTAAAAATTTCAAAGAAAAACTTTCTCTACGTGTCACAGAAATTATACAACTATGTAAATTAATCAGTAATTACTGTTACTTTTTATTCAATAAAAATTTCTATCAGTAAAAATACGTCTCACCGATAGGATCGCCTATTAATGGTCATCTTTCCTAGAATTTTTAGCATCCGGCTCATTTAAACACATCACACCTAAAATCTCAAAATACTTCACAATAAAAATCTATTAGAGATAATAAAGAAACTTTAATACTGTAAAATTTAGCTTCGAGTTCATACATGGATTTGAAATAGACTAATGTCTACCATGCTTCAACATCGTATTAATATGTAACAATAGCAAATTATACTTGGTAATTTACGGCAAACGCATTAACAAATACATTCTAAATAATATCTATTTTCAAAACTGTCAAAACTTAAAATCAAGACTATTCATAGGTATTTATCCCAAGGCCTTTAGAATATGTTACTCAAAATACCTAGGGGAAGAAGAGAAATGCATATAAAACATTTAGATTTCTTCACGACACATATCAGAAAACACTAGAAAACAGGCATACAAAATCCACAAGTCCAAAAGTTAGACACCGCCAATGGCACTTCTAACATCAAAAGCCCAAAATTCATAATCCTGCTTTCGAACAGACTTTCCAGAAAATTTTTAAATGGATTAGTTTCCCTCAGGACTAAATCTCTCAAAACAATCGGAGATCCAATTATGAAAAATATAGATCCAAAACCATTTCAGGTGCCATAATTTACCAAATAAAGGGATTGCAATATAGGTACACTTACATTAGAAAGACGTGTCGATGACTAAAAGCCCGAAACCATGAGCACAAGAGAGGCTTATGTTGGGACAATCATTTAACATCATTTGTAATACAAAGAAGCAAGATTGGCCATAACTTTGATTTTAGAAATACTATCCTAATTATAAAAAAATATATAATTCGCTAGGTTGAAATTACTTCGAGGAAGTTCTGATAAAATATTCTGATAAAATTTATACCCACTATAAACACACGTCAAAAATACTATAATACATCACCAATTTTTATTAAATCCATTTTAAATCATCTAACGTATATACATATATATTATTAGCACGAGAGGCGTTGACGTAAAAATGTCCCAAAATCAATATGTAGACCACATCCAAACATAAATAATACCTACTAGATGCACACAAACACATACACACACACAGGCAAACATACATATACATTACCATCTGAATTTCACGTAGACAAAGTAGAATTATGATACATATATATACATAAATTATAAAAACGGACGCTGCTTGACGAGTAAAACGCAATTGACGTCTGCTTACCGATAAAAATCAAACAACACAGAATAAAATCTCAGATCATTTCCCATGACATTCTCTGATGAAGCTTTAATAAAAGTGAAATGTATCCTATTTGTACTGTCTTCTATCAAATCTATGTTCACACAGGCACACACAGACACATACACAGGTGTGTGTTTCTCTGTGTGTGATTTTTTCTTAATAAACCTGAAGCTGTCTTAATGAATAAAAAGGCATGATATGATCAATGTTATTTCCCAGATCTCTCCCCCATCACCTTTTCTTTCTGTAAGTTTTCAAAACTAAGTGAATTGATGCGGACATTTGTAAGCATAGAAATCAAATAATCTTCCAACAACCCTTTTGTCTCTGAGAATGGCCGGCTCAAAGGTGCGGTGGTCATTAATCAAATAACTTTTAACCTGACTGTTTATCTTAATATATGCACATTATCAGCGCTTGCCAATGCAGACAAGCGCAAAGAAGTCAATCTGAATGTGTCAGTAGTAAGCCTTAATGTGATAGAATTCACGGGCCTAAGTAGATTTTGTGGTCTTCGGAGCAATGTTTTGCAATAAATCATAGAAAAAATCTTAGGTCATCTGTGACGTAAAAAGAAACCACTGACAATAATTCAAAACCAGGAGGTAAATTATAAAGAAACGCAGGCATGCATATATATATATATATATATATATATATATATATATATATATATATACACACGTGGCTGTGTGTACGTATTTCACTTATTTTTACGTCTTTCAGGATGTACGTGATCCATTCCACAGTCCCACTTTCTTTATTAACTACGACTTCACATATCTTCTTGGGAAATGTGCTTGAATTCAAAATTTTTTTTTGACTGACTACCAGGAAAATATCGATACCCCAGTCGACTCTACTACTTAAAGGATAACTGGAAATAAAATACGTCGTTCCCAATGGGATGTTGAGAAAGTGTATGCAACACAATTGTTAGGAAATTTAACTCACCTTACAGATTCCACTTTCTGTGTTGATGAATGATAAGGTCACAGCATGAACTAAATATTTTCAAAACACAAATAAGAGTTATATTAATGTTACAGGAATATGCGGGTCTCTTATCTGTCTGTTTCTTTCTCACTGTATTTGAAATCGCTGGATGATATTAGTGTTACTTACGAGTAAATATGAAAAGAAAGTAAGTTGACTTGGGATATGCATTGAAAAATGTGTGTACATTTTTGACACCCCCATATATATATATATATATATATATATATATATATATATATATATATATATATATATATATAATAATAATTTTTACTAACGTTTGTTTGTTAAAACATGAACTTTCTTGCAGCACCACTACCCTGTGTAACCGGCTCCCAACGGGACGTTTTTCCGGTCACTACAATCTGAACCTGTTCAATCCTAGATTTAACCATTATCGTCTACTATTAGACCCCGTTATAGATAACCCTAGCCCGAATTAATGCCAAGGAGTGATTTGGGCTAGCCTACTTCATATATCCGTGTATAAAATATCCTAGTGTAAGCGAGGCCATTTTGAGTGCTGCAGAATTCTCACAAGAGTTCTACGCGGACGTGAGACATCACATGATACATAATAACACTGACTGACATCTGTGGATAGGATAATATAAATTTCACTGGAAATGAAATAGAGAAGATTCTGGTCTAAGTGGGTAAATTCTAGCTCAATGCATCTTATAACCGGAGTTAGAAACTGGCTTAGCTTAACATAAACGCACAGAATAATACATCCTAGCCTAGCGTAGAATAGCTCTGTGGATACTCTGGGCGGTCTCCTATACACGGTGCTGTTACTGCGCGCATCAATATGCAAATCACTCTGAGAAAAGGAATCGGCTTGTGGCATCTTCGAAACTTCGAAGTGTAATGATTTCTCTGAATATCATTGAACTTTACTCTTACAAGTTGAATTTTCTATGTGTGACTGATTGGAACTCAGGATAGTGTCGTATAACTCGGGTTATTTAACAAAAGTTGCATAAAGCAAAACTTGAAATCTGTACAAACTATGTATGTGTTATATTTTTAGTAATTCCTTAAGCCTGGAGAGTGTGGTCTGGTCAGTTCACGATCAAATATATCAACGTTACTCAATGTTTGCCCGAGTGTGAGTTTGACATTGAACAGCCTTTAAAATCACGGTGCCTCCTTGATAGGGCATCCGTTCATCCTGATTAGTGGTAATTCTAGGTCTTATTGGCGATCATGGAATATAACTAGATTTGTCTTCGAGAGCAGACCACATATTCAGCCTTGATACAGTCCAAAATCGTCTCCGACCCATTATGGGTGACAAATTATTCTTCACCCTCTAACTTCACTCCCACAGACGGGATGTGACATGCCTCTCGCTGTACTGTCGCTACTTCCACGGAGAGTGCTAGGACCATTTACTTTCGCTGGTCCCGCCAAGACAAACCTTCAGTGCAGTAACACGCCATAACAATTACATAGTAGTAAATCACTCACATTCCCTCTGTATTCTATCGGTGAGAAGTAAATTCCACTCGAACAATTTCTTCCTGCGAACCGCTACCTTGTGGAACCGGCTCCGAACAGGAGGTTTTCCTGATCACTAGATTTAAACAGTGTCTTCCACTATTATACACACATATGCCATTCAAACGTAACCCTCTACTACGAGTCGCCTTCGCGCATTGTAAACGATGAAACTCGTTGTAAAATGAAAAAAAAAAAAGAAAAAAAAGAAAGAAACGATATATTTAAATCTTTGCCGCTATTGTAGTCCAAACTTCACTATATACTTAAATAATTTCTTCTAGGAGAGAACATTCAATTTAGAGTTCAATTATTTTTTTCTTTTCTTTGAGCAGATTTTGCAAGAGCGAAGTTAGGACTTTTTTCAATAAATCGATTGCCAACCGAATGTAAAAAATGAAGTAGATGATGTAGGAGAAATTTGAAAGTTTTAAAATCGGAAATTAAGATTAAAATTAAGATATCAAATAAAACTGAAATATACTTTCACCATATGAATTCACCATATCTACTACATATACAGTAATCCCTCGATTAGTGCGTCTAATGTGTACAGTAAAATATTTACATTAATCGAAAACGCATTAATCGAATAACTTATAGTAAATGATGAAATTTGTACCTCAGATTTTAGTTTAATTTACAATTACTTTTTAATTTGCTTAGCATATATGAAGATACAATAAAAAGGCTATGAATTAATGTTTATTATTCTGATTTTTTTTTACGATAACAAATTATTTATAGTGGTTTGCCGAATTGTATTGCTCTGTTTTTTAATATAATTATCTTACAAATTAAATGTTTATTGCTGTTATTTCAAATATCTATACTTCCTTCTTTTAATTCATTGATATTTATAAAGAGTTTGCCTTTCATTTTTCTTTTCATTAAATCTCTATCTATAAAAGGCAGCATGTGTGTGTGCGTGTGTATGTAACGAATGCACGGCCGACATTTTCGACGGATTTGCACCAAAATTTACATACCAATTCTGCAAGTTAAAAGGAAGGCCAAGACCGATTTTGCCTTTTCCCAACTCCCATTGATAGTGGAAATAATCGATTTTTTCATGCTTTTACAGCAGTTTTCATGTAGTTTGCAGACATTTTCTACTGGCCAGATTGAGAGTCTATAGCTGGCTGGCACGAGTAGGCAGGAAGATTCTATTGGCCAGCGTGAGAGCCAACAGCTGACTGCTACGAATATTAACTAGCATGCTAGCATACAAAAAAATCGATAGCTGCATTCGTCACAAGTGGGAAAATTTTAAATTTGCATGGCACTTTACTCCAATTGGCTCATTCCCTTGCTTAAACTAAACGTTGATACTGATTCCGCAGAACTGGGTGAGGATGACAAAGTATTTGTTGTTAACATTCTTTTTTTTATTGTGTTTTTTCAGTAACGAGTCCTTTTTTAAATCTGATCTTTTTTGTTCATTTTGTTTAGTTCTTTTTTCGTAACAGATTTACTGTTTAGTATAGAGCTTAGAAAAAATTCGCAGTGTGAGATAGGTAAGAAGTAAGGTATGTAGCAAAATCAGCACGGCAAAGGACACTCCTTTAAAGGCAAGGAAGGGCAAAAACAATTTAAGTCAAGTGATAGCGATTGCTGTATGAGTCGTACGATTTTTGAATCAAGCACGGGCACCGCCGGGTCATGCTGCTAGTTCCATATATTATCAATATGGTTTACAGCGTGTCACTCTGTCGCAAGGTCGAATGGTTTTCATTTATTCTTTAAATCACACTATATTATGTATATTTTCTTTCTTGGAAAATTTTGCAAACATATCACAATCATGAGCATTTCAACCTGAAAATGTTATTTATAAACTTTCTATAGTAAATGCACACATGTTTTATATTTCGATAGGTTTTAATAAATGCCAATTTATCTCGTTAAGTAAATCGTCCACTTTTTTTTTAACAAATAGACAGTAATTTCCTTTTAAGACATCGAAAATAAAAAATTAAAAAACAATATATTCAGAAAAATTACTAGCGACATATATTCTAATATGTATTTTTTATTATCGGCCTATCTTGTAAAATGTATTTATTTGTAAGCATCTATTTTGTTAACACTACTGTAATTACTTAGATAACGTAATACTTGACAAACAAAATACTTACCCATTTTACAGTTTTAAATTTTAGAACATTTTTTAATTAATCGGTAAATCAATTCTCAATTACTACGTTTAAACTGAAGAAAGTCTTAGCGCACGATTATTATGCATGCACAAATCAAATTTTTGTTATAAAATCTTTAGCGCACTAATCGAAAATGCATCAATTGAATGTGCATTAATCGAGGGATTACTGTATATGAAATTTGGCAAAATGCGAATATAAATGAATTTGATTTAAAATTAACCTTTACTTTTCAGATTATCGAATAAGAGAATCAGTGGGAAAACATGACAATCCAAATGTCATTACCTAAACGTTATTCATAATAAATATTCAATTTTATCTATTGTGTTTTTCTGTTAAGCGTTACCATACCTAGATAGAAACATTGCCATTAGATCTGGAACAGCTTAATTAAGATTTTCGGCAAGATAATGGAATATTTCAATATTATAGGAGCCTAAGAAGTAAACGAAATAATAGAATTTCCTTCACTCTACTGATATATATGTTTTGTAGTGCTTCCTTTTCCTGTTTGTTGGAACATGTATTGAAATGATTACAAAGTTAAATTAACTGTATGTTATTGTTTCATTTTTATTTTGCTGTTCATTTATTTGTTACATTTTAACACATGCATCGTTTCAGAAATGATTACTCATTGTTAGTGGTTAGAATTACATTGTACACATGGCATACTGTGCAATAGGATGTACATATGCTTAAAGTATATTCAAATTAAGTTTAAATTAAATTCCTCAGTGAATTTGCAAGAATCAGGACTTAGTGACCATAGCACATTCCTCTAAGAACTTAGCTTGATAGATGCACTTGAATGTATTTCATTGATATATAGCAGCTTTCCCGCTGGATTACAAGTGCCGACAACACACTTCTAAATATTTGGAAATTTTCTGGATAAGAAAGTGAACTCGAATGTCCGTCAGGGATGGAAATTCCTTCAAAAACCTCCTGGCGATATGAATACATGCATACACACGCATATATATATATATATATATATATATATATATATATATATATATATATATATATATATATATATATATATGTATGTATGTATGTATGTATGTATGTATGTGTGTGTATTGTTCCTCTGAAGTGCTGATAACTCCATGTATCTGGCATAACTTACTAAGGGTAAGATACTATCGAAACATTACCTGTGCTCCTCCTGATTTAACCATGCCGCAACCAAAAATTTTTATCTACATCGCTCAAAGGGAAATGTGTTGTGAATGACATCTGGGGAATGAGAAATGGTTTACAGCATTTGCTCTTATCTAAGAATGTTATTCTCAAATCATTGGTAACAGATCTATGTACTTTACATAGAGCCAATGTTTAAATTTAAATCCGTGATACATTCACAAATGACTTTATTGAAAATGCAAGCTACTATTTCAAAAAAGTCCATTACCCTGAGCTGATGCTACCTACGTACGATATAGTGTATTGCACCTATCTTTAACCTAAAACCCGAATATGTATATCATTTCATCGTTTCTAGAAATGTGAACGATAACTATTCAATATCAAACTAATTTTTATAGTAATTGCATTGAAAAAGACTGATGATGTTTTAAGGCAAACCTGTTTTTTAGCATTTCATTTATAACATTATTTCCTCAAGCCGTCAACTGCGCCTAACGCTGATATGTGGAATTCATGCTAAATTAGCATAAATCATAAATTCGAATATTTATTATGTCGTGGTTACTTTATTACGTAAATTCTTGTCCGGGAAATAAATAAAAAAAAAAACAAAACCTGCTAAAATTGAAATAGCTTTCCTGAAATTATTGTTTAATTTATATAAATATTTTCCTCGAGAATAATTCCAAATATGTTGATATGTTTCAAATATATGTTTCATATATTTTGAAATTCATATATTCGAAGAATACGCAAGATATATTTGAGAAAAATAAATAAACCGAATATTTACTTGAATTGAAGAATATTTGATCAACTCACCTGATAATTAAAAAATATGTTAATATTTATTCTCATGCAATAATGTATATTATGTAGCAATGTCTCAAACAAAAATTATCACAATGGTTATTATATTAGTCGGATAATATTAAACTGTATCTATTACTGGCAACTTATAAGAAAAACAAGACTATTTCTGGTTAGAATAGTCGCATTTTTGTCATGAACACCTGGAAATTTATCAATTATTTACTAACGAACATTTGATAAAAATATCAGAGATTTCATAAGATATGTACTCTATAAATTCCATAATGAAAAACAATAATCTAGTGGATATTTCTGCCATAGTGCCCCCAATAATATTAAGATTACTTCTAATTTAAATAAATAGCATTTAAATAGGGTAATATGTTGATTATATAACTGAAACATCCGTGAAAGTAGAAACTACACGATGAACTTATACACTTGTAATTGATTCCCATGGATAACACCTAGCCGATACCCGTCACTGACATATACAAACAGAAAATAATAAAATTGATTTCCAGCAAAAGATGTCTTTGCGGGAGATTTTAAATTGCATATTCGTACAGAAATCGATAGAATACACGTACAGAAATCGATAGAATACACATACAGAAAAACGTTGGGAACAAAAGTTTGTAGCACTTCTCAGATCATTTTAAAGTCACTATATAATTTTTCATAGATTTATTCAATAGCATGTATCCCTGCTTTACAATACCCTTCTTTATTTTTTAGTCAGTTTTATGATTCCATCCTCCCAGAATATGAGAATTTTGCTGATGATGAAGTGGTTTACATAGACTTACAGAGTTTTTTGTATGTTCTTCTCATTAAGATAATTTTGTAGGTATTAAATTAAGTGACAACCTGTATGTGCAATATCAGGTGAATACGCAGATTTAGTACGGCATTTCAATTACACTCAAACAATTTCTCGTGGGTCGAAAAAAGTCATGGTCTAGATTCGTCCTGATGGAATGAAACACTATTTTGATTGACCAAACCAGGAGGCTTTTCAACAATTGTCAAGTTGAAGCGATCCATTTTCTACTATATTTTTTATTTAACTGTGCTTCTTTCATCTTCCTCGGTTTATTTTCAGACCAGCACAATTGTCATCAATCCATTTTTAGTGCCTGATAATTATTCTCTGTTTGGACAGCGATTCACATAATCAACTTCAGCGGTTCCTCGCAGCGAATCACATAATCAAGTATTTTTAAAATTTCTAACAGAGCTCATAGTTATGCTAAACATATCTGCATTGTCCCGGTTCGTGTTATATATGCTATTTTTAAACAGAATTTCTATTTGTTATCAAGTGTTCTAAATCAAAACAGATAATTCTGCATGTATCTAAACTCTTAGGAACAGGCATTTACTGCCATGTTATCATTTATATAAACAGTAGATATAAACTTGTTTCGTTGAATAATTTAGACATGTCCTGTCTACCTGTATCAACTGGATCCTTTTCATTATTTTGAAGACAAAATTGTTGTGTTGCTCTGAAAGTTAAAGTTTTTACTTGTGGAGAAAAGAAAGCAAAATCTCCGTGGTCGCTGACACCGTTTAAGGGGTTGTAAGTAAATATGATTGCGGAGATTATTTTACGAAATAAATAGTAAAAACAACAAACTATTAGTACAAAACATGACATTTCGAACTTTCTAGTGTACATATTTTAAAACATTTGAAGAGCCTTCGTAATTAATTATATTAGGGGTGTGTGAATTATTATGGACGTATCTTTTTAATATTTTATATTAAAAGTACCCACTTGGATTATCCTTTGATATAATTATTAATACGTATCTCTCTTTCTCTGTCTCTCTGTCTCTCTGTCTCTGTCTCTCTCTCTCTCTCTATATATATATATATATATATATATATATATATTGCTACATATATGTGTATATGTGTGTTTGTGTGTGTGTTTGTATAAGTAAATATGTATGTAAGAAAAATGATAACGTTATAGAAAGCTCTAAAAATATGATTACACTGAAAGGAAATTTTGATTTAATTTTACTTGTGTATTATGAATTTTAACCGATGAAAGTTGCCAGTTGATGGACAATCATAAGAGTGTCGTCTTCCATTAAGCCAACGCCATCTCAAGTCTCTTTCCCGACACGCCAGAAATGATTAAATCTTGTCTAGCGTGTCTTATGACACACGCCTTGCTCAACTGACACTGCACCACTGAACAATTTATTCGATCCATATTAAATTTGTAGGAATAAATGCAATTTATTTGAAAAGAGGCTAGTTCGTTCACACGAAAGATACCAAGTTCTAGATGAATGGAAATATGAAACCGTCACAAATAGGGTAAATATTAGTGAAACTAAATGACACATATTTTGTTGAATAAATCTTTATATAAATATGAAAAGGATATCTCAGTTAAAAATTTCACTGAACGTCATTTTATCCTCCCAGAAATGGACATCCTTCAGGGTGATTATCCAGTCCAGACGACAACCATCCAATTAGAAAACTTCGGATGCTTTCCACCTTTCACTCTTTATAAGCCATTTGATTTGAACAGTACCAATCTGAACGCAATTTCTGTTTTCATGGATAGTTTGTAATGCGTGGTGTGTTGGAATTTTTGGGTACCCCGGTACTAGTGAGCCAGCTTAAATGAGCTGACTCATTTTATACTTCACCAATAGAAGGGTTAACGAATCAGAAGGCTCAAAATATTCAATGCGACGTGTATAAAGGTGGCCATGTCTTTTTTTCGAATATTCACTGCCAACTTCTGATATCGAAGATTTAAGAATTACTGAACAGCTGCTGGTAGTATTGGCGATACAGGCGGAATCCGTAGAGTGTCTGACTCGTGAGTATTAATCTTTTACGTTGTTTCATTGAACAGATTACGTACTGCGCTGTATTCTATATTCATAGACTATGGCGAACATTGTCAACATTTTGGTTCCCCAATCCCAGCAGATACACAGTATCGCATTCTTCCAAATCATACAAAATTGGATTAACTTCCGGTAGCTCATTTCTGTGACTACATTGTTGTAATCAAAATTTCATCGCCTATAATTACTTTTTACAGTTTTTTTGGCGATTATCTTACATATGCAATATATATATATATATATACATATATATATATATATATATATATATATATATATATATATATACATATATATATATATATATATATATATATATATATATATATATATATGACTTGTCGTGGACTGTCGAGAACAGAAGAAATCAAAGACTCTAATCATTCAAAAGATACATCTGTAAATATGTTTCGCTCACCTCCAGCTGTAAAGTTCCCTATCCTCATATATGTTTTGGAATAGTTTTACAATTTTTAATTACTCCCAACAATTATGGAGGTACCTATAATTAATCTTATATTTTATTCGTAATATGTTCAGGATAAATTTTTTAAATATGATTTTATTTTCTAACTAACGATTCTCTTGAGATTATAATTTTATATTAGAGAATGTTATGTATTAAAACCTATCACAAGTATAAATAAGAGAATTATTATACTACCACAATGAACAAAGGACATTTATATAATTGCAAAATATAAAATTAGGTCTTGGCATATTAAACGCACATTTAATTAACTAATGAGCTCATATTCCTTAGCATTGGCCTTTATTTTCAGGTTTTGGAATGGTATAATCGATTTGAGCAATTAGTGGATATACTTACATTTTGGGATCCTGGAGACAAGGATTAGTTTCATATCAAAATATCTATCTTGGTCCGACCCGAGTTCAAAGTTAAGCTGTTTACAATGGAATTCATAGTAATTGAGTTCTTGTGTGTCAAATGTTTTCTCATCATAGACTGCATGTTAAATAATTTGCAACGATGTTTAAACTGACTGAAGCCCTTCGTTAAATATGAAGAATTTGTTTATATAAGTATATGATATATCTTCTAACCAACAATATTCCACACGATCAAACTGAAAAATAGTAGCTCCAGCAATAAGGTTGGAACTTTTGATAATAATTACTGCATATTCAACACTTAGCTCCTTTAATTTAGTTTATTTAAGCAACTTTTGGCAACAATTAAAAGAGAATTCGATGCGTGGCTGCGTGGTTAGAAATTTACCATTTTAACTACGAGATTTGTATTAATCCCTATGTAAAATAGGAGGCGTCTTGATAATATCAGTAACGATTTCAGCTTTCAAAATTGTTAGGAAATGAATTAAATTGACGGTTGCCATAAGACATGTTAGGAATTAGACAGACCTTTTCAGAGAATATTTGTGCTAGGACGATGTCATATATCATAATCTGTTTAGCGTATTGGCCTTTTTCAAACTGCTGGCCACATCTGATTATGCGCCGCCTTTTGAGAAAACTTTAATAAAATCTGCCCAGCATGTTTTTTAGTATAAACCGTTTATGTTTTAGGGAAATATAAATGTGTAAGCGTCTGGAATATGGCTAGTTTGTCACTATACTTCGGAATATTAGCGACCAGCCATAAATCTGGAAAGCGTTTTAAACACAGATGGCGATATTCTAACAGAGGGTAAAGGTTGGAGCTAAACTTATGACACCCCGCTTTTCAAGAAAGGATTCTTTGTGCTCTTTCATCGACAAGACAATTCAGTTCATCTCGATGACTATTATGCGGTAACGTAATCAATATTTCATTAGTAATAAAAATCATATTTGTAAAGTACAATAAATATATATTGGAGACTTGATACTTTACTATTATTAATCCGTCAAACTTATATCCATATATAGTATAAATTTACCCGACTATATTTTCCGTGACTAAATAATGATACATCAAATTCAACGTCTCCTGATACGTTGAGATATTGATGTTAATGTAAATGATAGCATATCACCAACCAATATGTGTTCTTCAATGATTTATTGACAAAAATATTATGGAGTCGAAAATTAGTTACGCACCAGGAAACAATACATGGACGAACAGCAATATGCAACAGTCACCATCGCAAACACACGTAAACATATATGTGGAGAGAAGAGAAACTGAAAAGGCATTCAGCTACACGCTTTAACCCCCCCCCCGCATAACAGGTGCCGATTCTTTTGATGTACACGAAGTTATTCACTTGTGCGATGGTTTATGGGCAGAGGGTAATAAAGGGCACGTCATGTTGCCTCACATCTTTCAGCAGGACTGTCTTCGTTTGAATGCTGTTGGCAACACAGTGTTTCTAGAAACAAAAAAACTGTGGTAGATTTTAAATGCGATGCAATAACATAGGTGATTCATTAGGGTACTGCACTTTGCAAAAATGAGTTGATGAACTAATATTTGATGGTACCCAATCTGCACATTCACATGGACACCTAACTAATCCCATTGAATAGCAAATGGTGGGCATTGTTGAAAGGAAGGCTAAACAACATTTACAAAATAGGATATTCCTTTGAAAGCTGCCTGAGTAAGGTCCAATAACAATGCAGACTTTGTAATGGGTGAATGACAACATGTTCTGAATCTGTATTGAAACTATCACTATGGCTGAATATGTATACGTTGAATAAACATAGACTCAACGTCTTACTAAATCTATATAGCAGTTCTTCCATCAACAACGAAGTTGTTTGTCGATCTCTTTGTATCTATCTATCTATATAAATATATATATCTGTGTTTGTGTGTGCGTGCATGTGTGCGCGTGTGTGTGTGTGGCTGTGTAAAAAGTGTCCAAGTGAGTTGACAAGATATTATTATTAGGGGTTCTTACGACAGGACTTTTATGATCTTACGTGATATCGGTATATCGGGTATTCGAAGGTATTGCGCTAATTATTCGAAGGTATGCATACATAAGACATTCACACATCATACTTCCATTAGTGCCCGTTTCAATGAAAACCATGATATATATATATATATATATATATATATATATATATATATATATATATATATATATATATTCATACAAGTTTTATTAAATAATTTAGAAAAGTGTTGTCTATTTATTTTATGTAAATTCTTTTCATAACGTCTGATAAGCTTAGGAACATCATTAAACGAAGAAAGAAAATCACAATATTTTTCCATACTTTTTAATCCAACCTAAGCTTTCAGATTACATAAGCCATTATCAAAGATGTCAATTAGTTTACAACATATTAAGCAAGATACGGACAAGACAGTGATGATAGAATATTATTGTTTACATTCATGATTTCCAAGCAACGATAAACACGGGCATATAAGAAGCAAGAAGCGAAAATCGCACCGCAGCTCAATACGTCACACATGACCACGCGAGAGTAAATTAAGTATTAAGTATGGGAAGCCGTTGGTATAAACCAATGGGTTCTGTTACAAATTACATACAATATTTGTAGAGATTCCATAGTTGATTTTGTTTAGGAATACTCGATATATACACATTGTGAAGGGTACCTATCTAAACATCGCCTCCATGTCTTTACACTATTTCTTTCTACCATACGCCTTCACTCCATTACACACTTTCATTGTTATAAGAGCAATGGACAAACGCTCCTGCCATTTCAACAATCACCAGTAACTGAGGCGGAGTGACGAACCACGACAGGAAGATTCGAAAAAAAAATTAAGTATCGCTGATCGGACGAGAGCAGCCAATCAAAAAGTGAAATTTTGGTGGTAACGATGAGAGACAGTGAGGAAAATAATGCAGGGAGTTGCAGAGATGAATTGAATGAAACAGACGTAATCACGGACGACACAAGAAAATATGGCACAAATCAGAAATATGATGTATCCCGGTCATAAGTAGACCGAAGCAGGGCAACATGGAGAAAACACACCCTCTGACCATGACAAGTGAAAAAAGCTCATTTCGATTTCGTCCGCCGTATGCAACTCCAGAGACGACAAATTCAAGAAAAAAAAATTTCCACACAAAAGCCAGATAGATTTGGGAATAGAATAAAGTGGAAAGGAACGGGAGCTCCCGGGAAAGATCATAAGACATATGCTAGAAGAAAGAAAGAAGAGAAAAATATGGGTTTGAAAAAAATGGTTGGGGTAGGGAGAAAATACCTTTTAATAAGTTCGTTCATCCTCGCACTATATTTTTCCAGAATACGTCCACATAATAAGAAATTATTCAGTGCATTAATCATTACATGAAGATATTAAGGCTCCCCAAACTGATCCATCATATTTATTCATTCAACATTGGTAAATCCTCTAACTGTTATTTATTCTGATAATCTGGCCATGATTTGGTTCTTTATTTCCTTTTTTGTGTTATTATGAAATCATAGATAATTTTATCTTCGTGTTGTCATGATCCTAATGGTCAATCTGTTAAATTCCATTTTCGTCCCACGCGTCTGAAGAGGAAACTAGGATTAGATGATTTCTATTATATGTTTTTAATGGTGCGACAACGATGAAGAATTTCAAATATGAAGTTTACAGTCAAATTTAAGTAATCTCGACTTCCCTTCATTTTTAAATTAGTGAATATATATATATATATATATATATATATATATATATATATATATATATATATATATATATATATATATATAGGTCGTTGTCGACTTACGAACTATGCGACTAAGGACTTTAATACCATGGCTTCAAATTGTTATGTCTGACCAAGATAGCCCAGCGTCTGGCGCCCTGATTTCCCAGTTTGGTGTGTGAAAATTTCCGACCTAGTTCCGTCAGCGATAACATTCCCGCTCGCGCTTCAAACTCGGTGTTACGCCAGCCTCGGTACAACACACTTTCCCACGTCCGTTTCTATCTTTGAAAGTTTTCTCAAAAACCCAAGATGTCTACCACGAAGAAATTGGCTTTGTCTCATCCTAAAGCTGATAAGAAGTAAAGAAAATCTATTGATATCAACACAAGAACGATGGTTGATTAAACAGTACGAAGGAGGAAATTAAGTGAATGTGATCGCACAAAATCTGAAGCTATCACACTCTACTGTGACAATGTATCTGAAGGACAAGTAAAAATGTAAAGATGAAATGATCCTGTTAAAGGATCTGAAACTATGCAATAGCGATAGCGTAAAAGATATTTTGTGTCTGTATGTATTTTGACATGATTTGCAAGTAAAATATTTTCTATTTTTTAAGTACATATGTTTTGTAAGTTTATCAAATATAAAACAAACTTTACTGTAGTATGCAGTGTTTGACGTAAACTTGAAGAACTTAAAAACAAAAACCAATGTGTATAGAGATTCTGCAAATGTTGTCAAATATAAATTTGTTAAAAATATAAAATAATGCAAAAAAAAAAAAATTAAAAATTTGAAAAATTAAATACAGGTCAACTTAAGACCATATTGACTTAATACTGTATGTCGTAAATCAATCGTAGTCGTAAGTCGACAACAACAAGTATATAAAATTGTTGAAACCAGTACATTATTGAAAGATCATTTGAAAAAAAAAATAAGGCTTCAAATTTGAAAGAATGTCAGCCCAAGCTCAACCATGCAAATACAACACAAATCTTAATTCTATTGGAGATAGTTGGCTAATATATTTTTTAGCTCAACATCATATGTACACTAGATGTATTTTCAAGTAGGGGCAGATAGGATTACCTATCGTTAGGTTCACATTCCTCCCGTTATTTTGAAAAGGTGTAGAGGTTTATCAGTTGTTTCCTGTTTAGGATTGAATTTTCGATTTCTTCTAAATTCTACTTCAACGGTATACTTCTAGCGTATCACACTAAAATCTGAAATTTATGCTATCATAAACCTCCTTGTTCCTTCTAAAGAATGTTCTTTCTCATTCACTTCTAGTAGCCACTAGTGTCTCCATGGAGTATTGCGTATTCTTGTATTGCCTCATAAATTTTTAAATGAAATTTAAGGTTTCCCCAAATTTTGACTGCAGTATCTCTCGTCCTCTCTCACTTTTTCTCTTTCGCTCTCTCTCTCTCGCTATATATATATATATATATACATATACATATATATATATATATATATATATATATATATATATATATATATATATATATATACATATATATATATATACATATATATATATACACATACATATATATATATATACATATATATATACATACATACATATATATATATATATATATATATATATATATATATATACATATATATATGTGTGTGTGTGTGTTCATTCTAAGAAAGGCATTGAAAACACGATATATGTTAAAGAAATAGAAAACACATACGCCAATAAGGAGCGAGTACAGAAGATGGAAAATAGGGATAACACTGGATGGCGATTGACACTGCATCTAATTTTTTCAGAGTAAAGTTATCTGGAAAGCATGGAACGGGAAGGGATTTCCAGAAAATTCAATTGTGAGAAAAGTAACTGTTAGCATATGACTTACAGTTACATCGAGGCAACACAACTGTATCTCGATGAGACCCTCGTTAACGGGTCTTGTACTGCGCTAATATCCGTCATGTCTAGGTCCCATCAGAATAATTACCATGAAACTAAATGAACGGTGAGGCAAATTTACATCTGCGGAAAGTGACAGAAGATAAGACGTAAGATCAGGACAAATGATATTGCTGATACAACTTTATATATAGCAGGAGAATAGGACCGTAGGTAGCGGCAATATTCTAAGCATAGATTAATGTTAAATTTTTATATATATATATATATATATATATATATATATATATATATATATATATATATATATATATGTATGTATGAGTTTCTGTGTATATATGTGTTTATATATATATAACCCTACTAGACCAGAAATCGGTAGAATCCGCAAAACAATCCACTCCATTAAAAAGAACATACTTTTGTCTATTACAGTCGATTAACACAGTTGATGTTATCAACTGTTTTACCAACATCCAAAATATGGAAAATTACACTTTCATTCTGTTCGACATTATTGAATATTATCCCTCCATATCGAATGATCTGTTCACTTTGGCCTTGGAGTTCGCTCGGAATTCTCCAATATTTCTCAAGGTGAAGTGGATATAATCATAAAATGCCGAAATTCTGTCCTGGTCTACAATGAAGAACAGTGGAACATAATGACTTGCAGCGATAATCTTGGCATTTCAATGGGCCCTTTGGATTCTGCAGAATCCTCAGAATTGGTTGGATCATTTCTTTTATACAATGTAAGTGACTTTGAATGTCTAGATTCTGATAATGTAGGATAATTTAGAGATGATGGCTTATTAGTTGTTAAAAACTCTATTAAATTTAAGGTAGACCGTATTAGGAAAATGATCCATAGGGAATTTAAGGATTTAGGTCTTAGGATTATAGTTACAGCTAACATTAAACAATTAGATTTTATGGATGTCACCCTAGAACTTACTAACAATACTTTCTAAGATTATGTGAAGGTTAATTCCAACCCAGTATATGTTTATCCCAATTCCAACCACCCCACTTCGGTTATCAAACACATAACATCCTCCATTGGATTTAGGATTAGTACTAACTCATCTAACAAAGAGGTTTTAATAAACATCGTGATTTTTGTAATTCCTCCCTTAAAAATAGTGGATACAAGCGTACTAATATTCAATATAGAAACCATGTTAATTATATCCATAATAAGAAAAGAAGATCTAGAAAGATCATTTGGTTTACTCCCCATTTCAATATAATGGTTAAAATTAAATTAGGAGCATATTGCAAAACTTCATCAAGAAACATTTCCCCGACCACAAAACTAATACACTTAGTAAAATGTTCAATCCTAATACCCTTAAATTAAGCTATAGTTGTGCGGATAATCTAGAGAAAATAATTAACAGACATAACAATAGGCATTTAATAAGTACAGGGACTCAAGAAACTTGCCTAGCATGCAAAACAAAAAAAAAAAAATCGATAGTTGCATTCGTCAAAAGTGGGAAGAAT
>OZ010595.1:35685023-35705023 GCA_963932145.1 Acanthosepion lycidas | reverse complement strand
ATATATACATACACACACATACAAAAACCAGATATATATACGCACACACACACACACACATATATATATATATATATATATATATATATATACATATATATACATACAAAAATGTACACACATATACCTACATATATACACATACACCCATAGGCATCCACTCCTTACCCATTTACACACACGTGTACATATGAACATACGCATACATGCGCATAAACATATATACGTAAAACCTTACATTTCTATACAATTCAACAAAAAAACAATGTATCCCTATATCTATCCGTTTAGCTATACATACATACACATATACACGCACATCTATACCCACATACACACATATATATACACATACATACATACACATACATATATATGGATACATATATACCAACACATACGCATACCCACACACATACATATACATACATATATATACATATATACATACATATACACACATCCCTGCATATATATCCTTCTATATATACCTACACCCACATACGTATACATGAATATATACACATACACACACATATCCATACATATACATACATATATATACAAATACACACCCCTAAATATATACCTACATATACCCGTAGCCAAGTACATACATACATACACATACATACACACACACACACACACACACACACATATATATATATATATATATATATATATATACCCACATACATACAAATACATACATATAAATTAGAATTTAAGAACTAAATAAGTAAAATTTCAACAATTTATATATACACATATACCCACATACATACAAATACGTACAAATACATACATATAAATTAGAATTTAAGAACTAAGTAAGTAAAATTTCAACAATTTGGGCGTAAAAAAAAAAGAAAAAAAAACCCTAGCGAATCACAAAAACATACACAATGATCTATATAGAGATAAACAAAATAAACATAATAGTCATTTCGTTAAAATGTCATGCCCGATGTTTTGAACCAAGATGGAACTGACATAAGTGGCAGAAAGTTACAAAACGGTGTTTATGTTTTGAATCTTTTCTTATGTCTACATTTAGAAAATATCTCATTACGAAGATTCAACAGTTCATCTTGATTTTTATCTTTGATAATAAAAATTTTTCCGCCAAGCACAGATCACACCGATCGCGGAAGTTATTAGGTGTTTTGGCTCTTGATAGGTATCTCCATTTCAAAAGTGGGGTTAACCCCTTATCCACCAGATCCCAGTAGTGTTTGGATAAGGAAGTTTGACTTCTAAGGCATCTATATCTAAACGAGTGTCTATCGTTGTATAGAGGCTGCTTCCAATTACCGGCGGATATACCTATATATCTTTTTTTCTCGTTTATATTTTCCTCGAGAGAGATAGTTGCCTCGTATATTACATTTTTGTAGTTACATTTACCCCCGATTGGGCAATGATCTTTATTCCTACAATTGCAGGTAGGGTTACTTGATTGAGTCACATTACAATGGTAGTTTCTAAGTATTCTGCAATTATGGGAAGATATGATTTTCTCCATATTTCTAACACATGAGTAACTAATTTTCAGAGTCTTCCTATTGAAAATTTTACTTAATGGATGTTTACTGTGAAAATGTTTATCAATTAATTTCAGAAAAAAACTTCCTATATCAATATTAGAGAGCTTGCAATATGGTGGGTGGAACCATATTACCTTCCTCTTTCTATTTTTAGATCTGTTATTGTTCTGATTTCCAAGTTCTCCGTTATAGTTTAATTCCTGTCTAAAACCACTATTTTTGAGGGACTGATTGTATATAAATTTATTATCATCAAAGACTTTTTGGCTAGAAGTTTTAGGGATGTGGTCTATCACATGTTTAGGGTGGTTAGAGTGGACGTTGATATATAGGGGTGTTTGATCAACTTTATGGAAGGGTTTAAAGGTATCATTAGATAGATTTAGTGTAATATCCAAAAAGTTGACTATTTTCATGTTGAAAGATATTTCAATTTTAAGGCCTAAGTATTTGAAGGCCCTAATTATCTTCTTATGTAAGCTAGAAGTCAAGGGGCCATTGCTATTTGGGACAATGATTAGGCCGTCATTTCTATAAATTCCGACCTGGCTAAGGTTAACTACTCTACTCAAGGTGTCGAGAATATATATGCCCACCAGATCTGCAATTTGGGCGGAATCAAAGGCCCCCATAGGTACATCGAAACTACCATTATTCTTCTTCACCCAAGTAGCGTCATTGTATGCAAGAATTGATCTTCTTGACGCTAAAATGATGTTCAGATCATTATCCGTTATTTCAGTATATCCTTTGGCGAAATTAAGGCTGCAACTTAATAGTTCCTCCGAAATAGAAGGGTAAAAATCCAAGATGTCAAATTGGATGAAAGTGGCTCTTCTTTTGTTAGGGATCTCTCGGAACCATTTAATCGTCTCGGTCGAGTCTTTCCAAAGGTTAGCAGGGTATTTCTCCAGGACACATGAAGTTATTTTCTTAATAATACTCTTAGAAATTAATCCCAACTCAGATTTGGAGGGATTAATTAGACGGGACTGCAAGCTATTGATGAAGTTCGGCTTATGATCTTTGAAGAGAATGTATGCATCTTTCAAACCAAATTTGCCCATTCTGTCAGCAACTCCACATTTGTTAGCAAATTTGCAGATGTCTTCATTGATAGATGATAAGGTACTATTGTCTTTGTCTTTTTTATAAGCGCTGGTAATTTTGTCAGTGACGATTTTGTCATATTCAGAAGGTGTAACTTTATAGAAATTTTTAGATTTGTCGGCTTTAATCCATAATTTATTGGATTTTTTTATGTTTTTAATGTCTCTACCAATTTAGGTATATATATATATATATATATATGTATATATATATGTATATATATATATATATATATATATATATATATATGTATATATATATATGTATATATATATGTATATATATATATATGTATATATATATATATGTATATATATATATATATATATATATATATATATATGGTTTGTTTACTTTTTTACGTTGCTGTGATATAATTATGCTTGCTTCTGTATGTGTATATATGCATATACGTATGCCTACATATATACAGTAGCGTCCAAAACTAAGGGACAAAATTTTAAAACCTAATATTTATTAGAAATAACAACTGTGAAAAGCTGAAATTTTGACAACTGGTAGTCGTTATCATCCCTAATAACATACTAAAATTTGAATTATTTGCAAAGGATAGAAAAATAATTATAACAATTAATTATTTAATTTCAAAATTGGAACGTCCAAAAGTAAGGGACAAAATTGAGAAAAACAATGTAAACAGCAAAAAAACAATAAAAATACATGTACAATCAATATTTAGTAAATGAGCCCTTGCTCTCAATGACAGCTGCACATCTTCGACTACAAGAACGAATCAGTTCTTGACAATTCTCGATACTAATTTTAGACCATTCTTCTTGAAGCTTCACCCACAAATCCTCCGTGTTAGTGGGATTTCTTTCCATAACTTTCATCCTAAGGTCTTCCAAAGATTTTCTATTGGATTTAAGTCAGGACTTTGCGGTGGCCAATCCATAATTTCCAAATCTTGCTCGCTAAGGTAACTCGTTACCACCTTTGCCTTGTGACATGGGGCATTATCTTGCATAAAGGTAGCCCTATCGAAACCTGAATTCTGTATGATTGGCACAACCTGATCTTGAACAATGTTTTTATAGATCTGCGCGTTTACACGAGTTTGTAACCGGACAAGAGGCGTTGTACCTTGGCTAGAAAACATTCCAAATACCATGACGCTTCCGCCCCCAAACTTGACAGTTTTCTTAGTACACTTTGCACTTAATCTTTCACCAATACGTCTCTTTACATTGTTTTTTCCATCATTTCCAAATAAATTAAACTTGCTTTCATCACTGAAAAATACTTTTGCCCAATTTTCATATGTCCAAATTACATACCTGTTTGCAAACTCTAATCTCTTCTTCTTATTCTTCGAACTAACAAGTGGTTTTTTCCCTGGGGTTCGATTAAACAGCCCTATTTCTTGCAGTCGTCTAGAAACAGTCTGTCTTGACACATTAACACATGAGGTACTATTCATAACCCTTTTAATTTCCGTGCAAGACTTAAAACGGTCCTTTAATTACATACGCTGCATTATTCGATCTTCTCTTGCCGAAGTTTTGCAGGGTCTGCCGGTTTTAAAAGCACTAACTATTTTGCCAGTATCATTGTAGGATTTAACAACCCTGCCTACTTGAAACGTTTCACTTTGTCTGAAATCTCTCTAATGGTGTGCTTTTCCTTGTGTAGCTTCACAATAGCTTGTCTCACAGAATAATCAAGTTTTTGGCGTTTCGCCATGGTGCCGGCTGATGCAACGTTTACAAATGACTAAGTAAGACTTATTCTTTAGAGGAAATCAAAAAATTTGAATATAGCATACTGTTTACATTGTTTTTCTCAATTTTGTCCCTTACTTTTGGACGATCCTATTTTGAAAATAAATAAATGTTATAATTCTTTTTCTATCCTTTGCAAATGATTCAAATTTTAGTATGTTATTATGGATGATAACGACTACCAGTTGTCAAAATTTCAGCTTTTCACAGTTGTTATTTCTAACAAATATTAGGTTTTAAAATTTTGTCCCTTAGTTTTGGACGCTACTGTATACACACACACACACACACACATATATATATATATATATGTATGTGTAAACACATACACGCATATACACATATTTATCTATATGATAAATATGTGTATATGTGTGTGTGTTTGTAGATAGTCTTTTCACTGTTTCTGTCTGTAGATAAGAATATCTTTACACATGTAGCTTTATGTAGTTTTCATATTCTTTCACCTCCTGTTATATTTTTTTCGTGTATGTGCACTAGTGCGTATATAAGTATATATATATATATATATATATATATATATATATATATATATATATATATATATATATATATGGAGTTTTCTCTTTTCTTTTTTAGATGGTGTTATTTTTATGCGTATATATCTATTTTTCTGTACATGTCTATCTGTTTTTATGACCTTTCTTTCCCTAATGTTTGTTTTTATCTATGTCTGTTTGCCCGTATATATCATATGTTATTAATTGTTAAGAATTCGTTTAATAACACTTTCAAAATTGATTATTTCTTGTTATATATATCGTCGTGTCTTTGTCAATGTATGTGTGTATATGTACGTGTCGTTATCGGTGTCTGTGTGTATGCCCACTTGTGTGTACCTTTTTTCTGTATGTATTCTGTGTTTTATTTTTTAAGAGTCACGGAGATATTTCCTGTCACGTCGGTTTTTGTATGTGTATATATCTAAATACATCTGCATGTTTATGTATTATAATCTGATTGTGAATGTATTGTCGTTTGCAACATGTCACCCTCCCCTGCTTCTGTTTATGCTTTAATGTATCTATTTTGTCACGAAGTTCATAGCAACATTTCATCTTATGATTTATTCCAACTTAATTTAAAAAAATATATAAATAAATAAATAGAATAAGATTTGTATATTTTCTTTTTACCCAGTAATTTTATAATTTTAAACTTAATATAGATTAAATGTAAATTTTAAAATGGGTAATTTTTAATTTGTAATTTCAAATTTTATCGTATAATTTAATATTTATTAGTTAGATTAAATTCTATTTTAGTCTAACCCCAACATTAATGCAATAAATAATTAATAGTTCATTGTCAAGTTTTTTTCAATTCTCACATACTTGTATTTTGATTGGTCATTCTAGCTTATGTAACAGCATTTCCATTAGCGAGGGGTGTTTGATTTATTGGATCCTTTTAAAACCCTTTATTCTCCATTAAGCATCATCATTTGATAAGACACCAGAAGTATTGAAACAAAATGACTATGTTATGTTATAATTTTCGAATAAATCATCATATTTGCTATACTCTGTATTGAGCACTCTTTTAACAATTGTATTTATTGTTTATTGGAATTTATTCCATATACACCAATCATATATATATATATATATATATATATATATATATATATATATATATATATATATATATATATATATATATGAAACAAGTTACAACTAAAGTTCGACCCAATTTTCATTTTTCTAAGCCTTCTACTCCGACTGAGAACTTACTTTATATATATATATATATATATATATATAAATATAAATATATATGCGTGTCTGTGTGCTTGTGTCTGTGAATGTATGTGCGTGTGCCAGTGGGTGTTTTTCTTGTACATATTCTTATATTCTATTCAGTGCAATAAGAAGAATTTGTAAGTATCGGTAAATTTAAAAATAAATATCAATGCTGGGAATCAATTGTATCGTAACCGTCAATTTCAATCCTTTCGTTTTCGGTTTAACAAAGACGTTTCATGCGTTTGTTAGCACATGGAAACTAATCTCTAAAATGTGCTTTACGTAGCCATTATTTCCAGAACAGTAACGCCCATGTTTATCCTAATTTCTAAGTAAAGCAAATCCTTTAATCTATATACGCAGTCTGTTCCGATGAATCATCGCCTCTAACTACTAACAAGCATTAGCGTGTATGGTTCATTCAAATAATAAACAAAAAGTATCTATGTGCCTGATTTGGACCGTATTTTTTTTTCCCTGTCAAAATATACTGGAAATGAAAAATATATAAATTTCACAAATATTAAAGCTGAATACTTCTGCTAAACTTAAACTAAATAAATATATTAAACTTGAAGTAAATCCTTCGATGTATTCCGCTGAGATAAATGAAAGCCTTCGATTCATACATTTCAGAAACTTATCAGAAAACATATTTCTTTATTAAACCTTCTATTTCAGTTAAAAATAAAAATGGCTTCTACACAAGCAAAAGTGTAAGGTGTTGACTTTTATTACAATTTGTTTGATAAATATTTAGTCTTTTTTTTTCTTATTTTAGTATGAGAGAAAAGATAAAATAACTAGCTGTAATCACGTATTTTAGAAATAGAAATATTTTAAAGATAAAACATCTCGAAAACTGAACACCACAATATTAAGTTAGGGCTAACATTATTCCCAACAGAAAAACAAACAGTACATAAAATATCTTTCGGCGAAGTAAACAAAATCTGTGTTAGTATTTTCGAGAATGCTTTAGAATGAATGTGAATATTAAACCTGGTTTTATTATTTGTCATTGCATACAGTATTGCTGCTGCACAAAATCATATGGTGATAGAAAAATCCACAGATTAAATACATTTCTTTCATTGCTTATTTTCCGATTCAATTTTAAGTCCTTAGCAGACACATTTGCAAAGATTAAAGCAGAAGTAATAAAAGTGAAAATGGGAAAGCAGAGACGAGAAGGGATAGTAGAATGACGCGTTGAGTAGAAAATAAAACGAATTCATATCAATATACTGAAAATCTTACAATCATTTTTTATATACTTTCTAACATCTGTTCCATCTACGGCATAATAAACTATGAAAAATGTCTCATTTTCTTCTAGTTAGTATTTATATTACTTTTATCCTTATAAAGAAAGTTGAAAATATGTCTATCGTGGCTATATTTTAAAATATGAACATATTTAAACCATCACCATCATTATCAGCCATACACAAAGGTAACTGCTTGTGTATTGCAGGGAAATGTCTAAGTAGGATCACTTTGAATAGACTCAACGCTTCTCTGTCCGATTATATCTTGTCTAAGTCTCAGTGCGGCTTTCGGTCTGGTAGTAGTATTGTGAACATGATTTTCAATCTAAGACAATTACAAGAAAAGCACAAAAGGAGAATAAAGATTTATTCATTACTTCCTTTGATCTCACTCAGGTTTTACATATTTAATCCAGCTAACTTATATAACATAGTTTTGTCTTTGTTCTTTTAGTCGATGTGATGACACCAAGCAACGCTATCTTGATTAACAAAATGCGTCATTGATTAACAATTTTCAAAATTCTCTCATGCATTGGGGGTAAAATCTCCGACTGATATCAAATCAGCCAGGTTTCGATCACGGCTTGAGGCAATCGGATATCAAACAACACTGATGAACTGCGAAACAGTCTGCCTGTGGATGATACATGTATATATAAAATTAGCACCCTTTTCAAGAACCTATCCGAACACCTGACGATAAAATTTAAAACTCATTATTATGTTACTCCATGTGATATGATAAAAATTAAAAATATAAGCGGTCATATGACGCTATAAATATTATCATAAGATGTTACTGAAAACAACAGCTGTAAGAAAATATGCCTTAAGACAGAAAAAAAAAAAAACTCATAAAATTTCTTGGATAAATAATATCGGGAAATTATTATCTCGACTTATCTGAAAAAAAATTGTCAGAAATGTTGTAAATTAAAACGAGAAAATTACAAATAGAAATATTTACGTGCTCTTCATTAAAACATGCAAATATAATTTACTGCTAAAATGCTAAAACACTTACATGCACTATTATTATTATTATTATTATTATTATTATTATTATTATTATTATTATTATTATTATTATTGTTGTTATTCTCGAGTCATTCGTATTATATTAACCCAATAGAAAATGAAATTTGCTATCCCGTAACTGAAAAGGAATTCCTGTTAACCCGTAACTAAAAAGGAATTTCTGTTAACATTTGAGACTAACAGAATTTGATCACTCCATTTAATTTATTAAATCCTACCATTTATCAACTGCTAAAATATTGCCGTACCAACAGTTTCTGATTTCAGATTCATCATGCAATTCAATAATTTCATCTTTTGAGATAAATAAATGTCCACGCTGACAGCGAGTGCACGCATAGACAGGCATATGTGTGTTGGGACTGAAACGTTCTGGTTACGACGAATAATTCCAAAATAAATTCGGTTGTGCGGTCAGTTTTCAGATGACTGAGTCTAACAGAAAACCGTTCATCATCAGACGAGCATACACATGTATATACCCAAGACTTGCATGTCGAAGTAGTGCAATGGAAAATATCTCGTAATGAAAACTTACGTAGCCTAGTATAAATTCTGATTGATTTTGCTCCATAGAAATGAACTTGTGTAATTTCATTTCTTCCATTCAGATATTAGAGGTAAAAAAATATAAGCGAGACAGGACACTGCTATGGATGTTAAAGAATCAAATGGACCAGGGCAGATGGGCATACATGGCAACGAGCAGACTTGTTGAATATGAGAAATCACACAATGATTTACAGTGTACGTTTAAGTCGAAAGACTTCTGGTCATGTTGCTAATATTCGCTAAATAAAAATTAATAATCATATTCATAAGAAACCAGTAACTTTCTGAGGATAATACTCCAGAGTTGATACATGAAGTGATATTCTATCTTATCCAATGGGCTCCAAGGTGAAAGTGAACCTCAAAATAAGCAAATTAACACAGAAGGAAATAAAACTATCTGATGGAAAAGTGAAAACACTGCGAATTTAAATATATTACATGCATATAAATGAAAACTGAAACTAATAATATTATTTGAGTATTTGGATTTCGAACGGTTCATAATTCTGGCCAGATAACTCCAGCTGTTTTTAGTTTATAACATGAATAAACTAGAACAATTATTATATTTTTCTGTTTGATAGACCGCAAAGCAGGTCAGAAATGAATTCAGAAGACAAGTAAGCAGTACTCTATGATAGGGAGCTAAAGAAATTATTATTATTGAGGTAATATTTGTACATGTTGGTATCAGTGAAAATAAAAATGTACTGAAATATAGATGGAAAGGTCTATTTGAGTAGAAATCGAAGGAAAATATTGAACCATGGAGGCGACTGCATAAGAAAACGTCTATAATATTGAGAAGAGCATATAAGTATAGAGGCAGTAAATACATAATCAGTTTAATAATCACTATCACTATTAATCATTAATTAATATTGCTACTTAATATTCTGTAAAACATTAAGTTACAACTGGTTGTTGCTGGTGTTAACAGTTAAGGAGTGAATACTGCTTTTTCTGCTGTAGCTGCTACTGCTTTTACTACTACTAATGATGATGTTGTTGCATTCAGATAATAATAAATTATACAAGATGTCCAAAGGAATGCAATAAATTTGCAGATATCTGCACTTATTAAGAGTGCTCATATCGTAAAGAAAATTTGAAGTCTTATTCCAATCTTTGTAGAGAGCTTATAGACTTATTTTATCTCCGGAAAAAAGTTGATTTGTCTGTAGATAAAATAATAATAGGATTCTTAGACGCAAACATTATTCCAGATATAGAATCACAGAAACTGAAAACCAACTCTCTGAATGAAATATGCTCAATAACTGTCTAAGAGGAAACTTATTTTATCATGGGTTAAAAAATAGTAAATGATTTCATCAAAAAACAACTCAGGAAAATTTAAAATAATAATTTAAGGCATATGCTGTTCAAATTGGGTGTTCTGGGATTATATCTTCCTCGACTATAAAGCAAAACCGGATGTTCGAAAAAAAAAACCTTAAGTGAATCTGACATTGTAGATTTTGTCTTGCCAGCCGAGTGAAAGCGGAAAAATACAAATGTGTTGAATTATAAGGATCAAACTGTGAATTTTAGAATAGTGTAGAAAAGTATATGTAGACTTGTACTCATAGTCATTCTTCCACTTGGAACAATACCAGAACTGATAATGCATGATCTAGAATTAAAACAAACAATCCATGACAAAAAGTTCAGTGGAAATATTTTTCTTTTATTTTTTGATAATGCAAAATGTACCTGATATTTGAGGATTATTGATATCACGGTATATTTAATGACATTTAAAAGACATGTGGTTAGACAAGAAGTGTCTTTCAATAATAATAATAATAATAATAATAATAATAATAATAATAATAATATGGCTGCACATATGCTCGTCTAAATAATGCATCCTAACTAGAATATGAAAGTAAATTGCTGCAAGATACGATATGATCTACAACCTAGCAAACTCACCGAGTCACGGTGGTAAGTCATTAAATTACACTTTCAGACGTTACCAGCCATCCTGACAGATATATACACACTGTCCTTGGCATGACGATGAACTACACCAAACAGCAAGGTTAATTCCATAAATCACAAGTACTAATAAGCCATAATATCTGATGAAAATATGTTGCTTCCCTATGTTCTCGTGAAAATGTTTTTGTCAGATTCGTCGTTATGGCGAACTAGGATTTGCTGTCGATGTATTAGAGCTTTAAACTTCAATCTCGTAAACTCGTAAACGAGAAGTGTTAAGTATGGAAGCCGTTGTTATAAACCAAAGGGTTCTGTTATCAATTATAGGCATTAGCATATATTTGTGGAGTTTTCATATTTTATTTTGTTCAGTTTAGTTTTCGATCGTTTTATATATGTAGCTTCAAGAATTGTTAGTTTTTGGTTATTGTTTTAATGTTTAAGTATAGTTGTGTTTTCAACAAGAATTTTCCGGATTTGTGTCTGCGGCCAGGCATCTTATACCAACGGCTTCCCATTTTCATTCTCGCGTGGTCATGTATGATGTCATAGGTAATTTTCGCTTCCAGCTTCCAGCTTCTCGCATACACGAGTGTCGTTGCTTGGAAATATCTCCCATGCAAAAACACAGACTATCATTGTTGTTATGCCCGTGTATTGTTTAATTTATTGTAATATAATTGCCATCTTTGATGATGGCTTAAGTAAGCTGAAAGCTTCGATAGGATTAAAAAACCTGTATCAATATTGCGATTTTCTTTCGTCTTTCAATGATAATATTATTAAGCTTATCAGACTATATGAAAGGAATTTTCTTGAAATAAATTGACAAAACATGTCTATAATATTTAATGAAACGTTCATCAATGAAAAAATGCTGCCGCAATACACACACAATATATATATATATATATATATATATATATATATATATATATATATATATATATATATTATCGACAGAGAGGACAGAGAGAGAGAGAGAGGATGTATGCATTACATCTATTCCACCACCAAGTAAAAATTATATGTCATATTTAGACATCTGAGAATAATTCCTGTATTCAGAAATTGGATGAGTTGAAAAACGTCTGAAACATGATAAAGTTCTGTGTAAGGCAAGAGTGAAACTGACAGATATCTTCAGTCAATGTGTCTTTGTACAGAAATGTTGCAATTCGTGGAATAGCAATAAAGACATTTGGGATTTTTTCTGAAAATGTCTGAACGCAAATTTTACCCGTCTTCATATTGTAAGAAGCAAAATAGTACGGTCTGAATCAACAGACAGAAAAATATATTGATTTAATTGTTTTTTGCAGACTATATTTGATTGGATGTAGCAAATTGTTAACGATCAGTGGAAAAGTACAATATTTTAATACATTTATAAATAAAACTGTATTTTCTAAAGTAATACAATGAACGATGTAGTCAGATTTGGCGGCTGAAATTTCACTGGATATTATTTCAGTAATGCATAGGGTCCAGTGTTGAAAAATGGTTTGCAGATCACCCATTGACGGTGATAAGTCTTGAAGTTATTCATTCATACGTTACCATCCATAGTGACATCCATTTAAACACAGTTCTGGACATGACGATAAACAGCAGCAAGGCCTCTGAACGGGAGACTGGAGATTTTGTGGAGCGTAGAATTAGTGCTTAATTTCTGTCGTTCCCAAGCCAGCCTTGGGGTGGTAGCATCTGTTAGGGTCTTAGATATGTGTAAATTGTGAACCCCTAGACAAAGACAAAACATTGTACCTTCATTTTAGTAAAAATTCTAGCAATATATTTTATATAAGTTCCCAACAACGCACATATTATCAATAGTATCAACTTCCCCAATTATTTGTTTTAAAATACTAAGAAATATTAAGCCATATAATATCGTACAATTTGTTAAATCAATCTGTGTTCCCAGATTCAACTTCTACAAAGTTATAGAGAAAAACATAGGCATATCGAGGCCTCTATTAATTAAGTCTGTACAAACATCTACATGCAAAAATCTGAATATTATCTACCATGTATTCAATTGTGAGAGTGGAATAAAACATCATATTTGTATTACTTCCAAACTTCCAAGAAAATTAGATTTCGGTATTAAATGATCCAAAATGAGTTGATATATTGTTAAACAGTCAAATCAATCTACTTTCAAACACAAAAGATATGCATTTAATTAAAGATTACAAAATATCTTTCGAAAAAGTATGTCAGTGCCAGCAGATAAAATATATGTCTGTTAAATAATTTGAAAAAAAAATAAGTAGATTTTTAAATGGAAACTACTGAAATATGGCCCTTCAAAATATTATTATATCTTTAATCGTAGCACATAATACAAGAGAAATAAACAAGTAAGTTAATAATATATCTACATGCCCCTGTTGACAATACTAACAAAATGCACTGTATGTAAATGATCATCTCATGAGAGTTTTATCAATGTAAAGAAAATCTCAAAACGGTATATTAAATATAAATTACCATCAGTATTTATGAATATATTTACTACTTTTCTTATGTCTATGTCTTGGGTAATACCGCTCTACTACTACTACTACTACTGCTACTACTACTACTACTACTACTGCTACTACTACTACTACTGCTACTGCTACTACTACTAATAATAATAACAATGTTTACAACCTTGGATATTTTCGCGTAGATCACGTAGTAAAACGTCAAGAATTTGTATATTTCCTTCATGTTAACTGTTCTCATCCAGTCGTGCATATTTCTTATTATTATACTGCTATAAGCATTTATTGTGGGTGTGATTATATCATGCATATATTCACATCTTACAATTTTTTCCCTTGTTTTATAAATAGATTTAATTATCACATACGAATCCGTTTCGCATTTTACAATCCACCTTTGTAAACATAACCACCATGTCTATTTAATTATAAATTCACTTAGTTTCTAAAATATCCATGTAATTTTGTTTCCACCTATTCTGATTTTCCCTTTCTACTTTTCTGTTTCCTTGTTTTCTATTTACTAACAAATTTCGATAATGTAGTCTTTCCTTAAAACTTCTTGAGTCGTCCTAAATGTCTTATAGGAAAAATCAAGATAATCTTCGAATTTGATGAGTCCGAGTTCAGTTCCTTTCTCGTATCACTTCGTGGATTTCTCACGTGTCAGATAGTGGGAAACAGATTAAATTTGAAACAAAGCGATAACCTGGATACGTAACTTGACCTCACAAGATAAATCATGAAATTATAGATGCGAAAGTGACAGTTATCCCAATCGTTCCCTGAACTCTGTAAATGATCGCGAATATCAGGAGATATAAAGGAAATTCAAATAGTGAGAGGAATAGAGACAAGTCCGGTAACAATAATACCGAAAAGAGTGAAATACTGCAGATAGTACTAAAGCATTATGGAGATTTGCTTAAGCTTGATTTCATGTTAAAGTCATCTGAGACTACTAGTGTCAAAATCAATGTTTACAAATTAAATCAACATTTGAAATAGGTCAATAATAAAAAAAAACATATTTGGAAAAAATTAATTTAATTTAAACATTGGTTGAAATAGAAGTTTTCGCTAAAATATTAGAATTGTATTTTGTAATAGAAAATATGCAATGTTTGTGATAAACGAGGGAGACATTAAGCAAAAAAATATACGATTATGCAAAGAAGAAAATGGTGATATAGCCCGAAGGTCAAACGCTGTATAGACGAATACTTATTTTACAGAAGAAAGAGAAAGAAAGAAAAACGATGAACGTGATCAGCGAGCACATGTAAATTACCTTCTGCTAAACAATTGTGCTTCATTGTTCACTGAGTGGAATGGATTGCATCGAAAATATGGTAAGCAATTTCTATGCTCAACGAGTTGAAAACTTGGAAAGGGTTTACAAACAGGGTTATGTATGTACTCTGTGATTTGGAAACGATTTAGTACCGCAATATATTAACATAAATATTGTCGTTAATTATAATCTATGATATGTAATAATACAGACATCAATTTTAAAGAATTAAAAATAAATACGCAAAATTCAAAATTAGTATAACTTTAGTTAGTCAACTGGGAAAAAAAATCATTGGCTTAAAGCCAGAAGAAAACAAAAATTTGGAAACATCCAAGCACATCACCATGATAAATGTTATGATCGTAACAAAAAGCGGCCTTGAAACCATGACAAATCCAGGTGAGTAAAACGTGAAAGAATAAAATAACCTTCATAACATGAGAGTGAAGATAATGAAGACGATTTTTGAAATATGCAATGAGTTATTTGCTCATTCAAGTGGACCTGGCACTCAACATGACAAGGTCAGAGGGGAAACTCTTGAAAAAGGTTAATTGTGTTTATTAATTTTATTTTTATGATAATTGGTCCTGTATTCTATAATGCACTAGACACTGTGCATATATATATATATATATATATATATATATATATATATATATATATATATATATATATATATATATATATATATATATATATATATCAATTAATTTATAATATTAATGCTCTGTAAATTTACATTGGGCACTATTTTGTAAAAAAAAATATCTATAAGAACACTGGATTATATATCTTACTGTTCTTTCTTTTTATTTATTTATATATATATATATATATATATATATATATATATATATATACATACACACACATATGTACATATATATATGTATATATATATATATATATATATATATATATATATATATATATATATATGAGACAGAGAGTGGGGAGAGAGAGACATGTAAGGGCATAAAATATGCACATCTCAATCTGGGGAGAATATTAATCAACATGGAGGAGAAATGCAAGACAATCTGAAAAAAAAACAAACTGTAACAGGTACAAAATGGCGTTGTGAAATTTTTCTCACATGCGTGTCAGTCAATCATTCATTCTTTGAGCTGTTTCTCTACAAAATAAAACTCAGACAGCATTAACTTTGAAGCAGAAATATCTCCCCCTCGGTCTATTTAGCACTCTAAAAGATTACTACTGATTGCATTCCTTACAGTATTTATTTTACCTTTCTTTTTCTTTGGAGAAAGTTATTTCCTTTTTTACCGACCAAAATCATATCAACCGAAAAGGTTAAAAGCAGAGTGTGTGTTCTGTGTCGTAGAATTGGAAGGAAAATAAGTTCCAAAAAAATCATCCGCAGTATTTAAGTACATAGAGTTATCTTAAGATAAAGTGGACGCAGTGTGCAAGATTTCTAGCGTATATTGAATAAGAGCAATGGATATTAAATATTCATATATACATTTATTACAATCTCTGTAATTCTTTAAATATAATTATTAACAGTAAATATATATATATATATATATATATATATATATATATATATATATATATATATATATATATATATATATATGTATGTATGTATGTGTGTGTGTATGCAATATGTATAATGCAAGCATATATAAATATATCTTTACACATTTCCCCACTTTCTAATGTGGGAATTTATATAATTCAATCTATGGATAGCCTCACATCACTTAGAAATTCACCATGTTGATAGGGAACTGATATAGTCTATGACGATACACATGAATATTCAGAAATTATAAGTGAAAATTGAAAAGTATTTCAAACGAGCCATTGCTCATCAGTGGCCAAATGTCTAAATATGAAAATTCATTTTGGAATCCCTTTTGTTGGGAAAGGTGTATTAGCTGCCACTCATATAAATATTAACCGTCATATCCCTCGATAATTAGAAGTGTATACATTCCTAAGATAAATACGTCAATCATGTGGAAATATAAACACGCACTACTATATTAAAGGGTCCATATGCTGAGTGTATTCAAGTTTTGTGTTACAGTTCAAATTGGTAAATGTAAATTAACTATTGCTTTTATACTCTACATAATATTAGACATTGTGTTATATATATATATATATATATATATATATATATATATAATAATTATCTCCATTTACTTTATATATATATATATATATATATATATATATATATATATATATATATAAGTTATAAAAAAATCTTGTCAATGTTAAATACAAAATATAATTTTAAAATTAAAAAAAAATATGTTAATCCCCGTATGATATATAAACTGTGCTAGCATTGCACTAACCAGATATTTTTTTTATTAAAATTTAAATTATGTAACGGTCAGTCTATACTCAGCACCGGAAGATTATGTTGGGGATGAAAGTAAGAATCGTGCTACCGGTGAAGGATAATATATATATTCAATAAAATATACTTAATAACTCTTATATTATTAGGTTGGTGCAAAAATAATGTCGTTTTCTCACATAGTAACACATGTGAGAAAACGACATTATTTTTGCACCAACCTAATACATCGAGAAATATTTCATTAACACCAGCACTATGTGTGATATATATATATATATATATATATATATATATATATATATATATATATATTCAGCAATTAGATGTCTTACACAAAGGATGTCTCCGAGCAATCTGTGGACTAACCCTGCAGGACAAAAAATCCAATGCCGACCTTCTAACGATGTGTAACGTTGACGGAATTGAGAGCTTCCTTATGAGAGCACAGTTACGATGGGCTGGTCATGTTGTACGGATGCAAGATGATAGAATTCCAAAAATTCTCATGTACAGCCAGCTTGAAGGTGGTCAACGGAATGTTGGCCGGCCCTTGCTCAGGTTTAAAGATAAGCTGAAAAGTAACCTTGCAGCTGCAAATATTGCCCACATTGATTTGGAGAATACTGCCTTGGATCGCAAAGCTTGGAAAAGTGCAACTTACACTGGAATCAAGAATTTTTCGGCGGCAAACGTTGTTAAGCTCTGTGAAGCAAGAGAAAGAAAAAAAGCCTCAGAGGGTGCCAGAGAAGTGAACCCTCTTTGCTCACACGCTTGCCCAATCTGTGGTTTTCTTTGTAAGTCATTGGCAGGTCTGAAATGTCACTCTGGATTCAAACATAAAGGTCATTAAAAAGTTGTCGGAACCTCATACGTCTAAGTCGACGGGAGAGTCCATCATATATATATATATATATATATATATATATATATATATATATATATATATATATATATATATATCTTCACTGCCTGGCAAAATATGAAAATTTATTCTTTCAGGTTTCGATATAAATATCTCTATATATTTAAACTTTGGATTAATATAGACAAGTGCTTATTTGTCAACAAATTTGGGCTACTGTTGAATTATGAAAGCAACAGAAGTTTATTACCATTTAAAATATTACCAATGTATGTTATTCAATTGCATTTACCCTGTCAGGCTTTGTCACCCAATCAATTAATATTCTGGGAAACACGCATTTATCTTCCTGTATTTTCTCATACTCATGAGCCGCTACGTAAATACGCATATAAAGTATTTATCCTGATATAAAAACAGATTTCTTACTGAATTCAAACTTACTAAATCAAGGTCTTATCGAATAAGATATTTCAGATTTATTATATATTCTATAATATCTATAAATGTATCAATAATGACATGATTCCCTAAAACTGTTACTGATTTATTTCTAAAATTAATAATATAAACATTATTACATTTTAATATTGGTCACACAATCACGACACGTTCTCGTAAAGTTATAAGCTACCAACAGAAAATGTAATTTGCTAATATCTAACGATGCACGAGACCACAATATAACTATTAATACGAAGCTACTAACAGTACAGGATACTAAATTATGACACATCTCTTATTATAGAGAAATAATCAAAATATTTAACACGGTTCTCATAAAAATATAAAAAAAATACGGGCTGATATGTACGTTTTTAATGTTTTAAATTAATTCCTTGTTCTAAGGCAACTTCTTGTTAATTGATCCATAAAGAATTGATCTTCTTCCTTCTTTGAAATGATTTAACTCTTAAATATTGTTTTTAGTCTAATCAGATAGCAATAAAATTGTGCATAAATACCCCATTTTTGAGTTAAATAGTAGAAATTCTATCAGGATAAATGCACTGTTAAACTCAGAGAGAAAATTAATCTTGTTTTCTTACAATCCAAAATGTGATACGATTTATATAGTCACAGAGCTTATAAGCCGTAAAAAATTAACCTATAGCAATAAATGTTTTCCATTTTTACTCCAAACTAATTAATATTCTCCCCACATTAGGTTTTGCATGATATTTGTATGCTCTTCACATATCTCTATTTCTCTCTCTCATTCACATCATATTAAAATACCCATGTATATTGATCATGTAAAAGGATCAAACAGAGATTCCATATAGCTCCGAGTAATCAACTCGTCTTTCTAAATATCTCAGAAGTGTTTTAACAAGAAAACGGAAAGGCGCATTCGGATAGCGAAAGAACCCTTCCAAAAGATAGGCAAATTATTAAGGAACAGATAATTTTACTTAGAGACAAAGAGAAGTTTACTGGTCTGTTACGTAATATCAGCTTTTCTATATGGCAGTATTCTCCTCACAGATGAAAAAGAGTCTTGAAGCTGAAAATGTGTTTCAACAGAAGGTTGATGGGAATGCTCTGGACATGTGAGCAAAGATGATGTTTTAATGATAATTGAAAAAAAAGGAACTTATACTTAAGATCAGAAAGAAATTGTTGCAGTTTCTATGGCACTTAATGAGGAAAGAGTGCTTGTAAAATATGATACTCAAATAAAAGACTGATGGCAATAAAAAGAAGAGAGAGAGGTAACAACCCATAAACAACCCGGTCTTTATATATATATATATGTATAAATGTCTAAAACGGTTTAGGAGGGATATAAAAGAAAATATAAAAAAATATTAAGTGATACAAACAATAGAACATAGTTGAGAGCCATGATCGCCAATGTCCAGACAAGTCACAGCACATCGAAGATTTAATTTTCAAAATAGAAAGGATGAATTTACAGAAGCGGATAAGAAATATCGAATTGTCTCAAAGAATGTATCGGTGAAAAATATCGAAAAATCTTTGCATATTAAGGCCGCCAGTTCAAGATACACAA
>OZ010595.1:35590023-35680023 GCA_963932145.1 Acanthosepion lycidas | reverse complement strand
TATATATATATATATATATATAATTGGTATGATTTCTGGCTGTATAATGAACCACTTTAACCTCGTATATATACTCATATTGATAATAAAAAAATTATGGAACATTTGTGAGAGAAATACTGAAAGTAAAAAGAAATCTGAAAGAACTTTCGGTACATCGTCTGTTTTAGAATGACAACATTTTTTCTAAAGACTTTTGTAAAAAAAAATATTTTCAATGCAATTACATAATTAAATACTACGTAATTTTGTGATCCATTCTACTCTAATGCTTCAAGTGGATTTTTGATGATAATAATCTCATTTTTCTTTCACAAATTTTCACAAACCGTGGCACAATTTTTACAACTAGCATCCTAAAGTATTAAGCGAATATTTTGATAATGAAATGCGAAAAAAAATGGCAGTGTACTTTTTATGTTACTTTATCATTGGGCAGTTAATAAATTTAGTTACATCTAAACTGACCTCTTCTAAAATAAAATATTTCAATTTCCAAAATATATTATAATTCTGTTTTTTCCTACGTTCTTCAATTAGCTTCTAAGTTCCGCTCTGCCAGTACTTCACAAATAAAAGATTATTCAATTTTGATCGCAAGAATTGATAGAAAAATGTTTGTGTGCGTGAGAGAGAATACGGCCATATCACGTTAAAATACAGGTTCTCGTACAATCACCATATTAAGCAACACCGAGCGTGGTCAGTAATTCGATAGGTGACAGCTTCAGAATGCATGGTGTTGCAAACTAGAAAGTGTGAATTGGTTAATAGCTAACTGCAAGGGATTTCAAGACGGACTGCCGAGTTCCAATTCTATTCAATGCTCATTAAATTAATTAAGTCCCCTTCTGACAGTACTTCATACGTACTAGATTTTTGAGTTTTGATCGCAAAATTATTAAAAAAAAACTATTAACACGGACGCTGTTTGCTTTCAGAGAGTTAGAAAGAGGAGGCTGGAGCAGGATAAACGGGAAAACGATAGAGAAAATGGAGGGAATGAGAAAGAAGGGAAAAGAAGGGAAAAGAAGGGAAAAGAAATATAGATTTCAAAAGTCTTCTTCAGTTAAATGGAAAAAAAATATCAATTTCAAATATTTTAATCTCTACCCTCTTAATTCTTTAAATAATAAAGTGCATTCATACTTATGATTGCAATTGTAATATTTGGTTAAAATATTTAATCTCAAATATTTACTGATGCAATAGGAGAATTTATACGAGAATTTATTGTCGTAATACTAGGAAAGAATTTATTTTTAGAATTATGATTCATCAGGGAATTCAAATATGAAGACCGTGAAATTTGTATGAGCACACACGCATCCATTGTAAATAAGTAACTTCTTGATTGTTGTTAAACAAGTAACTTGTAATTTTTCAGCGTATCCGGCATCGTTTTTCACATCTTCACGACTCGAACGTTTTAAGTTTACGCTGATGAAAATAAATTCCATATGACAAGAGAATTTCGCTTTTTAATTTCTTTCAATGTTATTAGAAACACTTCTTTTATTCTGAGAGTAAAACTGAATATATTAAATAAAAAATGATCAGATTTGTGATATCATTCAACAATACCTATCGAAAAACCATTCATGAAACTGGACTTTATATATGTATGGAACAGCTTGCAGCAATACTTTCCAATGTCATAGTCACGAAAGAAATGAGGTATTGGCATTGTTTGAGACGAGACATTAGACAAAGGAGCAAACGGGTTCCTCTATTTTATCAACATATTTCTTTGCTTTCGATTTTATTGTTACAACTCACTGTAGGTTTTAACACATCAGCAGATATGTTTCCGTGGGTGCTGTAATTGCATCCTCGCAATAGCTTGGAGCTACCGGCTAAGTTGAAATGGCACTAGCAATATTATGAAACTCTTCTTGAATGATAATGACTGCAGCCGCTTTATTTGGCAACATATTCTGCTTAATCAACCGTTTTCACCTGCTACATGCAAGCTTAGATCTAACTTAGGCTCATTTGTATTCTATAGTTCTATGTACGACTAACATTAACTACATTCGACAGCAGGGACTCTGATCTTGATATTGGTTTTGTGAAACGTGGACTCATCTTATAATTACTGCTTTCCCCACGTCTACCATTGACCCGGGATGGTAGAAACCTGTTAGGGTTCCAGCTATTGGCAAATAGGGAATCTCCAAACAAAAACAAAACCATATGAAGTATAAAAATACATTTTTATAATACAAATACCAGTAATACATTGTTATATAAAATCTTACCAACAATGCATATTCATAATGAAATTGCCATTTTAAAAAGAAAACTGACCAGCAAGAACTTTTACAGTAGAATTACCAATTATATATTTAATAGCAAAATGACAAACAATACATTTTATCGGTTGTGTCATACAGTGCATTCAAATATACATTTAGTTCTGCCATATAATTATGCACATAAAATTGAATTTCGGTATTAAATAACTCAACATTAGTTAATACACCCTTAAAAATCAAATGAAACCAGGTACAGTTCCAGGTACAATTGCATGTTTATTTGAAATTTTTAAACTCAGAAAGACTTGCTATCATGCACAAAATTGATTTTTATATTCATATAGATAAATACGTTTACGGGTAGTGTAACGGATATCAGCCCTTATACTGGCCAATATGTAGTATTATAACGACTTGAGAAAAAATCTATCCATTATTTCTCTATTTCAGCTAAGAGTTAGATGGATATTATTTTCTTAGTTGACAACCAGTTTAAGAGAAGAAAAATCTCAGAATTCCAAAACGTACAGAAGAAAACCAGAATCTATGCAAAAGCATGGACAATCACAAAGAAAAGAATTGTAGAATCCTGATCCCCTACGCCCTGAATGGACACTGCATTAAAATGTATTTCACAGCATTCATTGTTTAGAGATTATTCAATATATGTGTCAAAACCATCAATTCGCATATACATTATTTAATTACAAACAGCTTCTTCAGGTATACAGCATATGATCATTAAATTAAACGAGAAAACAACCTTTTTCGTGTTTATAGTTTGAATTTATATAGACTATGTATAATTTTTAACGTAATTTTTTATTATAAAAATTGTTTCATTCTCATTCAGCCAAATTATATGATTACATTTCTGTTTGCACTTATGATTATTTTGGCTGACCGTCTTAAGGAAATAATGTTAACATATTTCATAGTTTATGTGAAAGAGGATTTTCAAAAAAAATATAATTAGAATATTAGAGTGGAACATGTTTATATGAAGCTATGTTTCATAACAGAGCAAGGACGTAATTTTACTAATAAAAAGTATTAGGGTGGTGCAAAAATAATGTCTTTTTCTCACTTAGTAACATATGTGAGAAAACGACATTATGAAAAAAATATGTATACAGAATCACACACATCTGCGTAAGAGCACACATACACAACCACACACACACACACACACACATATATATATATATATATATATATATATATATATATATATATATATATATGTAATAAATTAAATGATTTAAAATATGGTTTTATCGCTACGCAGTAATAACTATGTTTCTGAACAGTAATAACCATGTTTACATTTTTGAAACATGGTTATTAATGTGTAGCGAAAAACATATTTTAAATCAGTGAATTTATAATATTTATTCTCTGTAAATTTACATTGAGAACATTTGTAAAAATAAAAATAAAAAAATAACAAGAAAATTGGATTATATATCTTACTGTTCTTTATATATATATATATATATATATATATATATATATATATATATATATATATATATATATATATATATATATATATGTATATATATTATTTGTGTGCGCGTGTGTGTGTACGTGTTAGCGTGTGTGCGTTTGTGTGTATTAAAATTCAAATATGAACCGGAATCCGATACGATGATACGATAAAAACAAATAGGAAACTCATATGAATCTAACATGTTTCATGAAAGCTTTGTCCGAGGTAGAGACAGAAAAACGAAAAGACTTATTTTTTCCTATTTTCAATTGTGTTTGGGTCGGTTGGTATTGATCAGTCACGTAGCACGTGCATTAAACCCATCGATAAGTTTTTAATCATTCTTGTGTGACTAAGAAGAGACAGGATGGTTATGTTTATTTTTAATTGTGAATGTGAGTCCGTCAGTTAGATAGATAGATAGATAGATAGATAGATAGATAGATAGATAGATAGATAGATAGATAGATAGATAGATTTGTGTATGCTGCGTACATAATTAATACCGTAAAATTCAGGGCAACTCTCTAATTGATTTTTTTTCCATGAGAAAGTCATGTCCTTAAAGATTTTGATTCTTTAAAATCCATATAAAATGCTGCTTGAAGCTATGTCCTGAATGTCTGGGAAATGATATGGAAAACCAAAAGGATTAATATTCTTAGCACTTCCTCACTTTCTCTCGTTTGTTCTTTCATAGCTTGTTTAGAATGCATGACTGGAGTCATTTTTTTCGTTGTGATGAAACATTTACGCGTCACGATATCGACGATTATATGAAAAAATAAATTGTAAATCTATAATATTCTATAAAGTAGCTCAATAAGTTGAATGGAACGTTAGTCATTGTTGGTGAGGGAAAGTCATAGTCAATTCTCAAAGAAAATAGCTGCATTTCACTGATTTTTAAGCAACATTTATTCTTAATCATCATCTGGGAAATGGATATAATTTTACGCATATATTAAACTTTTTATAAGTTTTCATGCACTATATGAAGCATACATGGATTATTTAGAGGTATATATTAGAGATTATGTGCAAAATAATAGATAATGAAATTACTCTTATGAATCCCCTCCCAAAAAATCTGTACTTTGATCTGATTTTGTCTAATACGATAGCGTCAGAGATTAAAATATCATCCTGTAAAATATTTTAATATCTCATATTTGAACACTATTTCAGTTTGCTTTGTAATATTTTTTATATTGTTCAATTATACAGTCATTACAAATAATCATATTTGATGATTTACATTAAAATATATGTAACTATAAAAAGTAAGACTTTTCTGTATTCATAATGAACATAAATCTATCCCTCTAGATATATTAATGGAATGCATATATAGGGAAATTTTGATCACGAGTATTTATTTTACTTGTCGTATCGAATTTAAATGTGAGGAAAACTGACTGTTAGAAAACTGACTTAGATCGATTGACTGACAAACAATTTAATATATCCAATAATAAAACTGTATAAAAGAAAAGTTTAAATTAACAGATATTTGTGGCATTTAGATTTGTATGAAAACAAAATCATTAATTACATCGGAGTTATGTCCTTATTTTATAGTCATTCTTACAACGTTTCGGCTGATGTGACATCTGTCCTGCTTCAGTGTTAACCGTCAAGTAAATTAGAAGTAAACAGGGCGCTCAATACTTAAGTGATAGTAAATAAAATAAAATGAATATCCATATACTATATGTACCAATTTACCTTATGCAAAGCAATAATGCTATTACGACGCAAGGGGTACTAAAAGTACAAAAGAATGGAAATGCTCTAGAAGGAACCAGAAAACAAGTCCTATACAGGGAAGACGGAATAAATATTCACACCTGTTCCAAAGACAGAGAATGTATGTGGATCGAACGATAGTCAAACATATCTAAGACTATTGTTGATACTCGGAATTAAATAATCTACCTCCGTTGGGTAACTACAAATTACTTGCATCGACAGAGGCCGAAAGTAGATCGAAGCACATAAAGATGAAAAACTTAAATAAGAAAAAAAAAAGAGGGTTATTGTCCTCATCCTTGCTGTTATTATCACAATATTTTGACCGTTGTGCTCCCCGGTCTTCATCAGGTATATATCGATATGGGTTAACTATAGGGGATTCAGAAATGAACCTATTAAATCTACAGTCTAGTTCATATTTTTAATACTACTCAGTTACCACTCACTTTGTTTCCACTGTGTTCATGTGCACACTGCCCGATACAGGAACTGAACGCAAAATTACTATGACACCAAAATCACAAACCAACGTTTTAATCTACTAGGCTATTGCCCCGTAGTATAAATAAAGGTATATGTTCAGAATTCATCGGAACACTACACCTGCTGAAGGCCAGACGGTACGAAGAGCAATACTCTGTGATAACAATAAAAATGAATATGAAAATTCGCATATAAACAATGTAAATAATAACTGTTCATCCCAGAAATTCGGACGGAAATAAAAATCATTCATTATCATTTTAAATAGTATACTTACATTTTTACCACAGGAAATACGTAGATGCTTCGAATTTAGACATTCTTTAGATGTTTACATGTAGATATCTCACCTACAATAAAACCGTCTTGTAGTCAATTTTTTTTTAAAAAAAGCTGGTCTCGAAGATTGTTGCTTCAATCTTCAGTGATAACTCTCTCATATTTTTGGCCTGAGGACAAAACTTAGAGATACTTAGCAAATAGCTACAGTGTGTTTACATGTAATATGAAACTATATTATAGTGTATTTAATTGCTTACATCGATTCTTTTCATCAAATTAAATTTCAGATGACAATATATTAAATAATGCCGATTTTACGTTTAAGAATTTCGGTAAATTATTTAAAATTATTTTCCACTTAGAATTGGTGACTATAATCTATCAAGTAAATGTGTTTAGTCGGGCAGAATTCATCGGAGGAAAATTTACATCGTAAAGCGTTGACTATTTTCTAAAATCGCGTGACGTGTCCACCCTTATTAAATTGCCTGATGAATAAAGATCAATATTCTCCCAAAATAATTAAATCAAAAACAACAAAAAAGAACTCTAAGACATATAAAGAACGAATGTAAAATTAAGAATCTAGATCAATCAATGAATTATTGATTCTTTTGAAACCATCAGACTAAATGGCTGGCAGTTTTGCTAATTGCGTGATTGTCTCTAACAACTTGAAACCGAACAATCACTCAATATGTAGCCAGGTCTTCATTTGGGAACACTGCAAGCACGTTTATTTGTAGGCATGTGTTCAAGTGTATATGCCAACGGGTGCAATGCTTTATTTTCAATTGTGATTCATTGATCTGTTTCAATTAGTAATTGATTCAAATGTAGTCAGTTTACAGAGTGGTATATAGTCCTATATTGATCCTCTTTGAAACAAAACTGAAATTAGTTTCGAGTAAAAAGATATTAATGAAGATGCTTAGTCGTATAAGATCAAGTATATCCTATTGTGTGTGTGGCCGTATATACCCTATCGGTGACAGAAGTATGACATTTACACATTTTTTTTCTTTAATATTCCCGATATTTGATATTTTACGTCTTTTCTATTTTGGCTTGTGCAACAAACAGAAATATCATTTTATTTATTATCTATTATGTAACTATCTTTAGTTCGAAAGATTTTTTTCATAAATGGAGTTAAGAGATTGTAGAATAGATATCAGAAAAATAATCACCTTGGCAGTTCAGAAAGTGTAAAATGAATTGAACAGATAACAGTTATAGAGACACTAGGCGTCTATCAAAAATTATTAAAAATAACATAAGAAACTCCAAAACGGTTTAAAACAATGAATAGGGATGGATACTATGAATAATATAATTTCGCGTTCGGATACAATGGAAATTAAAATTAAACCCTATGAAAATTGATTTACAGATAATCAACAAACAAATAATATCGTATCCGAATTAAAGCATTGTATTCTAGTAGTAGTAGTAGTAGTAGTAGTAGTAGTAATAATAATAATAATAATAATAATAATAATAATAATAATAATAATAATAATTAAGTATGCGTATATTCACCTATTGTACATGATTTCACACTCTTTGACAAAGACGAAAATGAGTTGAAGAATATCCTGAGTACTGTAAAATGTTTCAGTGATGATAGCGGGATGGACTTCGGATTAGATAACTGTGCATAGGAAATGTTCAACAAAGCTAGAATTACAGGAACACACTCAATAGATCTTGACTTTGTAACAAAATTATGGAAATGGAATAAGGACCCTAAAATACAAATGAAGAAAATGGAATACAGCATATCAAAGTGAAGCAGAACGTAAGGAAAGAAGAATATAAGCCTAGGCTTTTGGTATTAAATACCGAGTTGGTATCACGAAACAGTATCAGCCATGAACACATTGGCAGTCATTTTGAGGCAATATATTTTCAATATCTTTAACTGAACCATAGCTCACATTAAATGAGAAAGATTCTCACTTTCCACCGCATGCATCATCCTAAATCTGATGTTGATAGTCTGCAAGTGTTCGAAGAAGGCAGATAATTAGTTCAACTAGAACAGTCTTACGAAACTAAAAAAATCGGTCTTCAAGAATAACTGGAAACTACAGATGTCTAGAGCATTACCTCGGTCAAAGAACATGAAAGAAATAAGAAACATTGATCAGTAATAAAGGAAGCCAATAAATTCAAAATAGAATTTCAAGTGAGTGAAGAAGTGCAAACAAACTATCTACAGCAGCGGCAAAGAATCTAAAAAATGAAAATCAAATGCAATTGACCATATGCAGAAATGGTAGCAATATAAGCCTCTTCATGGTCAATATACTGCTTCTACCAAACAAGCTGATGTAGACAAACCCCGTACCAATCAGTGATTATGTAGTGCAAGGTTAAAAGCTGAAATCAAACATGTTATTCATGCTGCACAGTACCAATGCTTACTAACTAGAAATTTCCGAGCTCATTTACCGAATATTGTATTAACACGAACTGCAGTTAATTTTATAAATATGCAGAAACTATTGTCCGTCTTGTGTCAGGTTTCATGGTATTAGCACCTACTGAATATAAAACACTGCATGATAAAGTGGGTCAATATCTGAACTTGAAAATATGCAACATATATATATATATATATATATATATATATATATATATATATATATATATATATATATATATATGGGTAGGAAAATCCAAGAAACTGGTGTGAATGTTACCCAGACCCGGTTATAGGACTTGTAACAATTTTAGGATATTATGTTGGTGCAAAAAGAATGTCGTTTCCTCACATAGTAACATATCTGAGAAAACGATATTATTTTTGTATCAACCTAATACTTTACAATACACACAGAACAATTAAATTAATCCATTAGACATCGTGATCAAAGACCACACAAATAAAATCTGTATCATTGAAAATCTTCAAAACTATCAAATTACAAGCATCTTGAAATGGAAATATCAATAATGTGCCATATGAGGACATGAATATATCCAGATTGCATTTGGAGCCCTCGGTATATTTTGAAAAGTTTCAGATAGACACATTAGTGGAATCACTGTCAACCCATTCGATGCCTTAAAGAAATATTGTGAGTTTAGCTCACAAGTTGGACGCGCACATTAAGAAGGGCTTTAACTATATAAAATGTGTCTTGTCTCAAGTTTTTTGCCTTTTTGTTTAAAAAAATCTGCTCAATATAAAATAGCATGATGCCATTTCTAACATTAGATCTCCGCTTGGGACCCAGAAGTTAATTAGTATACAGCTGAAGGAGATGAATAATAATAATAATAATAATAATAATAATAATAATAATAATAATAATAATAAACAACACATACATTTCGCTAAAATATAAGTATTTCTATGCCAAATCTTCTGACGTGCTACATTCCTTATATCCATCAGTCCTGATTTTCACATCGAAGGAACGTAGTGCTATCTGTACTGGTAGATATCTAAATATCCGTAAGAAACAAGGAGCTTACGTTCGGACAGATGTTTTTCCTGGAAAAGACTGCAAAGAGGTTATTTCCCTGATTACGATAATCACAACTACCTTAAATCTAGGATTAACTGGAATCTTACATAACGAATAGGGATTGGTTGGTGGGGAATTTAAGTTCCAAGACTCACAGCAGACAATAAAAATAGTTCCCACGGAAAAAGACAAGAATAATTTAAAAAAAAATAGATATATTGGTCTTCAAATAACACGCAAGATGCAAGCATATATATTGTTTTACAGAGAATTAAGCAACAAAATACGCTTATCAACAAGAATTTCACAAATCATGTTGCTGAACAAATAAGACTCATTTAAAGAAATTTAGAAAAAAAATAAAAAATAGAGAAAAATTAAACCTCCATCAACTTATTTTTTTAGTACCTGAATGCATCCAATGATTATATATATATATATATATATATATATATATATATATATATATATATATATATATATATATATATATATATATATATTTATTTAGAATGCCATATTTTTATAAGACACGATCAATGCTAAAAATAACGGAGAATCTCTGCTCGTCTTGCATATAGAGATAAATGGAATGGGAAGATGTGAAGTAATATATAGGCAAAGTCAACGTCTCTGATGAACAGGATGAAACCCAACACTAAATCAGTAATGATGTTTCAGACTTCACCTACACGATTTTATATATTAAGGAGTTTACCTAAAATCAACTGAATGAAAAAATGGAAACACATTTTGCTGAATCTGCACACACACGCGAGCGCGCACACACACACGCGAGCGCGCGAGCGCACACATACACGCATAATAAAAAATAGAAAAAACTGGAGATGGAGAATCAACAATAAAATTCACTCTTACAATCTGATCAACCAACATTGTCGCTAAATTCAATAACTTATACTATGTGGTTGCAAACAATTATTGAGAAGATGGATGTTTGAGAAAATTACACACACAGTTATAAAGGTCAAATTCTGATTTGGACCGAAGACGAGAGCAACCAAAAATACGAAAACATTAGTAAGAATAAACACGATTTACATGCGTCATATCTGTATGATAAGAAAAATATAAAGCACTGGAAAGGAAAACTATAATAGATGAATAAAAACATATACACTAGATAATGAAATTAGACAGGATGACGCCAATCGATTTAAGCAATATAGACAATATATACTTTTTCTGAATATTACAAAGAGCATTTTAGTTGTGTGTTTTAGGGAAACTTTAGAAAAAAAAATTCTATACGAAAAAGTTTAGAATATATAGACCAATGATATGCCTACATCTCAGGATATTAACTGATTTATGTGTTTCACATAAAACATAAAAAACCTTAAGTGTTTCCCATTCAAACGGATTGGTGCTGCTAGATGTAATTATAGTGAACAGCAAAAACAAAACGTAGCATCACACTGTTTAATTGACCACTTCAGAGAAAGAAAATAATTATCATTATTGCCATAGTGTCAGTGCGTCTAAAACTATGAATGGCCTAGGAAAACTGCATATTTTTTTAAAAAATGTAATCCAGACAACTGCGACAATAAATCAACTAAGATACTATGAAATGTCGTGGGGTATAGTATTGAGGAATTTTTTTACCCTCTGATGATACTCTACAAAGATTACCAGTCATTTATGTTATGAAAGAATTACCACAAAGCAAATAAATAACATTGTATTTTTAATACATATAACATTTTCGCCGAAAATAATGACTTACTTCTTTTGTAATTTCGATGATAAATGATCAATTATATTTGTAAGCGTGGTCCAAAAACACTAACTATATCTTAAAACTTAAAAGCCTTTACTAAAATTATATCTTACTCCTAGAATAACTAAAATCAAAACAATCATTGAATTATGTATATAAACGAATTATCTGTTATTCATTTGAATCTGATAGACGATAAAATTAATTGTAGAATTCTATTTAATAATTGGTTTGGTGCATAATTATCAGGCATTTTTGTAGGTGAGTTATTTGTTAATAAAAATGCTGTTTTGTTTAATAAAAAATATAATTTTATTTTCAGGTTATAACAATGCGGGCCAATAATCATACGCTCTGGAATAATCATGTAAAAATGTTACTGTTGAAATGTTATTTTTCTTTTTTTCAGAATAAATATTGTTTGAAAACGACTGATAATTATGCACCAACCCAATATAATGATTATTCAAGCGTAGCTTATTTTTGCCACAAGGCCTAAAATATGTGGCACCCAGTGAGTATCAAACTCTCTACTTATTCATAATAGTTCTAACGAGACAAGCTTGTTAACCATTTTACCGGCTCGGGCTGCGCCACCAACCCAATATATCCAGGGTAACACTCATAATAGATTCCACAATCTTATGTATCTCATCTAACCAGAATGTGGGCTATCATACCTCTCCACATTTCCATGTCGTTTGTATATCTAAGCAATATTAGTCATTTTAGACTTCTTATCACTTTTAAGAAGATGCAAATGATAATTATAATGTACATATTTCTTTTATTTTTTTTTATTTTTCATTCTGCAAAATGATGATTGTTAGATATAATTAAAACAAAACAAAACCACATGCGTATAATTTCTTTCAAAATTAATTAAATGACATGTCATAACATTGAAGTCTGTTGCATTCAAGCTGTTATGTTATTGCATTTTTTCATCATATCAACATAAAAGTCTGTTTGACCCTGGGGCATTAAAACATAACAGAATGGATGTTCATAAAACCAATCAGGATACCAAGCATTTTACCATCAATCACGCATCCACTCAATAAAGAAAAAAAAAACACATCAGTCAATGAAAAGTATTCCTTCGCACAAAAAATATGCAGATAAATAATCAAATAAATTAGTGTTTATTTGAATATGGCATTATTAATTGAATGACACCATTTTGTCTATCTGTATTTATATTAGATATATAATGCAAAATGACATTAAATCGTTGCAGTTCATGTGCAAAAAGACGTAGCATTATGTTGCGTCTAAATTGTTAAAATCAATTGAAGCATATTATTATATTTTATGTCTGACATATAAAGAGTATAAAATATAATTTAATTGGTTTTGATTGGAGACGTTCAATTTTCCTATTATATTTGCTTTCCTGGCTGCATTGAGTTTTACGTTCAAATGTAATATTGCTAATAGAAAAGTTTTTTTTTTTTTTTTAAATTTGGTTCATATTTTTGCTTAAAATTCTGGCGTAGAAAATCGACTATCGTCTGAACAATAAAAGTTAAGATTTTAATGAGTAATTGTAGAACATCAGAATCAAGATAGACTAACTTTTTGATAAGGCTACTCCAATCATTAGAATTTGTTCTAACATATTAAATAAATGTAGATTAAATTCAGTATAATAATTATCAGTAACTCAGCTAACAAATGAAATTAATTTCATCATTTACTGTTAAATGGGACTTTATTAATAACTTCGTGTACCAAACCACAAAAAGTACATTACAATGGATAATAAATATTTTTGGAGATATACAAAAGGGAATCTATTTATTTCGCCTATTGCTGATGAAAAGTAAAAAATAATTTTATCGACAACAAAGTTGTTGTCAATCACACCGAATGCATTATATTAAGACCACGGCAAATACACAAAATATATCCGAACTTTTTTGCGAATATTTTAATTTCATTGTTTTTAATATTTTGCTGGTCGAGAAACTATGGTTCAATTAGAAAACTAGGATATAATTTGTAAGAAACATAAATGTTTTGACATGCATGTCTCAGACAGCTATGTGGCATGCGTGATACACGCTTAGTCGATCATGTATCTTTCGATACATGACTGACGAGGCAGATTTTAATTCCGTAGTAGTTTGTCATTTCTTTCTGCGGTAGACAAATTTCCATCCAAGGCTATAGAAACCGTTCTGCCCTGCTACTGACCAGTAGCAATGGGGAGAAGAAAAGGAGTCTTACCTTTCCTAGGGGTATTAGCACGTAAGTGAATCTAATAGATTTGACTGGAATTCGAACTCCGATTCCGCAAATTCGAGCCGATATCCATTACTCTAACGTAACTACCGTAAGGAAATATCCGTATTTGTTACGGTCTCTATATATTGGTTAGCTTGCTCGTTATGAATTTTCAATGAGTGGATAAGGTAGAAATTAGAGAAACATTCCAAAATGTATATTGAAAGTAAACACTCAGACACTGCTCCATTATTAATAAAATTATGGCCGAATTATATACGACAAATTTTATGGAGAATGTTACCTGAATCTACTGTATTTTTATAAAAAATGTTAAAAAATAGGCTTTTTTTAACAGTTGAACCAATGTATCAATTTCAATTCGCTTTTTTAAAATATAAATAAATGCTCACGCATACATTTACGTTTTGTAAAATAGTGTTGATAATTTTTGTCTATTAATCATTTTATTAAATCTTTCATATAAGTTTGCATGTGTATGTCTCTGTGTGTATGGTCATTCCAGTTTCCTGACTTTTAACTCTATAAAAGCCTTACATGATATATCTTGAGACTTCTATCTGCCAATGATGGAAGAAAGTACTCAGAAGAATATACACAGTTCTGGTAATTTAGGTTATAATTAATTTCCGATATCAATACATCTTTTCTGCACAAGGAGAAAGGGCAATCACTTCGTTTTATTTAATAAATTATATATATATATATATATATATATATATATATATATATATATAGAAAGAGAGTGAATATTTCATGAATCAGTTTTTTCTTCATACAGGTTTGATTGAAGAACGAGAGATTTCCCTTGTTTAAATTAATCATATTTCATTTCTTTGGCTTTCAGACCATTGTTTTTCTTCTCAGGGAGAAATTTGAACATAAATGTTCTAGTGTTATCAGAGCACTTCTAGCCTTTAGAAGTGATAATCAAATATTTTGCTAGGTGTATAATGCAGTGCGTATTCACATTGCTTTGTCAGCGTTTTTCAAGTGTCGGCTCTTCACGCCATTTCGTATTTTGTTTTAACTCGTCAGATTCTAATGTGGCCTTATTTAGTGAAATATCTATAATATTTTTGTAAAATCAATTAGAGTTTATATGCTAAAATTCTTTTTAAGTTATTGATAAGAATTTGACAAATTTATGATACATAGATAAACGATGCTTCTGAAGTAACTTTGAATATGACATAATGCCCAGTAAAACCAACGTCCCTAATTTTAATTTTACTAACAAAGAAAGGGATGTATGAATTTAGAAAGAGAAAACCGTCTTAATTTGATTATTTAGAATATAATTAGAAAATTAAAAAAAATATCATGAAAGCCTCTAGATCAGATCTAAGATATTATCATTTTTGGTGTGACTCATTGTGTAAGGGAAATGATTCTAGTAAATGATCGCATTGATAACTAAAAAATTTAAAGTTAAAATTAAATAACCGGTCATTTAGGAAATGTATTTTAAAACAAAAACTGTCACGAGAATTAATAATTTTTTCAAAACACAAATATTTATGCTATCGTGATCCAGATAAATACCTGTTTTCATCTACTTTTTTTTATTGAAAGACTGATAACATATGTCAGCCAAATATACGTTTTAGTTTGATTGAAAAAAAAAACACACACACACATGCTGACATATACAGAAATCTTATATGAGTGCAATCCAATCATGCATGCATGAGCGTGATTTAAACGGATTGTAACCAATTTCACAAAATATGAAAATCATAGAAGGAAATTATTAAAATATGGAAAAATGAAAAGCTATGGAATGCTTTCACATATAATTAGGATGTTATGAGAAGTTTATGATAAAGAGGCCAGAAATATTTGAACGACAACAATCTAGAGATGATGGAACAAAACAGAGAAGCATTTTAACGAAGTAAAATGAAACCTAATGAAACTGATCCTGACACTCGTCAGGATCAGTTTCATTAGGTTGGAATCGAAGACAAAACTGCATATAAGGAAAATGCGTTGGTATTTTAAGTAGAAGAGGCAAAATACATTATATTATATTATCTTGTCAAATCCCCCGACCAGAGATCATTAATATCTATCTATCTATCTATCTATCTATCTATCTATCTATCTATCTATCTATATATATATATATATATATATATATATATATATATACATATACATATATATATATATATATATATATATATATATATATATGTATATATATATGTATATATATATATATATACATACATATATATATATGTATATATATATATATATATACATATATATATGTATATGTGTATATATGTATATATATACATATACATATATATATATATGTATGTATATATATATATATATATATAAATATACATACATACATATATATATATATGTATATGTGTATATATGTATATATATATATATACACACACATACATATATATATGTATATATATATATATACATATATATATATGTATGTATATATATGTATGTATATATATATATATATATATATATATATATATATATATATATATATATATATATATATATATATATATAACAATGACACTGTGTCACTTTTTCAAACTTACAGGTAGAGGTCGTAGCACAATATATCACCCGATTTCTGAAACATAACCAACTCCCTGAGTAAATTAAAACTTTCCGGGATGGATGCGGACAGAAAATCCTGAAATTTTGGAACACAAGTTTCCATTACTTCGAAATAATTGAAAATTTATTTGCGAAATCCAGTAAAAGTCACCCATGAAATAAAAAATAATTGTTTGTACGATGATATGCCGAACCTATGTCATAATTTATAAATACGAAACTAAACTGAAAATACAATCACATATTTGAAAATCAATTCTTCCGTGATTCTTCTATTTATTTGCAGGTCTGTTGATTGGACGTATGATTAAATTCACGTGCATGCCATACATTTTAACGCAAACATCTGATAATGAAAAGGGAAATATTTATAGCTCTACTCAGAGGGCCATCCTTGTCAAATCAGGATTAATTCTTTCCTGGTATGACCTCGCATCAAAACAAGTGCATGGGAATCGCCAACAACATTATTTGCCAAGAAATAAAAATAAAAATATAGTGCATATCTGTTTTAAGGTTTTCTATCTGTCACGCATTTTAATACTCCAATATTATTTTGTGTTTTTTTTTTTCCATTTTTAATTCACTGCAAATTTGGCATCATTTATAATTTTAAACTTTCAAGTTTTTTTTAACTAATGGTGTATGGACAATTTCACCGGATAATTAATTTGCATTTCGGGATTTTATTAGAATATCCTATTGAAATACATGTCCTTGCAAAATCAGTGATATCCTCATTTCGACCTGTGAAAATATTCATGAAAATGTCCATACAATTAACATATTTATATGTATATGTGTGTGTGTGTTTGTGTGTAGGTGTTTGTGTATGTTGTTTTCAGATAGAGTTTATCTGTAAATGAGTAAAATTAATAAACAGACGAGAGGTATATCTGTTCTTAGCCGAATCGTTTCGTCTTCAGATGGCTAAGTGTAGATTTTCTTCTTATATATATATATATATATATATATATATATATATATATATATATATATTCGGCTAAGAACAGATATACCTCTCGTTTTTTTTTTCTTTTCATTTTTCATTTTTCATTTCAATTTTTAGAAGTAAAGTCTGATGATCCAGAGCCCTGTTAAAGGGGTTATGGTGAAATAATTTATTACATGGAACCTTAACGTGGTCTGTTTTTATTCAAACAAATATATACATATATATATATATATATATATATATATATATATATATATATATATATATATATATATATATATATATATATATATATGCGTATCTGTGTGTTAGAGAGAAGTGTGGCACCCTGCATTTTTAGAAAGACTAAAAAGAGATATTCATAGAAATATGATTAAATTTTTATTCGGTTTATTAACCAGTTGTTAGTTATTTAGAAACGAAGAATAATTGAGTTTTGAGAATAATTCTCTAACTGTATTTAGGCGATCCAAAGAGAAGAAGAAAAAAAAAATAATAAAAAGAAAGAGAGAGAGGAATAGATAAAACAAAACTCGGTCATAAGTAAAACTAAGACAAGACAGGTGTCAAAATATATCAGGTCAAATTACCTGACCGAAATCCAGGGAAATAGAAATTGTTATATTTGGTTGAAGAAATAGAGTTTGGTGATAATAAAATAAAACAAAAAGAAGAGGAAAGACAGAAACATAATACGAAACCAGGTCGTAAGCGAAAACACACACGTACGACCAGCACCTAACAAGTGTCAAAATTATCAGGTCAAGCACTTGAACTAATTCCATGTCCGCGTAGGACGGAAGTTGTTAAGGTTGGCTGAAACAATAAAGATTTTTTTAGAACAATGGAAACGAAATTTTAATCGGAGGAAAGGTGTTTTTTTTGTGTTGAGGTGGTGACCGGTGGAACTGTATACAGATTCTGACCTGTTAAAAATTGGAACCCCACGATGATGAAGTGGAGACATTTTCAATTCAGATAATTAAGATTTTTGACTATCAGGTCTGACCAAAAACAAAGAAGGAAAGAAAACGATTGTCTCGGCTCACAGATAGCGCCAATATTCTTTCCTGAAGTCACATCTAATTAGCGGCAGGCTGTTTTGACAGAACCCAGGTGAGAAAAAGCCAAGATTATCATTTTTCGTACGTGTGAAAAAGGCCAAATTAGATTTTGTTTTTTTTAGAACAAGAACGATGTAAGCCACGCCCGATTGGAGACGGGAGGCGTCCCACCACAGTCTCATTAGCCGAAAGCGGTCACGTGATATGCGGAAAGAGGAGGGAGAATGCTCGATCAAGAACCATTGGTCGAAAACGGTCACCTGACATACGAGAGACCGGGAGAGATGGGTATGCGTCTTCCCCCCAGAGGCACTGTGAGGAAGTAGGGGTGAAAATAATAGCGATAATGGGAAATCAGAACTAATGCGACTTTTGGGATTATCGAGAGAGCCCTGACGCCGACAGACCCACCCCGGTTTGCTGCGGCGTCAATAAAAGCAGGACCCCAATCGACAAAAAAATGAGTTCAGCCCCGGACGGCAGCGAGAAGAGATCACCTCGGACGACAGAGAGTTGCGGCTGAGTTGCGGCAAGAAATTCTTCCAGCCCAAGTCGAAAACAAGAAATCCTTCCAGCCCAAGTCGAAAACAAGAAATCCTTCCAGCCCAAGTCGAAAACAAGAAATCCTTCCGGCCCAAGTCAAAGACAAGAGAAGTTCTATCTAAGTCGACGAAGGAAAAGATTACTCGAAAGCCGCGGAGAAGTTGCAGCTAAGTCGAAGACAAGGCCAAAGAGTTACTGGACGGAAGAAGAAGAAGAAGTTAAAATCAAGCCCAGCCGAGAACAGAATTCGACCCAACCAGATCGAAGTGAAGAAATACAACTCAAGTCGAAGAGAAGAATCAACTGCGAATGATTGATAGAAATTAGCCCCAGTGTCGAACTAAACCACACTCCGACATACACAATTCTAGAGAGTAGACAATTCGAAATCGTTAAGTTGTATGATAGAAGCTTGGTGCCATAGTCCACAGAGCGGGTCGGGAATGAGAACAATTTTTCTTTATGTAACGGACATTAGATATAAAAGGTTGTCGCCTTTTTTTTTATCAGTAATTTTTTGTCTCGTGAGTTTTTTTTTTTTCTTTTACTTGTGTTTTGCCACCCCCGTCGGACTCAACTTGCATACGGCCCAATCCCTGCTGGTCCCGTCTGTCTAAGATCTAAACACAGCGTGGGTAGACAGACCGGAGATCAGTACAGTTGCTTTAGCAACCAGGTATTGGAAGCGGGTTGGGAAAGGCGAGGCTGGTGATCATCTAACCAAGAGGTTGGAGCGGCACTCTTGGAACCAGGAGGAGCGACCAGGAGGAGCGACGTCACAGTTGGCGCCGTAACCAAAGGATTCGACCCTGGGCCAGGTGTGTACCCGTCACAGAAGCACAGTTTTTAGATATTTACACGTAGACAAAATCAAAGATTACATAGTAACATGCAGTTTACCAAAACAATCATTAAATATATATACGTATACGACCATTCTCACTTTCAGGTAACAGTGATCTTTATTGTTTACATGTGAATGTTTCTATCGGTTTATAGTTTAGTTTAATTGAAGCAGTTAAAGAAGTTTTAATATGACACAATTTCTCATTAAGGTAAACATTATTTAATGTGCAAACATGTTTCACTAAGCATTTCTATTTATTTTCAAACTGTAAAATAAAATCAATCAGCCTACATCATAAAATATATTTTAGTTTTATCATTTTTGTGAAGTAAATTTTCATAGACAACAAAATTTATGAAGATGAATTACTTAAAACTAAGGTATGGAAATGCATGGTAAATGGAAATAGAACGATCTAGACAGGGGATTAATTAAAGGATTCGGTTGGAAATTCGACCCAATATCTCCTGAAGATATTATCGTACAATTAATGAAACTTTGTAACTGGAACAATAAATGTGAGGAAAACTGTTTGTACAATGTAAATAGTGTGAATAGCAATATGTTGTTAATTTTCATTTGCGGAAATATTAAGTATGAAATTATGAAATATCAAAAGTGAAAAGTCCCTGAGTCACCGTAAGATATACATTTGAGTTGAATGTCTTGAATTGCCTCAAGGACGTCTGTACACTAACGGTAATGCATGAAAAGAAAAAAAGTATGTTTTCTTTAGTTTTCGTTTATTTTTTTGTTGTGATTGTATTCAACAAACAAAATATAATTCAATATTTGTATATTCCCATTTTAAAACCTATTTACTTCGTTCTCTTTAGAAAAAAGGAAGTGTCTTCCGAAATAAACATTCAAAACAATGTCAATGCATTTTCAATTGTTGTTGGCACGGCGGCGGGTTTTTTATTGCCTCATATAGAAAACATCTGATAAGTATATACAACATATTGGTCTCAAATATAATGGAAGAATTCTTTGAATTGAATAAAGAAAGTATAAAGTATAAGTATAAAGAAGACAATATTGCCTTTAAAAATAATATCTAAATAAAAGCAGACATCTGTTTACTTCAAGTTACATACACCAGATGAAGGGATAATTTGACCCCGGAAATGTAGATATCAAGGCAGAATTTGGCCGGAAGTAAGGAATGGAATCTGGTGTAATCTGAAGCCGATCCAGAGCTGAATATTTTCTATTATTGTGAATATTTGATGGCATCCACGAAAAACAATTTTTCTCTTGCATTCATGCAAACTCATTTAAAAAGATGGAAAACACTTTTAGAGTAAAGCAAACTTATTTTTTAAATAATTCTGTAATGTCGGTAAGTTCGGAAAAAAATACATTTATCATTACTGAATTTGTCGGATTTGAGTAACATGACGGCATAAACACAAGAAATAGTCGCCAAAGAATGGCACATTGATCACGTATTGCACTGCATTTTGAAAACGTGTATCGAAATTATGATAGTACATCATGGAATAAAGTATGTTTTAACGCGCCTAATATACTATTATAATAAGAATATTGATTTATAACCTTTTAGTGTTGTTCACTTATTTCTGTTAATTTATACCGCATATTTTACGTGTTTAATAATTTAGTTTCTTTTCTTATTATTCCATATTCATTCAGTTTAAATTATGTTGGGATTAGTACAATCTCTTATAAAATTATGAGAAAGAAGAGGAAATATACAGTAAAAGGTTCCAAACAAACGATCCCCATTTTTTAAGCATTATGTCATAAGTGGCGTGAGGTTATCTCCTTCTCTCAAGTGTTCGACCTTGAATCTGGCCACCCTCTAGTTATTTTCACTGCTTTCGTGTCTCCTCTGTTATCTATGAGCAACGTAGTCAGCTATATATCTATTTGATGCAGTAGTCAGCTATATATCTATTTGATGTAGTCAGCTATATATCTCAGAACGTAGTCAGCTATATATCTATTTGATGATCTGAATTTCTTTTCACGCCAGGCTACTGTTTAATTCAAGTGCTTCTCATCCTATAACGTAAGGTGATGATTATCATTACTCATTTCATTTTACGTTGGACCACTGCAAGAATCTATTCAGTGGTGCTTTTGAGCGTCTATGTCTCACTTTCATAAGTCATCACCGGCAGAACACATTCATTTCCACCAGTGTTGATATTGCTTAACTGTTCTCATACCACTGCTTGTTGAATTGACTTCTTTTTGCCAGCATCAGCGGGTAAAAACAGTTAATATTTAAATGATATATGTATATTTTATTTAAATACAGCAAATAAAGATGAAGGATACGGCAAATTGCTCGTAGAGTTAAGAAAATGTATTTCATTAAGAATAGATTGTATGTTTTGTCGAAGAGGCATTGAAAAATATGGCCATCATCTTTTTTTAGGTGAGGAAGCAAACTGGCTGGCCTTCAGAGAGCATTTTCTCCTATATCATCAAAACTATGCTTCGATTTCACCTAATCTCATCAGTGTTTATAGTCTAGTTTTCTGTGTCAATGATTCTTGAAAATATACCTGTTTAAGAATGCAAGTAGAATAATGACAAATGCTGGAGAAAAAGTAATTCTAAATAAGGCCGACCTAAGAAATTATGCCAAGGAGTTTTTAATCATATTTCTGGGAATAAATCAAAGTGATGACAGATTAACACTAGAGTAATTGACAAAGCTCTCACTTCGAAATATGATTTTCTATCTGTTGTTACGCAACATCAAACAGAGGCTACACACGCGCGCGCGCACACAAACAGAAACACAGGCACATACACACACAAAGACACACATATACATATACATGTATATCTATCTATCTATCTATCTATCTATATATATATATATATATATATATATATATATATATAAATATCGGCTTGAACTGAGCAATCACAGAGCCGAGTTCGAACTCCAGTCGAATCCATTACATACACTTACGTGCTAATGCCATGGGGAGATGTATGATTCCTCTTCTTCTCCCTCAATCAATGGGTAAATAGTAGAACAGACGGGGATGTATAACATTGGATGGCAACTGAGCTACAAGAAAAATCTGAATTTAAAAAAACTGTGGGGGGGTCGTTTGGGGACCTTGTGGCATGTTGTGTAGAAGGTCTCTGTATTCGGCCATTCAAAAAATTATTTATTTAAAAATATGATTCCAACTCGCTACATAAGAGGTGTCATGTTTAAAAACAAGAGCCGAAAACTTCAAAATAATATTTGAATTAACTTGAGTTAAAGTAGGCTCTGTTCCATCTTCAAGCGAAAGTTTTTTGGGAATCACTTATTTCTGAAATTTACGAGTTTTAATAGTATGGTCAGAATTGAAATCAAAAATTTCCATGGTAACATCAAGGGCGGATTGTTTAGAATCGGCAGGGGAGGGGTGTTAATAATTTGTATCAGTATAGAGTTACTTTCATAGATGCCGGGTCAGGGTAAGGTGGGGGTGGCTAAATTTACGACGGAAGAAGTTTTCGTATAGTCTGGCTTGAGCGTCTACGGAGATTTATTTATTTATTTTTATTTTATTCTTTTATTATATTTCTTTATGAAAGGGATTTGTGTATATAAAAAAGCCGTAACGTTTGTTATTTGACGACTTCATAAAGGGTTATCAGTTTTTGTAGGGTATTAAAACTATGTATATGGGCTATGGATTTTAAAATTTATGTATGTATGCATGTATATATATATATATATATATATATATAAACATAAACACGCTTGAAATATGACCAAAAATAGCAGTCATGATGAAGAAATCTATGACGGGTTGACCCCAATACTTCCTATATATGCCTGCTAGCAGTAGAGCCCGGCGTTGCCCGGGGATGTAACAGTAAGAGATTGATCAAATATCGACCATCATAAAGACTGAAAAATAAAATTGAGAAAGATTATTTGTTTAAAGTTGACGGACACGCATATCTTAATTATTTGTTTATATTGTTTTCAATCGTTATGAGTCTACCGATTGAATATAATTTTATCATAAACAATTGTCATGTAAATGAATTTTTTAAAGCATTCTGAATGTAAAAATAAAGAATAAAGTGTGTAAGACAATAAGAAACACTACCTACCAAAAAAAAAAGTGAAGTTTTGTTGAAATCGGTTGAAAAATGTAGGAAATACGATCCCATATATAAACGAACACAAACACACACACACAAACACATAAAAACAACCTGGGTTTTATAACAAGTATAACTCGAAGTGAGTTGTCCCCCTTCCATTAATGCCTCATAGTCATGTTTTCAAATTTATTTTGTGCAAAAACAATTGTGTTTTTCCTAATTTTGGTGCTGTTAGAACCACCGCTAGGTAATTTTACGTATTCCTATGAAGTTATGTTGAAATTGGTTGAAAAGTGTAGAAAATCCGATCCAATATATAAACGTAACAGATACACACACACACACACAACCTGGGTTTTATAATAAGTAAGATGATCTAACAAATCTTATTCATTTAGTAGCCTTTCTGTAATCTTTTACAATTTAAGTTTTTACTTATTGAATACAGTAAAAAAATTGATCACCATGTGTATTTAAAGTAGTTTCCGGTTATTGTTTTTATTTAGGAGGACTTGTGTATGTTTAGATTTCATTTGTTTACTTTTTGTGTATCGTTGTCTGAAAATAAACGCTGAGGCACCGGAAGTTAACGGCATTCGGACGTTTGAGTAGCCGTCAGTAACTTCCGGCCGGATGCGATACACTTAACCGTACTTTCAAATTGCTTTCGTGGAAAAAACAATTGGGTTTTTCCAATTTTGGGCGCTACTAGAACCACCACAAGGTAATTCTACGTAGTCCTGTGACGTTTTGTTGAAATGGGTTGAAAAATGTAAGAAATCCGATCCAATCTATAAACGTACAGACACACACAATCTGCGTTTTATAACAAGTAAGATATTACTAAAGGGGAACTCGAAACTAAAAAAGTGGAAATTTAAAAAGGTAAACCAAGAGTAAATCCAAAAGGAAATGGGGTTTTAGTACAATTGGCTAAAGTGTGTAGGGTTGGGTTGGAACTATAAAACAAAAAAAAAAAGGAGCTAGAACACGTAATTAACAACTTGCGGTGTCGGAAGTTGGCGAATAAAGTAAGCCAAGTACGTGCACGTGGGCAACAATAAACGCAAAAGTGTGAAAGCATGCCTGAGTCACGCAGTAGAGATGGTTTACCTTGAGTGATGTTCCACTCTATTAAACAAATCGGCGAAAGAGGAAATCACGGTATATATCGCTGTCTTTAAAGTAGGGGAAAGGATCGGTAACAGTGACCGTGCCCTCTCAATACAATCCTTAGGTGAATGGAGAGAGAGTGACAATACCCACTCTCTCTTAGCGAATATTGCGTATACTGTTGCGTTAGTGCGTGTAATGGAGGGGAGGAGGGGATGACATTGGCGCCCGAAAAGGCACCCACGTGTGGACAATTATTGAAGTTTAAAAAGTCAATTATGAGTCGAGGTCCACTGAGGAAACGACGAAAATTCTCGTAAACCCCTAAGCAAGACACATAGATCCCCCTCGTAAAAGACACACCTGCATGAACAAAAAAAAGAAAAAGGAATCAAGCAGAAAAGTCGGGTAAAAAGTGAAGTTTTGTTGAAATCGGCTGAAAAATGTAGGAAATCCGATCCCATATATAAATGAACACCCACACACACGCACAAACAACCTGGGTTTTTAACCCGATGTGAGTTGTCCCCCTTTCATTAATGCCTCTTAATCGTGTTTTCAAATTGATTTTGTGCAAAAACAACTGTTTTTCCAATTTTTGGCGCTGTTAGAACCACCGCAACGTAATTTTACGTAGTCCTGTGAAGTGTTGTTGAAATCAGTTGAAAAATGTTGGAAATCAGATCCAATATATAAACGTTACACACACACACACACGCGTGCGCACACACACACACACACGCACACACACACACACACACACACAATCTGCGTTTTATAATAAGTAAAATAGTGTGCCATGTAGAATAGAAGTTTCAAGTCAGTTCAACGCGCCATGATTCCTTTGTCCACTGTCAAGCTGGTTGGCATTGCCTTCATGTCTATTCAATCGCTACATAGTCCACCTATTGTGTCTGAATAATGTGGTCAGCCCATATATGTCATTCTTGGTGGTCTTGATTTTGTCATGTAAGTTTATTCCTATCATGATACAATTTTTTTTCCGTTGGGCCATTGTAAGTATCTCTCAAGGTTTTCATCGGCCATGTTTTACTTTCATAAATCATTACCGGCAGAGCATATTCGTTTCATGTTGATTATGATTTTTGACTTAGGACTTGTCATGATATAAAATCTTCCAAAAGCTACCCAGGTAATAACAGCCCTTCTTTTGAATTCTAAGTGTAGTGAATCTTATCATGCAAGAATATTTTAGAAGTACACGTAACTATCTATTTCTCTCCATCTATATAACCGGTAGTTTAGCGTAACTGTTAAAAAAGATCAATAGATTAGCGCGGAAATGTCTCCTTCTCTTGTTTCAATTCCTAACTTGATCTGTCGCTGTTTTGGTGCAATCTGAGAGCGGATATAGCATAATTGCACATATCCTTTAGTAGTGGGATGCAAGCAGGGTCCATTGCTTGGATCCCAAATGCTGTGATGAGTGGGGTGTACATGATGCAGGGAAGTAGTATTTGTTTGCCTTCTTTTGTAGTTGACTACCTGGATACGCTCCACTGTTGAGAATCCTGACGTTAATTCCATTTTCTCACTTGGTAGATGCAGTTTTAATGCATAGAGTATCTTCCTAAGTAAGCCGTGTGAAAACACATTGTAAATGGTGTGGAGGAGGCTGATACGGCGACAGCTTTTTTAGATCTGTTTGATTAACTCTCTTGCGGAGTAAAACTATTACAACATTCCTGATAGCTGAAATCTCTCAGGAATACTGCCTTCTGCTAAACATATGTTGAAGAGATTGTTGAGTACCCTGACAGTGAGCACTTCACCATTCTGGAATATACTTCCAGTGATGATGTCTTTGTCTGCTTCACCATTCTGGAATATACTTCCAGTGATGATGTCTTTGTCTGGTTCCTTTTCATTATTCTTTTATGCTCGCTATTGTCTCTGCTTGAATGTTAGAATGAGGTTGTGTGTCTGTTGATAAGGTCAGTGATAAGTATGTTATTCTTGCCTAGTTTGTCCGTTATGTACTATGCGTGAGACACGCTTAGGCGATCATGTAATTTTCAACTATAACGACGCTGAATTTGTAGGTTGCCATTTCTTTCTGCGGTAGACCAGTTGCTATCCAAGTTTATAGAACCCATAGCTGTGGGAAGAAGAAGAAGAGTCATACCTTTCCCAGGGGTATTAGCACGTAAGTGAATGTAACGGCTTCGACTGGAATCCGAACTCGCTTCTCCGATTCCTGAATCCGAGCTGCTATCCATTACTCCACCGTGCCTCGTATACTTGCCTAGGCTCTGCTTTATTTCGATTGAAGTCAATCCCTTTTGCTCTTCCAGGAATTTTCGCTACTATCTTTCACCATATTGTTTGATGTCTTACTTTATATGACCATATATGCAGATTTTAGATTCTGTGTGCGTGTATCGCATCTCTTCAGTTGTCAACTATTTTCTCTTAGTTGCTTGCTTGCCTTTGAAATTTTGACACCTTCAGATGTTTTTCCACTCCCGTGAAAATTACTGCTGTCTCCACTATGTTGGAATAATGTTGTTTGCATGGAAGCTGATGTATTCTTCTAAAAGATATTGCTCTAGTAGCACGAAATTATTGTTCAGTAGTAGCTATAATCATTCGACTTTCTCAGGTAATACTTTGAGGTTCGATTTATTTCTAAGGTTGTCATGTCTAGCCCACTCACTCCAAATGCGTGTTGATGGTTAAAGAAACGAGCAAAAGAAGATTTTCCCTCGTCATATTGAAACTGTTAATGACAGACATCAGAGAACGTTTGGTGCTTGTTTGTCCGCATATATTCAATTTCATTCTTAGTGCTTTCCTTGGGTGATATTCATATCCATATTCTATTGATCTTGAAAAAATGTATTCATAATTTTTAGTTCCCAGCGTTCACAGAAACGGATGAGAATGTGTCCACTATCACTCCTAGTACCTTGGCTGGAGTTATCAGTGGTCATTTTTCTGGGTTCACCTCTCCCAATTTTCGCATTGAAATGTCAAATGATGATGTTAATTTCGACTATCCAAGTCACTGTCAAAATGTTCACATAATTTTTCTACCTATTTTTGTCGGTTTCTAGTTCTTGGTAAATATATTTGAACGATATTAAAGTGGTACATTTTTATGAAGAGTTTCGCGACTATCAAATAAGCACTTCAAATTGGTGACTTTTCAAGCAACGTGACTCCGGACGACAAAGCCAACTCATCTCTTTGTCATGTCATCGCCTCTGTAGTATATACTGTGACCAATGTTACATGTAGCATTCATTTTTAGCGCCCCTTCCTCCTGCATTTTTTCTTACATTGCCCTGTGTGGTGATTTCTAAGCCACTGGGTATTGAGGGCCGTTTGCTTTTGGTCCGTTCTTCAGAAGTGTAGCTGTACCCACCACGCTTGTTCAAGTATTGGTTGGTGAGACTTTATAACCCTTTGTTGCTGTTGATGGCCATTGAATTGGTTATTAATACTACTGAGGTTCAAACAACCCTCCTCAATAGATCAGGGTCTGGTGAAGAAAAGGGTTAGTCGCTAACCACGCGACCATTAAGCGCGTTAGGTTATATAGAACCGAGAGCAACACGTGTGTGTATATAGCCTGTCTAAAGTTATTATGCAAATCATATAAACCTCAATAACTCAAAAAGTTCTCAACCAATATTTTTAAATTTAATCACATGCATTTCCAGCCTTAATAAAATATTTAAATAAATTTTATGCCGTTTGTAATAGTTAGTTATTGTGTTATTTGGAATTTACGAAAATGAAATGACTGAAATTATTATGCAGATTAAACTAAGATTAGTTTAAAACCTCCGAAATCTAAAAAAAAAAACTAGTTTTCTTCGTCATATATGTTGAAACATGGGTAAAGGGAAGGATCTAACTACTGCTGAAAAACAGAAAATAATAAAGTAACTGAGTCATGTAATGTCCACAATGGAGATATCAAAGGAACTTTGCAGAGATCATCGAAAGATAAAAGAATCTGTTGAAAATATCAGTAAGTTGAGAATACGAAGCAAAGGAAAATAGTTTTAGGTGCTTGCTTCCTCGTGATGAAGATAAAATAAAGCGAGTTATAGCGATACAACTAAATTTGATGGGCGTTCAGTTCTTTGAAAAGGCTGGAATTGAGTGAATCAAGAAGGACAAAAGGTATAGAATACTTTGTGAATTGAGACCTCTAAAAATCTCCAAGGCAACCTCCTCTCACAAAAAGCAAATATTTTAAAGCGTCAAAATTGGGCCAAGTAATTCAGGACAATTGACTTTTCTGAAGTGATTTTCATGGCTAAATCAAGAGTGACATTGAATAGACCTATGAATTCTGTCCAATTCAGACATGCCTGTTGCTAAAGGAAGGTGACAAGGATGCCGGTAGTGTTATATGTGCTGGGATTGTCTACCAAACCATTATTGGACCATTCAGAATTGATGAAGCAGTTCAACTGGACAGTGCCAACTATTACGGTTTTATATAACAAGATTTTCTTTGAATGGTACAAGTCTCGTAGTTTCAAAGTGAAGTCTGTATTTATGCACAACTATGCTCCTTCTTTTATATCTAACCTTGCATGTGAATTATATGAGCATAAAGATTTTCAGAAGAGAAGAAAATTGAATGGCCAACTTCAAGTCATGGTCTGAATCCGATCGATGATCTATTGTCATTTGGGAAGATGAAATTATTTGAATGTGGCAAACAATATAACAATAAAGCAGACGTATAGGAAGTAATTTAAAATACTATGTTGGAAATTTAATCTACTGATAAAAGAAAATTAACAAAATCAATGTATAATAGATTACTGGCTGTTATTGAGAAGTATAGTCATTATATTAAAAAAGTAAAGGATTCAAAGACTTATCATATGTGTTTGCTATTTGTTCTATTATAGTTGTTGATGAATTTTCTGGTGATTTTACATCTTTTATTGAAGTAAAATCTGATAATTTGGTTTTGCTTAATAACTTCAAACGGCAGAATCTTACAATACATCAAACAAATTCAATAACTTCAATAAAAACCTATTGATACGAGCTAAAGTTTTAACACAGGATTTGTTTTGACATCTAAATTGACTGTGTAAAATTTGAATTATTGCAGTTTATCTGATTTGCTTAAAACTTCAGACAGGGTGTAGGTATGCATAAACACACGTATATATTCAATATATTTTATACTATACATCGGAGTAAACAGTACATGGTCAAATATAACAATTATTATTTCTATTATCATAATTTACGTTTAAACAATAAATAATAGAAACCAGTCAATAAATAAAAATAATAGTAAAATATATAAAATTATCGTCAAATAAACATAATACAGGAATAAATCGATAGTATTGAGCAAATAATAAAAAAATAAACAAAAACAACTCGACACAATTTGTGTACAAATGTTAAAATAAGTCACTTTTCATAAAAAGGCAAATATATAAGTAATATAGTCAAATACAAATGCAAATATATAAGTAATATAGTCAAATACAAAGGCAAATATATAAGTAATATAGTCAATACAATATATTGAATGTTGATAATTATATAATATTAGTGACTGTATAAAAAAAAAAAACAAAAAACAACTTGATCTAACGTTTATTTATATACAAATAAAACATTGCGCATATGCTACCAGTACTCCAGTGCTACTATTACACGAAGCCGATGCATTTGGTGCACTATCACAAGTGCGAGGAAATTAGACTCAGGTGACTAGAGCCAACTTTTCACTTCTGAAATAGGAGGGTAGTATGTTTGTAAACTATTTCTGCTTAAATGCAATTTGATGAATGTAAATAACTTGCAATATGTAGGAAAGGAACCGTGTCATGGCTTACACAAGGAATTTAGCAAACCTATATGAAAGGTTTGCTAAATACACCGCATATACTGAATCAATTACTTCTCCATGTTGGCTGCTGACCCAATCAAAATTCCATGATTTTTCAATGCACTCTACTATTTTTGCTGCTTAATTGATTCCTCTTTGGTTGATCTTAGGAGATATTTGGGATATTCTTCATAATGTATCATGTTTCTTCCAAAACAAACATGAGTAAATATTGTGCAGAAAACCTGGATGTTTTATAGATAATTTCGAGCAGGAAATCTGAGAGTTTGTAATAATGATGAAGAATTTTGCCAAACGTAAAAAAAAAAAAAATAAAAAATTACAGAGGCTTATCAAATGGCACAAGTGATCATAATTATTCTCCTGGTAACGCTGTCTGTCATACTGTTAGTTAATAATCAAGCCATCTATGATATATTGAAAATATTATAAATCGGAAAATTGTTAAAATATGTTTGAATTAAGACGGTTTCAGTATGCATTACAATTTTTTAATAATAAATATGCATAAAATATTATTAATCAATATAACAATCAGCCTGAAAAATTCAATATACCAAAACTTAAAAATTATCTGATGATAAAAAAAAAATTAGAAAACTGTGTATGCCAAACTCGATACATATGTTGATTGAAGACTTCATATTTTATGTATCAGTGGCCAGCCAGGAGTCCTGGCATAACACTGATATTTCCTGTTGTTTAAAGAAGCAAGTCTACTATACCAAACCAAGATTTTAGAAGAATATGAAGGGCGAATACAAGTAGGTATATCTTCCAAACCACAAGAATTCCTGGTGAAATGATGTAACGTTATGGCTGCGCAGCTCGCGTAGTTGGTAGCCATGTCGGATGGCCATGTTAAATTTTGAATATAACCTCATCCTAAAAGCATTGCTGTTTCCTATAAAAATTATGAATAAGTAGGTAGTTACTTTTCAATCTCCCTCTGTGGGTGTGTGTGTGTATACACACACACATACACACGCATATATATATATATATATATATATATATATATATATATATATATATATATATATATGTGTGTGCATATATATATATATATATATATGTATGTATGTATGTATGTGCACACACATACAAACGCGCGCACGCAAACAGAAACACAGGCACATAGACACACAAAGACACACATATACATATATATGTATATCTATCCATCCATCCTTATATATATATATATATATATATATATATATATATATATATATATATATATATATATATATATATATATATATATGCCATTTGTAAGAGCAAAATTGTCCAAGTCTTGTAACCGCATAATTATCCACCCTACAAAATGTTTAATATCTAAGGAACCACTAGACTCTTTGAGGTTTTTTTTCCCCATTTTTTATTAGATAACACGTTTCGCCAGCTTTGTTATATTGCTTTTAAGTATCACTGCAAAACCTTGTGATATATCCAGCTAAAAACGAGTAGGTAAAATTTGTTTAGAGTCTGAGCCATTGTCTTCACAACTGAGTAATGTTGAGTGGAAAAATATAACTCAGATCTTCAGTGATGGTTCCGAAATTCATAATCTTGCTTCGATCTTCAGGAACCATTTAAGAAACATCAAGTGCACGGTGAATACATTTTAAAAAAGATAGTACAGTAGAGAGGAAAACTAGATCAATTGGTAAAAAAAAAAAATGAGGAAACATCATCTCAACTTTGAGCTAATGAGATCAATTAGAAAAATTCCAGCTCAATTCATACGACCTTTACTATATGGGGAGAGTTGTTTAATCTACGACAGCCAAAAAAGCAATGAAAAATGACTTGAAAATGAAATAATAAGTGAAAATTGCGAGGAAACTTGTTCTGGCAGGACAGACATTTAGAAGTTTAGAGATGGGTTAGATCATATAGAGTAAGTTGGAAAACGATTCTGGAATAAAATATGTATAGTGGGTGGGGGGAATAGATATTCGTACAGATAAAACATTTTAAATTTATTGTATTTCCAACTAATGAACATGCATAATTTTCCTATAATTAACCGTACACAGATGCAAAATAGACAAATATGCAGAGAAAAAAGGAAAATATTTAATTTAATAGAAATAAAACTTTTAACTGGTAAAAATGTATTCGTACAATGCAAATTTCAGATTTTAAAACTTGTAATTAATTTAGTAATCTAGATTTTTCGAGTGTGATATTTTTGAATGTCCCAATAATTTTTACCTCAGAACTGATGAAACTAAATGACAGGTGCACGATGGAAGATTTCTTCAAGACCTTCGAGGAAATTAATGTGTTAAATTAAACAAAATGTAATGATACTGACAAGACACAAAGATTGCAGGTTGAAATTCATTTGTAAACGTAAGGATAAGGCAGAATCGTTTTGCGAATGAGTATTATCGGCAAACAAAACCAAAACTTAGTTGTCTGGATGGCATTCTTGAAATTATGGAGGCAAAATAGCGATGCTTTCAAACACAGTAAGAGCTATGAAATTTGATGCTGGCAGCATCATTGTTTGGTGATGTTTATTTTGTAAAGGTTAAGGACAAAATTTCACTAATAGATGGCAGACAGAAAGAGGCAACATATCATCCTAATTTGGAAGGAAATTTCATGAAGGAAACTGACATCGGGGATCAGAAGACCATATCCGAAAAAAAAAAAAAAAATGGAACAAAATACCAACCAAAATTTGAAAATCATTGAGAACAAGATATTGGTTAAATAATGATCATGTATGCTTTTATGTATTATACGAATTCCGTTTTCTTTCATTAAAAGGGATAAATGGGATTTATTTGTATGTAATCAAAGATTTGTCACTTTTCTATGAATATTTATTTATCGTACATCAGTGTAGAGTTAACTATACGAAAATTCATTAGTTGGAAATACAATAAATTAAAAATTTGTATGTTTAGGAATATATGTTTCCGCCACTGTATATATGTTTGAAATTTATGTCAATCCTGCATAAGCTTCCGATCCTTATCTCTGATTAATTAATAAAGAACATATTATTTTCGTTTATGTTCGATCTTATCACGTTATTTATGTTAAGCTTACAGAGTAATTAAACATTATTATGGGACAAAGTAAAACCCAATAACGTTATAAAAACCTCGGAGAATTCCAGTAAGATATCTTTAATTATTTTTCAGATACAACGATTCAGAACTTTATCTATCAATTGTACAATTTTTTTGTTACACCCGGTATATATATATATATATATATATATATATATATATATATATATATATATATATATATATATATATATATATACGTGTGTGTGTGTGTGTGTGTCTGTGTGTGTGTGTGTTTGTTTGGTTGTGTGTGTGTTTGTGTGGTTGTGTGTGTCTGTGTGTGTAAGATGAGAACGAATAGAGTACAATTCCAACGTTCGTAACATATAATTTAAAAGAGGGCTCAGAACAAAATAGAGCAATATTTTTTATTTTAGAACATTACACAGAAAGCATGTCAAAATCTCTACCCAAATGTAGTTGTGTTTCGATCTGTATCAATGTAACTCATCAGGCGATTGTAAATTACTGAATGATTTACTCAGATATAAAAAGAGAATACAATCTCTTCTTATGAAAAAAAGAAAATGTGGACGTACAATTGGGGGGGGGCTTTACTCTGATCAGCCAATCAAATATGACCTTTAATTTAAACTAAGCGAAGAAGCAAAAATTTAAAAAAAATACTGTTATAAATGGGTCATGGTCCGTAGATTGGCATCTAATGGAAGCCAGACATATTCTAAAGCGGATACCAATGGTTACATAAATTATTTAAAATTGACGATGTCTTTTCCTAAGAAATAAAAATGGTGTGAAGAGGTTTATTTAACAAAATTCTAAATATGTTATATGTTTTGTGAATATACTACATAATTTTTCTTATAGTTGATAAATAAATACCTTCTTTCAGAAACTAGTAAAAAATGTAAACGTATTATTTGTTAAGCTAATATGCAACTGATAAATAACATTATTCATATAAGATGTTAATGACACTAACCAATCAATGTAAAATGTATAAATTACCAACCAAATACCGATACATCCGTATATGATGTTACTAATACTACCAGGAGATTAATTAAATCCAAATTAATCTTACAAATAGAAAGATAAACCATATATGGCGCACAGTAGTACAACTAACATATAAGAAAAATTATAATCAGATTCCAAATTTTAAGTAAATAGTGAGGTAAAAAGTAAACTATGTTTACTGTAGACGTATTAATAGATCATTTTTCCCATATGAACTGCAATTACTGCTAAGGTGTATGGTTAAATCAAATATGCACAAAGCCAGAACATAGGAGAGGGCAATGTAATATATTTTAAATTGTTGCTCATCTTTTCTCCCTATAAGATATGTGTATGTGAATGGTTATTAACAAAAAATAAGATTTTTTTCTCTAAATTTGCTAATATGTTACTGTGTATTTTGTTATCCCTTAACAACTAAGCGCGAACTTAGCATAATAAACATACCATAATTTGTCTATATATTGAAAGTTAATTTTATAGAATTATATGAGTTGAATTCTCTTGCCTTCGAACCACTGCTTTTTTTAGATGACTATTGCTAGTATCATTGGTTGGATTGCCAACAGAATACCTGAAGAACATCGTCACGTCTCAACTAAGTATATCTGAACTAACATGTCGCGCAATTTTAGATTCTATTAATTTAAAGATTGAAAAAAACAAGAAATAAATCATATTTACGGTTTTGTATACAGTTTGATTTAAATGTAAAATTATTGAGATGCGATATATGATTGATGCACTTTATGGAGAAATTAATATGAATGATCTAAAGTGTAAAAATAGTTTGCAAACATTTAGAATATATTATAGAAATATGTTCTATGGTTGCTTAGATTATTTTTTGTTGAAACCAGGAGAGTAATTGAAATAATCAACGTTTATCCCTCATAACATAGCCTAAGTTTTCAAAATTTTAATGTCTCTTTGATGTGATTACCAGTTAAATGAAAACTAGAAGCCGTTGTGTGGTATATTCTTAGGCAATGATTTATAGAAATATATCGGAAATGTTCACATACTGAAAAAAATCATGAGCGCTTCTGATACGTAGATCATTTACAAAATCTAGAACTCATGAGAGCGGGAAGCCAAGATAATGAAATAACAGAAATTAAGTCAACACTTCATCCAATAATGTGCATCTGGTCTGGTAAACAATTACTTATCTATTATGCGCAACATTACTATTTCAAACAACATTGCTCCCATTTACACATCCAACAGCATTGCTGGAAGCTTTCACAAATACTGAAGATAAAACATTTAATGTTCCTCCTAAATTAAACTAGGCTGTATATTTCTTAAGTGCAGATACGTCACGCTAATACCAAATTGGAAACTTATTCAACATATAGATCAGCTCCAAATACCATATATTCTTGTTTTTACGGAACTCCTTGAAAGACTTCCAAAGTCAGGGTATGCATTTCTTTGATCAGAAAGATAAATTGTTCTCAGTTGAACTGAAATGAAATGAAATGAATGATCGCAGAAATCAGAAAAAAATTAAATATATACATGAATAGAGTTTATGAGGAAAAGAGAAAATGTTAATATTTTATGCTACCATTATATACATATATGTGTGTGTGTGTGCTTGTATGTGCGTATGTATCCGTGTCTGTTTGTGCGTAATCTATGTAGGCACAAATCCTTTTTTTCAGACACGCATTCTTAAAAGAAAAGTTGTTGAATATCTGGTAATTACTTTGGATACATTTCTCATGGTGACGAAGAAATCACATAATGTGGGGTCAAATCTAGCTAAACTAATTCAAGAAAAAAACAGTCTATAAGTTGAGAGATAACCAGCGGATTTTACTTTGGTAATGATCCGGAGTTTAAAATGAATACGATTTTACGTGCTATATATATGGTATATGTGTTAGATTAACTAAAATGAGCTTTCGATTCAGTTCAAATAATTTTAACCAATGCTCACACTGATTAAACGGGATTCTCTTTCTCACATGATCTTACTCACACACACACACACACACACATATATATATATATATATATATATATATATATATATATATATATATAATTACATTACTCGACTCAGCTATAAAGAACTTTTCCGATTAACCAAGGTTGAATAGTGGGGTGCAGATTCGAATCTTTGCTTGATCGACAAATATAATTCCGTATATAGTATATACAGTATCTCAGGTACAAAATTGTCGTTGACAGGTTGAAGTTCATATGATTTTTTGTAAAGGTTATACTATTTTCTATATTACATTTACATTTCTATTTCCATTTATTTAGAAAAAACATTATATTTAAGATTTACTAATAATACTAATTCCACATTACATTTTATCAGTACCGATTTAATAAAAAATTAAACGCTTCATTATCAGACACATATATACCGTACCCTACAATACAATCCTAGTGAAATACATTTATAATGATAAAATTTTACCACATATTATATCTAAATACCAATAACACAAAATGGAAGAGATATCAAAATATTCTTTCTATGTAAACAAAATGATTACCAAATCTTTACAATATAAAGATACCTTCTAAACAATTTCAATATAACTTGATTTTGAAGCAAATGAATTTCCTCAAAAGACTTTGTGTAATTTGTATCTCTTACAAAAGTTTATGAATTTAAAATGATTCCCTCCGAATTTTAATGTACATTCTTCTAATGTTTGGCTATTTCCCGGCAATATTGGGGTCGTTTTTTTTATTTTATTTTATCCCAAACATTGCACTTTTTCGTGACGAAATATAACATCCACTATAATTAGTGAGATCAGAATTGATAAATAGTTTAAATAATTGACTATAGGATTAAGTCTACGGCTGATTATTAATTGTTTTGCAAGAATGAAATCAGAAATCAAATTTCAGTTTGTTTTCTTTTCCTTCAAAGATGTCCATATTTTAGTAATGACGGCCATTAATTGTTAATGTACGTTCGAATAAACATACTGTAATATGAATATTAATCGTTAACTTCAACTAAAATCTAAAACATTAGTTTGTTAATATTATTAATATATTTGGGGTTTGCAACGTAGAAACTATCACATATTAAAATTTATTCAGTAATTTCAGTAGATTATTTTCTTAATTTAATATACATAATGTGAAATATATATTCTAAGTATTTTTTTCATTTTCATAAAGTTAAGTAAATATACATTCCATCATATCACTGATATTGAGAAGCACAAATTTCTTTCCATTGATATTTGAAAATGGCATTACATGAAGAGCGTTAATGCAATAAATATGTCGCTACTCTTAAAAATTAACGTATACATCTTGGAAAATAATACATTACTTATGTACATATGATCTCAAAGAAATCAAATGTTCTCTTCCGTCTTTATCTTCCATGAAGACATAATTATTTTTTCATGATGACTTATTCATGGATCTTGAATGACTTAGATATTATTTGAGGAAAATTAGAGTTGGCGTTAGCCGCCATCTTAATTCGTTATAACACGCCGTTTATATTTAAAATATATTTCTAAAAACGTAATACAAATTGGTAGATGGAAAATATGGGAGAAATATATCAATAAAGGGAACAATTTGCAATAGGCACTTCATATTCATGATTTCTACAAAACCTCCCGTGCATTTATAAACAGTACAGCAAAACTCCTCTGAGCTATAAATACAGTAATAATAAAGCGATCATTAACGTTTATAAATTGTCATCAGATAAACTGAAATTGTATTAAATCTGTGTTCAGAAATTGATTTAGAATGATTTGGAAAATAATATTACGGAAAATGGAAAGATGAAATTTATTTTGACCTATGTCATTATATCCAGTTGAAGAGTTTGCAATATGAACGCTTTACACCAATACTAATCAACATTTTCCATCTGAAAAAAAAAAGATTCTTCATTTCGTTTAATTCAATATTATTAGAAATCAAACATTCTATATTACATCTCAAAATAATAAGGCTTCTACCTGAACATTCTCCCTGATTTACTGTTATTAATCTAAATTAATTTGTTTAAAGATCTTTCATTATTTGACTATTTTTAATCATAGTATCAAATATTTTATTCTTCATGTATCTATCATATTCGGGAAACTCCTGGGGATTTTAAAATCATTTTTTCTAAAATTCATGAGATAAAATATTATTATGCACTTGTTTAGGTAGAGTGATATTAGGATAAATTAAGACGATTAAACAGCATCATGGCCAGTGTAAACAGAATGAGTCGTTCTGAACGATATTTCGAGAATGTTAAAGAATACAATGGGTGGCTAAATAGGTAAGGTCGCACAGCAACCGAAATCATGTGATTTTAAGAGCCAATAGAAAAATGTAGAGTCAGTGTATAATTATACTGCTGCGACAGTAAAACCATTTTCAAAAATATTATACAGAAAATAGCATCATGTAAATATCAGCATGTAATTTACAAGTAAAATAATATATTTAATTTTTGAACAGATGTATCAGACCTTTTCCTCTCACGTAACAAGAAGCAGTACCTTTGTTCAGTTGTACTTTTTATCCTTGATTCTTTGACATTCTAGTCATCATTTATACATATTTCCATATGTAATTTTTAATTAAATAAGCACGGTAGAACAGATTCCAATCTAGCGAACAATCATTCCTATAATTTTCTCCTTGAATAGTTAAAGAATCATGTTCATTTACTTATTTCATCTAGACTGCAATGCTTAGACTCATAATTTATTTTATCAATGAGTTGCACAATCGGATATTATTGATGAATATTAACTTAACACAGCCAAGCATTAGATTGGTTGAATGAGAACTGGCATTAATTTAATTGCTTATCATAGCGGTCTGTTAGTTTCACTTCAACAACCGACATTTTGAATGAGAAAGCTACTCATTCGAAAACTGAACCGAAGCGTTCCAATCGTAGAAATATCTTTAAGACACAATAGTTTTAGCTTGTTTTTAACAAATTTGTATTCGTCTTCCTATCCGAAACATTATTTATGCATCTAATTCATTGGTAATATCTCTTTTGCCTCATTATTTAACTACAAATTCCATCTCAGAAAAATTAGAAATCCTAGTTGTCTGCTAAGACTGGAGAAATCCAGTCGGCAGCTGACAACAAAAGATCTCAAAGCATTTTATGTAAGCCTTGAAAAGGTGTATACCCCATAAAGAAATGGACTTTTATCTGATATTTCGTCTGACGGCAACACACTCCACACAGACAAGAAGAGAATTATATTTCAATGGAAAGAACACATGGAAAGTGTCCTTAATTCCACCTCTGCCATCGATGACAACATCATTGCTTCAATCCATCAGCGACCAGAAATTTTCCAGTTGTCTCTTCCGCCATGTATGAAGGAAATCCAAGATTCTATCAAGCAATTGTCCTCGGAAAAAGCCCCTGGAAAAGTACTATTCCCACAGAAATTTTTAAATATGGTGGGAAGACTGGTTAAGAAACCCCTTGAGTTTTTAAAGTCATATGGAAGGTTGATTCTGTTCCACAGGACTACAAAGATGCTTGCATAAAACATCTCTTCAAGAACAAATGCAAAATGGTTGTATGCGATAATTCCTGTGGCATTGCACATCTAAGTATCGCTGGCAAATTTCTTGCTGGCACTATTCTCAACAGAATAATCAAATATCTCACTGATGATATCTATTCCGAATATCTGTGCGGTTTTGTTCAGGCCGTGGAATTATTGTTATGATTTTTTCACTTCGCCCTGTTGCTGACAAAGTTCCCGAGAAGAACCATGAACTCTATACCGTCTTTATCCATCTGAACAAAACGTTTGACACTGTAAACAGAGGTGACCTCTGGAAAGTAGTCAAAGAGCTTGACATACCTGGAAGTATGCTAAATTTCATCATCTCGTTTCACGAAGTAATGAAAGCATCTGTTCTATCTAATGTAGAGATTTCAGAAACTTTTGATGTAACAAATGGCACAAAACAATGTTGTGTCATGGCTCCTGTAATTTACGCTCTCTTCTTTTCGGTCAGGCTACACCATGCTTTCAGTGATCTTGACATTGGTGTAAAATTTGAATTCTGCACAAGTGGCGGACTCTTTAAACATCAACAATTTAAATCAAAATCACAGACTCGAGCAAGCATTATTCTTGATCTTTTGTTTCCTGGTGAAGCTGCGATCGGAGTCATTTCAATGGAAGATGCTCGAGCACCCGCCAATCGTTTTTCCACAGCTTGCAACATGCTGGGATTAATTATAAGCATAAAGAAAACTAAATTTGTCCATCAACCAAGGCCTACACATAAGCAGTTCAAGGGTATAAATAAAAAAAAACACCTGCTCGTACCTTTCCAATCGTTCCCATTACTTTTGGAAGTACCATTGTGAAGTATGTGAAATCATTCTTAGGAAGCAAAGTCAATTCAAGTGCCTCTTTAGATGACGAAATAGTTAATCGAATATTAAAGGCTACCAATGCCTTTAGGAAGCTGAAGCTTTCCCTATAGAATGTTCATAGGATTTCACTGAAAAAGAAAATCATAAACGTTGTCTTCTTTTAATATGCGGTTAAACACGTCAGGACAAAATATCTAACACTGATCTTTTCATCATATGTGGCGTCGGTGGTATTGAATCATTTCTGATTCAATCACGAATCAGATGAGCTGGCCATGGTCATCAGAATGAGTAATGATCGGATGCGAAAAATCCTTATGTATAGCCAATATTTTCATAGTAAGCGTACTGTAGGCCTTGCTTGGTTACGCTTTAAGGATAAACTTAAATACAATTTAATTTATGCAAAAATCCCTATAGAGTAATTAGAAATTCTTGTTGAAAACCGAGTAAACAGATGTATAAATAACTTTGAAAGGAATCGTCACAAACATCTAAGAAAATTAAGAATTAACACTTAATCTCGGGCTAAAACATCAACACAATATGATAGTCAACATTTTAGTATAAATTCGTGTTGATTTGCTTGCAAATCCCGTGCAGAATTGTTGTTTCATACGAAATGCTGGGGGACTCTCCCCTTTTTACATGAGATGGACTCGTCCAAAGTATACTTATATTGTGAGAGAGAATACCTGCTGTTGAGATACGTTGAGATGTCGAACTCTCTGCTTTACTGAAAGTCAAAGTTTCGTCCGTAACACAGACATTCCTCGTGGATGGACTGTTAAATATCGAGATACGTTGAGATGTCGAACTCTCTGATTTGGCAGAGAGCAACCCGGAAGAGGCTTTGCCGAATGTGGTAGACAGGTCTTGAACTCGTCTGGGCACGTTCAAAGATTATATTTTTTGCCGACCCTACGGGATCGGAGAAAGCCACGTTAAACTCGGCCTTGTGCCGCATACATTCCTCGTGGGTGGATGTTAAATATCCAGATACGTTGAGACAGGTTGAAAGATATGGGGACTGACTCAGGGTGTTCTCAGAGAGTTATATAAGAGTCCAGAGAGAGAGAGAGAGAGAGAGAGAGAGAGAGAGAGAGAGAGAGAGAGAGAGATTACGTCTTTACTTACAGAGATTTGTACATATACTTTCTACTAACCCGCATTCCTGGACTACTAATCTTCACTTCAAGTCTGTATTCTGACGTTTAATACACTTATTTTTCTATCTCAATTACTGGCGTTGTTTATTTATTTGTGCAGGATTCCATTCACAGAATCTACAACACGAAACATAAACATAAAAACTGAACTGATGGTGCCGAGGTTTCACACATCGAAAACGATTGGAGAGACCATCATATATATATATATATATATATATATATATATATATATATATAGATAGATAGATAGATAGATAGATAGATAGATAGATATAGATATAGATATATATATATAGATATATAGATATATAAATTTTGTAGAGCGGCTGATTCCGCTCCTATGTTTAACCATTAACTTAAACACATCGTTTGCTAGCTTAGTAGACAACCATGTGTGATAATTAGATCTTCCTTAGAGTCTTGAAAGATAACTTGTGATTATACCACCAATTCTTAAAGTTACATTCTGTACACCATACATTAGTGGAAAATAAAATAATCATACACGTATACATTTTTAATGAATAAACATAATTGTCATATAATTAGCTATACACAGATGCATTAACTAATATGCATAAAAAGCAATTATATTATTGTTTTTATATTAAATCAAAATATAAATAAATCAATCTCATTTAGCCAATTAAATGGATAAAATGTATTCGTACAATTTTACAATATTTGAATTCATATAATTCTCTACATTTTCCAAGTAGAATATTCTAGAATGTTCCAATAATTTTATCAGTAGATATATTTAGCCTAATAAAGAAACAGAACATTGATATTCGTTCTAGAATTTTATCATCATGGCAAGAAAGTAAAGAATTGATAAATTCACAAAAGAATTGATTTTAAGTATCGGAAAGTAGGTAAAAAATGCAGAAACATCTCAGACCACCTGTATATTCCCGTTTCCACCATTATTTCATTCACTTCAATGTATAAAAACAAAACTGTTGAAGACCAAAGGAGAAGTGCTGCTCCACAGAAGATTTCTTCAAGAATTTCGAGGAAAATAATTAATAGGAATAATATAGATTCACGCTCTCCTGAAAACATCAATGTTGGAAAACACGGAGATGCCAGGTTGAAATATCTTCGTGAACATAAGGATAAGGAAAAACCGTATTGTGAAAGATTATTATGGACTAACGAAAATAAAAATGAGTTGTTTGGGCGTCATTCTAAAACTCGTGTAAGGAGGAAAGATGGCGAAGCTTCAAACAAATATACACAGTTGCAACAGTGAAATTTGGTGGTGGCAGCATCATAGTTTGGGTATGAATTTTGCCAAAAAAAATCTATTACTGACATCTATTACTGACATCTATTACTGACATGTTGCCAGTGCGGTATTCTGAATTATGGCATTGTAGTTTTCTCTGTAAATTTTGTAAACAATCGTCGTGCGTTCTGAAAATCAATCATTGTCTGTTCGAAAAAAAATGTTTAATACTGAATCACTCCACATAAAACATATGGTATGTTGGAATGTACAAGTCTAAATTGGTTTATGAAATCGTAACAAAAATACACGATAAATGAAAGTGCTCAACTGTAATAGAGGACCGAAAGTTATAATAATAATAAAAAAAGTTACTGGTCACATTTTTATTAGACAAGGAAACAGTGGTGTTAAAAATGTTCAATACAAGTATGAAAAGAAAATACAAATTAACATTTAAAATGTAGAGTTTTAAGTTTAAAAAATTTGGGAGATCAGCCAAATGCGCTACCTTGGTTTCAACATTTCGATATGTGCAGCCAATTTTGGTAAATTGATTTCCTAGCGTTTATTTAATTTTAATGAACGTAATAATAAATATTTAGAAATAGATAAATAAGCGCATGACGAGAGGTGGGAGAGAAGTGGAGGAAGAGAACAGGAGAAGAAGAAGTAAGTGTATTAGAAATGTATCGATCGGAAGTTAAAGGAAATGTACATATTTTCTTTTCATCTGGTTCATCTGAATTGAAAAGGAATTTTTTAATATCATAATATCCGATCTCTCATTCAAAAGATTATTTTTTTTTTTTTGGTCTGGAAACCTTATTATAGCTAACTTTTCTTGCTAACAACGGTTGCAGATATTACTATGGTTGTTGTAAATTTGGCTTTTAAAATGTTTCAGTTTAGAATCGGATCTTTGTTATTTTTGTTTCTTTATGTTTCATACAATATTGTCTATTCTAGTAGAATCCCAAGACATTGCAATTTGAAAGTTGACTTATTATTATACCACCACTTCTTATTGTTCACTTTAGCACACCATGTGTATAATTTTCTGTGCATTTGTTATTTGATTTTTCAATTCCAGTTTGGCTTTGTGCCCCTTTCTTTTAAAGTCTTTTCATATTCTTTCTTTTTATTTTCGAAGATTATTTACTAGAGGAATTTACAAATAACCATAAACAGACACACCCATATTCATATATATATATATATATATATATATATATATATATATATATATATATATATATATATATATATATATATATATACATACATACATACATGCACACACACATAAGTGCGTGCGCAAGCGCCTATGGAAGAAATAGGTGAGGTACAAAATGCTTCTTCCCCACTGTTGCGTACCATATTTTTATCTTTATTCGAATTACTCGACTTCATTTGATAGAAAAATCAGTTATTCTATCGGTTATTTCTATTTCTCTTTTTATTATTTAGTTCAGTCTAAATTAATTTTGATATGAAAATTTGAAGCATCTCTCTCTCTCCCTCTCAAATCCTTTTTGATTGCTATTTGCATGTTTCCTCAAAGTAATTTTCCTCAGAAATTCTAAGAATTATTTTTAAAATAAAAAAAAAATACAATACAACATATCCGTTATTATTATTCAATGAATAAACGTACAAGATTTAGAATCCTTCTACATATTGTTCCCTTGTTGGCCTTTTATAATGAAATATTAAACCAAAAACAGGAGCTCTAAGCAAATTGTAGCCAGGAAATAATAATAGTTCATTTATTTTGCTTTATGCCGTTTCGTACATATTTCACAAAGAAAATTTAATTTTGGTGATTTTACTATTATTGTTGTATGTATTGCTTTATCCTAGAGGGAGGTTTTTCCGACATTTACTATACACGAAAACAATTATTTATTTATCTCCATCTGGCAAATATTGTTTCTCTGTTTAATATTTCATGTGTTCATTCGTTCATTTCCTTTGATCGTTAGCGGCAAATATTCCTTTCTATTTTGTTTCTCATTTTAGAAAATATTTTACTCATTTCATTTATTGTAGTGGATTATTGAATGGATCAAATATTTCTAAACCAAAGAATGTTAAACAATCTATAGTGTTTCTTAGCGATTTTCGAATAAAATTGTTTTACCAATTAACATAATTGATTAAAATATTTTTTATAGAGAATCAATCATTCTTTACATATTTTTACTTTATATATTTTTATAATTTTTTATATTTTAGAATTTACATATTTTTATAACTTTTATATTTTATAATTTATTTTTCTAATAATCTATATATTGTATATATAATTTATAATAATTTATATAATATAATACAATTTATAAAATAATTCAATGTAATTTATATATTATTATATCAAATTTAGGTTATAAATATTAATATATATTATAAATATGAATAGGTTATAAATATTTAAAACATAAAAATTACATAATATCATATAATTTTTAATATAATGTATTATAATAAATTATCATACAATATAGTATAATGCAATTTATATAATATAATATAAAATATGAATAAAATATACATAAAACTCTTTCTAGCGTTTATCATATTTGATCAAAATAATGTTTTGTACTCAATGATACTCTGAATATATATAAAATAAAATGAACTCTAAAGGAATTTACATCCAATATTATTTCATTCGTTAACATCTTGTTTTGAAGTTTTTAATATACATTGTAAAAGACTATCTCTATTCATTGCTAACTTTTACATCTCAATGATGGAGAACTGGCTTTTATTATTCAATATATCCAAAACGAATTTAAAAAAATTCTGTTATTCCACCGTGAATTTTCTACAGTTATGTTGAACGGTTGCAACCTCTTACTTAAAACAGCTACTGCGTTTCAAATGGAAACCATTTATCCGATCAAATTCTAAAGATGCTGGGAACATGATCGGTCTATGATACAACTCCACAACATCTCCTGTTATGGTCTAACTTTACAAGGGATGGATTAAATAAAAATGGCTGCCATATCTAGATTACAGCTGCCTAATACTCACTTTCCAGTCATGACAACATTCAAAAGAATTTACGCTCCGTTGTGAATGATGGCTTTTTTTGTAAACTAATATCTCATTTACTGCAGACGAAGCATCACAGTTCTATCATTATTTCTACTGTAAAAGTTCAAACGAGTTCAATCCCTAGTTCCACTTATTCGGATATTTATAGCCAAGCTATGAACGCAATAATATCATTCCCTTCCTATTAAATTGATAACGAGAAATATCGATTCGGACAACTTCTTCGCTTGCCCGATCATTACATTCCTAACCTCTTCAAAACTAAGATCAACCGTTATCTATCTTCCATATTCTCGTGATGTTCACTTATATCCCCTCTTAGTGGCATATAACAGCCTCATTCACTAACATTCTACCTTGATTGGCTATTGGGCCTTGTATTGGGTGTGCATTCTGTAAAAGAAAAGTGAACTCTGAATCATTTTAATGAATAGAATATATAATTATAAGTACCATTTTCTAGATCTGTCGGGTTGACATTAATTTGTCTTGTTAGCACAAATCGGTAATACTTTGATTTAAATGATAGCTTGATGCCTCAAAGTGGTGAATCTCTGCAGTACCAAAATCGTGTTAATCAATATAAATTTGAACTACTTAGCATTTATATGTCAAATTAAATTTAAGGAAATGACCAGATTTTAAAGTATATCGCTCCTCTAGTGCGATTTCAGAACCCGGTTCAATTTTTGAAGGTATAACACTTTTTCATACTTAAATAAATACAAATCTCTACACGGAAACAATATAGAAATCTTCTAATAGAGCTTTTTGAAGATATCAATTGAAATCTTTCATTGTTTCAAGTTTATTAGATTGAATATTACAGTATTTTCCCGATAAACTGCTAATATTATCCAACGCAAATTGGTAATGATTTTTTCAGTATTATCTCAACATAACCTACGATTTATATTGACGATTTTTATAATTATTCTAGTATAATCTACAATATATTGTTACGATTTATGCATAATTTTCTCACTGTGATCTACGTGCTAGATCAGCTGTCCTACAATGAGACATGTTTGATATTCACGGAAATCTTATGCTTTATTTTCAAAACGCACGGTAAACGGTTACAAAACATAAATAATTAGTGCGGTGAATATCAGTTATAATTTTATTTAATGTTAAAAGGAACCGAGTAATTAACAAAGTTACACCTGCTCATACAGTACAAATTAATATTGCCTCATTATAAAACATGCTGGAAGGAATATTCTTATTTCTAGGATTAACGAAAAATTAATAATTCTAGATTAACTTAGTATAAATTATGGATTTATAGTTTACTTAATTTTAAACAACTAATCAAATGTTTCAGCCTTTCTAATTAAGAAGATTAAACTACGCGCATTCACACAACGATTAATTTTGAAGTATGTATTAAAAACGGAAATATAACCAAATAAAAGTAATATCTGGATATATGCAAGAATATAGGAAATTAATGTATAAACAGAAAAGAAATAATATTTAAAACCCAACTCGAATTTTCTTGGAAAAACAATCTCATGCATTAAGACACATGGCTTACACACAGACATTCAGATTAAAAATATGTCTTCTAACGGAGAAAATAAATACGTTTTGTTTATATTAAGTGCTGACATCAATAACAAAAGAGATCAGGACTGAGGCAGATGAAACAGCAAACCGGTTTATTTTATTGGCTAGGAATAAATCCCGGTATGTATTTTTGTGTTTCTTTCTATAAAAGCAGAGGGGAAAATATTGAAATCATCACTAAGTTTTTCCGAGTGTCAAAAATATATACAGTAATAATATTCGTGGCATTCAATATATGACACATTCTCAAATACCGAGTCATTTATGAGCGTGGTCCACGTTGCCACCTTCATGAATATGCGTATTAATTTCCTCATTCAAGTTATCATATAGTAGGAAGATGTTATTTTATATATATATATATATATATATATATATATATATATATATATATATATATATATATATAAATGCATGAATCATTCATACAAAAAACAGATATAGAGATTAATGATTTAAATGGCGAGAATACTTCGTCGCAAACATTCTAAATAAGATACATCAACCCCGAATCTGTATATGAATGATATGATTCCCGTTTATAAATTCCAATTGCATAAGGTCTTTTTAATTTTACAAGCTTTCGTCTGTTCCCACAGACATCATCAGGTATGCAAGTAGATTTTGTTCTTGTTTTTAGTTCTCAGTAATAAGAGGACAACGAAAATAGAGATGTAATCCGAAAAAATGCTATGAGAAATGTGTTATTGTTTTGGAACGTGCGGTCGCAACGCTGAGTTTGGTTTTAAATTTTAAGGTTCTGCGTTTTTGTACAAATATAGCAATAAGAGAATTATTTTTTTACTGGTAGATTTTCCGTGAATATGGCATGAACTATATTGTTCAATAATTACAGTAACGTCACACTTATTATCCGAGAGTTGCACGTTGGATAAGTTATTTTAATTTCAGTTAATTTTTGTATGAATTATTCATGAATTTATAAATTATATTTGCACCTTTTAATTGAAATATATATATATATATATATATATATATATATATATATATATATATATATATATATATATATATGACAAAGGTACTTACAATTATTACATAGTTTGATAAATTATACGATATTCAGACACAAATGGATGTCAAATGGAGGAATATAAATTAAAAACTATTTCATCAAGATTGTTCCGACTTTCGCCTTTATAATAAATCCAGTGCTCCTGCTAATTCTCTCACTTATTCTTATAAACACATTTACACATTTCTACTCGTACATTGGAGTTTTCAGTAGGTCATAATTGTAACATTGTAATAACGCCAGTTGTGATATTCTTGTGTGTTGCCCCCTTCATCTTGTGTTCACTTTTTCTGATTTTGGTAATAAGTAGTGCTTAATAGTGGGTGCTGGAAAATCCCAACCTATCGCAAGTCTTAATATCTGATGAAAAGAGAACAAAGACTAGAATTTCTTAAGCCTTCTTTTTTTGCTCACTAAATTTCTCAGCCCAAACATCTAACCTAGTTTTCATTGTTAATTTTTACATTGATTTTACAATTTTTTTTTCTTGTTATAGCCGCGAAACATTAGATATTTTGCAACAACATGCACTTCTTCATTGTATATCATGGATGATGTCTCATACAAAAATTCTTCGGATAAAATCTAATACATCTGAATATTTTTCAAATTTGCTTTTATCACAAAAAATTGCAGCTGGCCTTTTCAAATCTTTAATATATACTCTTGCATGATTTTTAGAAGTTTTTGACAAATAATGGCGTATTTCTTGCTGCAAATTATGTTTATCGTACAACTCCGAACAAATGTTTTAGGTATGTTGAGCCAACTACATGGACATTTATATAACACCAAATTGTGATTAATGCCTTTGTCAAAAACGATATATAAACGACAAAACGAAAAAGTATTTATTTTTCCATATATTTTGAAGATTTATTTTCTTAGAGATTTAATAAAACTATTAAAATTTGACGAATCAAATGTTTTATGTATTTTGTTATAATAGAAATTGATATAAATAAACAATCCTAATCAAACAATCACCAAAGTGTTTTTGTTTTAAACCCAGCTAAATCCGTAAACGAAATAAGTTGAATAATTTTCTACAGGAGAACTGATATTATAAAAATTACAAGAGAGTATAATGTGATAAACGGTTTTATCCTCGCGTCAAAATTTAATAAAAAGGTCAAACTCTATAGTGAATCATTTCCGAATCATCCGACTGTTATACTCAACTTGACATTAAATATTATTAAAAAAATGTCCGTATAACATATTATTGCTCGTTTTATACCTAACCATAAGAATTTAGCTAAACTAATACCTACCCATGAGAATTTAGCAAACGTATTGACAAAAGCTTTTAAAGATAGAGCCACTCTCTGTTCCAAAAACGTGATCACAACCTGACAATATATGCGATAATGGTTTTGCGCTAACAAGCTTCATTTAGATTTAATATCACTTTAGATCAATTTTCAACATTTCTAAGTGTTTATATTATATGTTGTTAGTACAATACAAGTAATCTTTCATTCCAATTTCATTTTATTTGTTTTAATTCTTATTAAAGAAAGTGAAAATAACGATAAAAGTGTTGGATAACCTACACTACCGACTGGTGAAAATTTTATTTATTTAATGATATTTGATCGTAAGTCCAGTTGATATCATCAAATAAATATATAATTGCGAAGTAGCTGTATATCAGCTCTAATTGTAATAGAAACAAAGTGAAATGTGAAATGAATATAAGAGCGAAATGGCAAAGCAAGCAAGAAGCGTTGTTATCAATTCACTTGTAAATTCAATTTGGCATATTTGCGCATAACTTAGTGTTGCCAATTATCGGTTTACGAGTTTAAATGTAAATTCCCTTTTCATCCAAGGCAAGCAAATTTATTCCACTCACTTTTATTTAACAGTGAGTAAATAAAAATTCTATTCTAGTTGATTACTAGAATATATAAGATAAAATTGCCGAATGTCCTAAATGTTTAGTGCAATGGAAAATCTATTAAACTGGAAAAGTGAAATCATTATGCTCCGCTGAGATAAGTTCAAATTATAAACCATTGTTCCGAAATGAGGTTGAATATTTTTTTTATCTTTGTAAAAAATAACAAAAAACGACAACATTTAACTGTTTTTCCACAAGTTTCCGTCAGTGATCTCCACATGTGAGACACATAAGTCAACTCGTAACACGTACCCTGGTTTAGAAAAAAAAATCAGAAGACGGACAAAGTATTTACCTTTTAGGCTTTTTATTCTTTGTCAATAGTTGACGAATAACTCTTAGTTCGCAAGAATGCGAGTCCAATTTATAGCCTACAGAAGAAAGAAAAAAGAAAATCAAAATAAGAATACTTTTTTTTTCTTAAACAAATTGAGTCACGCCAATATTCAGAAACCAAAGAGCAGAAGTAACTAAATTTATTCTATTTCTTTGTCGCCTAAATTTAATAAAAGTCGGAGCCGTCCCCATAATTTGCGACAGACACGCGAACTAGCGCTTTTAACGCAAAGTTTGTGCGAATGGTCACAAAACAACACCTGGTTTAAATAAGCTTTCAGGCATCAAAACATTTGGCGTAAAATAAGTATTTTAGTCAATATTATGTTCTACATAATTGCTGTATTTCTAAAACGGTGAGGATGAAATGTGTGATACTTTCCTCTAATTTTATGAAGTCTTCCCAATTATATGCTTTGTGCAATATGAGGATCCGTATATATTAGAAACTTTTTTTCATATTATATGTAGTAACAGACAAAATAATTGTTAAAACAATTTAAAAGAATCGATGTAAACATTTCGAAGAAAATATTTGATTGAAGTTCTTTGGGTGCAAATGTAATGTTCCATCTCATGGCATAGGCCAGATAAGATATCAAAAGATATTAATTCAACATCTCGGACTCTTGAATTATATAGTTTGTGATTTTTTTTTAGTATACAACACCTACTTTGAATATGATCACATACGACTTGCAACTAAACATCTAACATCAACTTACTTTCTTTAAAATTAACCACATAAATTCATTGTATAATTACAAACACATAAAAAGAAAGGGTAAAAGATTTCTGTAATAAACTAGATTTCAAATTCTTGTCTTTAAATCTTGATCAAAATAACATAGAAACCATATAATATTATCATGCTATATCCAAGTTTGATTTCGCCTTTCATTCGTTCTTTGACTTTTCACAGAATTTTCATTATCTTTATAGTCAAGCATTCAAAGACGGTAATGTATGCCCCCCACATATCCTAAGATTTTTCATTTATCTTGCACGCTTAATCGCTTATATATATTCATTTGTTTTTCATATATATGTATATTTATATACGTTAGATATTCTATCTTGGTCTGGACTGCGTGATTCCGAGGAATTATTATTCTTTAATCGGACAGGTTGGGGTTTGTAATTATACAACGGAAATTAATTGTCATATCTGCATGTATTCCGATTCCTTAATACGATATTATTATTATCATTCTTGTTGTTATATCAGTAGTTCTAGCTGCAGCAGTAATGTGTAGGACGTCAACAAAATCACGCAGGTCTACAAATATACGAAACCAAATGAGGAGTTATATTCCACTGCACACACGTTGCTTGTTGGCATTTTGATGTGACTAGCCTTTGTTACTGATTTTCCTAATTCACACACACACACGCGCGCACGCACACACACACATACATATATATATATATATATATATATATATATATATGTGTGTGTGTGTGTGTGTCTTGAATTGCATTGAGTTAATCTAATAAGTCTCATACTTTATTTTCTCACAAATATGCAGGCAGTTAAACTTTTTTTTTTGTTTATATATATATATATATATATATATATATATATATATTTAAGAGTAAATGCTCTGTTTTTTAATTCAACAGTATTAGTTACATTTACCGACCGGAATTATATGTTGTCATTGTTTTCCTAATTCACACACGCACGCACACACACACACACACACACACACATATATATATATATATATATATATATATATATATATATATATATATATATATATATATATATATATAAGCATTCAACCCCAAGCAAGGCGGGAAGCCACTAGCACGCAAAGGGTGTAAGAGTAGAAGCGAGAACAAAGAAGAGTGATAGAGGAAAGGATGAAGAGATAGTAAGGGGATAGATCAGGGCATTTGGAGATGTCGATTGACGTTACATTTGAATAGTTCGAGATTATAGATATCAGGAAAATAAGAAATGGGGAGGGAGTTCCACAAGCGAGAAGTGGGAGACATGACGCTATTGGAGTAGAAGAGACGGCTACATTTAACAGTTTCGATAGTGAAAGTGTGGGAGCGAGATGCCAGCCTAGGTGAGCATTAAGTCTGGGAACCATCGAAAGCAGCTCATCGGAGCAGTTACTGTAAAAGTATTTGTAAAAATAACAGACGGAGGCGACGGCACGTCTGTAAGAGAGTGACTGCAGACCGGATGCCAGATCAGGGCTAATTACATTGCATATCTGTCTTTGGATTTTATCAAGGACCTTGATGCAAGTAGAAGGGGCTCCAGACCATATATGCCAGCAATACTCCATGCAAGTGCGAATAGTTGATTTGTAGATTTGAAGGATCGACTACGACGAGAAAAATTTCCTGGCGCGGCACAGAGAAACAACTTTCCTTGCGTTGGACGAAGTTATTGACAATGTTTTTGTTCCATCTCAGGTCAGTAGACAATGTGAGACAGAGCAATCGCAAAGAGTTACTCTCGTGGAGCTGAGCGTCAGATATTCTAATGGGAGGCAAGGATGGTTCTCTCTGGTGAGTAATAGAGAATAGTTTTGTTTTTGATGCATTAAATTTAACCAGCCAATATCTGCCCCAGTTCACATCCGATTGGAGGTCCTTTTCAAGACAAGCGGCAAGGTTAGTTTTGTTGGCGACACTAGATTTGTTTTTGAGGCAGGAGTAAATAGTAGGGTCGTCCGCATAGATGTCTACTTGGGAACCTATGGCATCAAGAAGATCGTTAATGAAGATAAGGAACAGAGTAGGGCCTAAGATAGAGCCTTGGACAACACTTGCGATCGTGGAGCTGGAAGATAATCCGTTGAGAACGACCTTCAATGTACGATTCGACTGGAATGATTGTATTAAGTTGAACAATCGACTTTCAATTCCATAACCCTGAAGTTTGCGAAGAATGCCGGCATGCCAAACCCTATCAAACCCTTTGGAGATATCAAGAGCCACGGCACGATCTTTTCCGTTATTATGAAATGCTTGACAAACAATTTCAGTTATAGTCGTAAGCACATCAGCTGTAGAACGGGCAAAGCGGAAACCATATTGCTTGTCGGAGAGCAGATTATGGTATAAGTTGCGTAAGCACTTCGGCGTTGATTCAAGCTTCAAAGACTTTACCGAAGAGTGGCAGGAGACTGATATGACGGTAATTAGAAGGATCTCCAGAGTTCTTAAAGACAGGAACAACGTATGTGAACTTCCAACAGGGTGGGAAACAAGATTCATTGAGTCAGTAGGTATATAATTTGGAGTGGGCAGGGGCCAGTTCAGGTGCACATTTCTTTAGGACAATGGAATATTGAGTATTTGTCAAAATTAAAGTACGAACAAATGTTGAGCTCCTTGCTTTGCCTTCTGTGTGTAAATGTTGCCATAATGCTTGTAAAATAATGCTCGTATTGTGCAAAGACAGATGGAGTCTACGTAAAATATTTGGTATAACATTATGAGGTGTGAGCTTATGGTGATTATATATGATTTGTATTAATATTTCAATGGTTTCTTTAATAAACAAACGTTAAATATATAAAGTTTCTAGGATGCTATCGTTAGGTTTATTACAGTCATATATCAAGGAAAATCGTTGGGTAAACTAACGCTATATTTATTGGGTAAGCATATTTGGAGGGGTTTATTTAGGTTTTTAGATAATTTATATACGGGAGTTGTAAATTCGAAGATTATAGGGCGTAGCGGGAGTTCGTTTATGGATTTTACTATTTCCGTATAAATAGCTGGAATGAAATCCTCTGGCAATTATGTTGGATTTCATTGTTTTTATTTCGGCGATATTAATTGCAATCAGCAATATTAGTAGTATATTCTTTAATTTCTTTGTATTATTTAATATAAAATCAAGTTTTTTGTTGTAGTTAGTCCTATTAAAATAAACAAAATTACCAGCTCACTAAACAGCAAATGGAATTATTCAAAGACGGGCCAAAGTGCCATCATTACTTTTGATAATAGTATAAAGAGAGCATATATTGAAATATGTCGCAAAAGTTAGAATTGCAAGATAACAAATGTATCACAACTCACTCTGAATAAAAAAAAACATTTCTCAAAGCTGAAAACATAAAAAATTAGGACAACCATATAAGAGCGTGCCAACATTTGAACAAAGAATTGAAAATCGCATATAAATAAATTAAAACAAAAATATTATAATTAAGACGAGTGATAAGTCTATTATTTTTTATTATGTATAAGCAGGCGAAAAATATAAATGAAAACTTCATTTATAAGTATGCACTAAAATGATACGCTTAAAATATAGGGATGTTATATTTTAAATTTCAATTTAATAAAATTTAAATTCATTTGACTTCTGACGTCTTTAGACTAAAGTTTCCAAACAATTTGATTTAGTTTCTAAACAATTTTCTTTTTTTTCGTTATTTTGAGATATTTCACGCTGAAACAAAAGAAAATTTAAGGTGAAGTGTTGTGAGAAACAGGCTGCAAATTTCTCACGTGTATTCAGTAATTAGTGACGCATTTAGAATTATTAATTTATATTCCATTAATTCCTGCTGTATTTTTAAGTTAAACGTTGCCTATCTATATAAATTCTTGGTGAATTAATATAACCCATATTTTCTTTTCTATTTTTCCAAACACTTGTGAATTATTAGGTTGGTGCACAAGTAATGACGTAATAATGTCGTTTTTTGACGTATTTTTAACGTCAAAAACGACATTATTACGTCATTATTTTGCACCAACCTAATAATATAACTGCTATTTACTTTTCAAATTTTGCAACTTCATCTGTATAGCAATCTAGTTGAAGCAAAATATAATGATGTTTTGTTGTACTGTATTTTTAATACTGGTAAAGTTTAGTTTCTGTACAAAAAAAAATAAAATGTTTATGTGGTTATCGATAATTCAGTTCGAAAATCTTATTATCAAACAATGTTTTACATGATTGAGTTCATTGAAAATATTTACTGATAATAGGTGCGCTCTATTTAGAAATATATATATATATATATATATATATATATATATATATATATATATATATATAACTGCTATTTGTAGGTATTCATTTTTATAACTGCAAATACCATAGACGGAATATATGAGCAAGGAGATTTAAGAAAATATAAAATTATAGAAAATAGAATGAAAAGTGGTACACAGAAAGAAACCGTTAACAATTTTGGGGACGCATGAGGAAAGAGGACTTTGTGGATTGAGGACTCACTTTAAATATTGAAGGGAAGTGAAACAGTGGAAGATTCCCCAAGATACAAAGATCCTTTGGGAAGTATGGAACATAATTTTACTCTTTACTATTTCAACATATTTTTTTGTGTAATTTTGGTAATATCAATGTTTGTTTGAATTTTTGCGTAAATTAGAGGACAATTTATCCCTCGAAAACTCTAATAACTTTCTGAATTTAAATATGAATATATTTGTCCAATTTGCCATATATATTCAATATGAATACTGTTTCATTTTGTATTAAGATAGCGATATGCCAAGTCAATTCTTTTTACACATCAGACCAGTATGTTTATATATATATATATATATATATATATATATATATATATATATATATATATATATATATATATATATATATATATATATCGCATACAAATATGCAGGAACACACGCATATCATCGGTATATATATTCACAATGTACATGAAAGGACGGTGTGAAACGTATTCAATGCCAACTTTTGTCTGAACGAATGTAATAGGATTCAGCACCAACCGGTGAATACGGACCTATAAAAAGAAATAAAAACATTTTAGTGGTTGGCCGATGCAATAAAATAAACAGTAAGTACAACATCAGTAAAATATGCAAATACTGACAATTTAAATCAAAGGGAAGCCGTCACATTAACAGAAAGAAAGCAGTAAACATTAACATCAAAAAGAATACATATAAAATTTTGTACTGAGAAGCGAAGCTCACGGCGAAGGGAGACAAAGATATGTACGCCGAAACCTTTTGCATATGTACAGGGTAAGTATGAGAATATAAGCGTTTTCTACGAAGCTTGTATATATCTTAAAAAACCCTAAGTAGAGTTTAAGTAAAATAGAAAGACGTACATTATTTAAATTAAGCGACATTATATTTTAGTTTAAGCCATATTGATGCGAATATTATGAAAGAATTCTTAATTTTGACCGATCAGGACTATTAAATTTGAAATGAACGTCAATCTTTGATGTTAGAATGACAAGAAAATTGCGGATGACCATGGTATTAATGTATTTTAAGTCTATTCGAGTAAAACATAAACGCAGATGTGCATTAAAACAAAACTAAATAATTATCGTTGACAGCCGTTTGAAAATGGATTACGCAGTTTTTTTGTTACGAGAAATCGTTTGATTGTGAAGTTATTTGATTGGGAATCATTATATTTTTGTCTAAAACTTATATACGCATACATTTAGTTGAACTACTTGATCTCTAGGCCGTTTGACAATAATTTCATTGTTTGAATTACGTACTACATATATTGTATTAACTAATATTGTCTGATATAAAAATCCGTTAAATACTAAATTGTTTGCCGATAAGTGGAATAATGTTGTAAAATAACAAAAGCTTTTAGAAAAGAAAGCTCTCTACAAAGCACAATCATTTTCTGACAATATTTCCTGCTTTATATGCGGAAATATATTCTATATATATATATATATATATATAAATATATAATTTAATAAATCATATTAATAAATATATATTTTAAATTGCAAATCTGCATGAATTAAACTTGAGCCTTATTAAGAATGGACACGTTGCTATATTCAGTACTATAAATGCAAGAGCCTGTTCTAATAATGTCATTGTGTGTTCGATTATAAGTCTAAAATTACTATAGAGGAATTACATGTTACATGATATCTTTCTTATCTAAGCATCGCCTGAGCATAACTTTATCTATAAGGTGAAGCATATGAGAAAGATTATTTCTCCCCTTCTCCCCAGTTTGCATTATCTTATGTTCTATTATCATTCCGTTTTACTGATGCATACATTTATACACGATATTTAAAAAACAAAGATTCCTTATTTCAACATATTTAATCTGATTATAATACTTATCATATTTAGATAAACTATAATTTACAGTCATTTCGGTTTCATGGATAAAGTTACTACTTCAATGAAAACTGAGCATAAAATTTATTCCGTGACATAATTAATGAAATTCTTGTCATTAAATATTTTTTAAGGTTATTAGGTGGTATGTTGATTATTCTTTATGCTTGAACTGCAACAAGAATAGTAACGGTGTCCCTAAATACAACAGCTTATCTATTCGAGGCTGGGCGAATATATACCCCAGTTATTCTAACATAATATTACATTAATTGCAGTTATCACTGCATTTTGATCGGCCCCGTTTTCAGGCTTCTTCAGATTTATTATGCACGAGGTAATACTAACGATCCCACTGATCTATCTATCTATCTATCTATCTATCTATCTATCTATCTATCTTTACACGTACACACACATATGTATAGTGTTATATATATATATATATATATATATATAGATATATATATAGATATATGTGTGTGTGTGTGTCTCTGTGTGTGTGTGAGCGCGTGTGAGTCGGCCAGAAAATGCTAAAACATACGACCCAATAAAGGGGGTCTTTGTATTATAACAGTTACAGAAAGTGAATCTTAAAAATGTTGTATAGGCGTTGGTAGCTTTTATGTCTTCATTGCATTGAATGATGATAACCCAATCACGTAGTAGTATGTCGCTTGTTGTCGACGCAATCTTTCTTAAATATATAGTAAGCAGGTAAGTTAGATCTCTAACATTCTACTTGTTTATTCCTAATATTTATTGTACAAATGTATAAATAAACCACATAGGTAAGATAGAGATGGAGGTGGGGGTGACTGGTCTTCACTTGTCCTATCGATAATTAGCTTTCCTTAATCACTGATTATTCCTTTCACCAAAACATCATAATGCCACATTTATTTTAAGAATACCTAATTAATGACATATGTATATAATTTGTGGGGTTTGGGTTGCTAAAAGTCTAGAACATTTCCCTAATTTTCCTGATGTAAACATTTATCTACACAACTAACCCATCCTAGTGCTAGTGAGTGGCATCCTCCATCGTCTAATCATGGGAGAGATACTAGTTAACTAACAGAAAGATTACTGCGGGATTAATAAAATGATATTTATGCATCCGTTCTACAATCATTCACGCTAATAATTACAAACTTAGAGTCGATAAAAATTATGAAAACCAGCTCTCGAAACGAGTCTTCCTCCGGTTGCCAGTGAACTGCAATTCTCCCCAGCTGAACGGGAGAGGAAAGGCAATAATACAAAGATAAAATAGGAGGCAAAAAATAAAGGGGGTCCGATGACCATCCATACCCTCGCTAAGTTAAATTTTGTGGATTAAACAAAAAAGTCATACACTAAACTAAAATTTGATTAGGATGACAAATGTTTAATCAGCCGACTACCATCTTGACTGATATGTCACCTCCAGATGCCAGTCAAAGTTAGCATCTCTCATGGAAACCAAGCGTAAACATTCGCCCACGCTTCGCCGAATTTTGCTCAATAATGCCGCCTCATATGCGTTGTAAAATCGAATTTAAGCTGGTATTTAAAGAACTAAATTATTCGAGAAAAAAATTCCTCATCTACATAAAACTTCTGTCGCGTCGTCCAATTCATAACTCTCATAATTCTTAGTAAACACAAGAAATTATTCATTCAGCTTCAGCTGCAGCACAATATTGTTACAGACGGAACTTGCCACGTGGACGAAAATTCGAACCATTTAACATCAATCAGTTTGTAAAACGTACGGACGACGCTACAGTAAAAACAATGTATACCAAGGAATCTACCGCTCCAAAGCAGCGCACGCATTTTGGTGTAATTGCTATTCCACCTGGACAGAAAAAAGAAAAGCCAGGATATTGATGCCTCGTTGTTATTGAGACACCTCTATAGGAACGACAAAGCTACAGAAAGCGAAACTCCTCATTCTTCAAAAGAAATCATCCCATAGCATGTCTTGAAAACGCACCACTACACTAACACACGATATAATGCCTTAGGAATCAACATTCGGGTGTTGGAGAGGCCTTCTTTTACCCGTATGAAGTCTGTCAGAGCAAGTCGAAACTAGCTATAGAAACAGCACTTGGGTCGAGGATTATGGCGAGCCTCCAGCTCGCCATCATGCACACGTCTCACAGACTGAGATACTTAAAAATAAGCAACCTCCTCCTGTCCAAGAATTGGCAATCTGAACATAGACAGGAACCGGCGTCAGCAAGTTCTTCATACTTGCTTACACCTCTTACTGACGATTCTCGCCGCTAGTCTATACGTATTTAGACGTGTCCAAGTCCTCTTCTGGAGTGGTGTGTTCATAATATACAACAACCCCATGTTTAGATATGAAATTTCTTTAGTCGATACTTTTAAGACATATTCCCACTTCCAACATTTCGGTCTGATTGCGTTTTCGCTTACCATGACGTTGTACTGTAATTTCAGTTTTAAGAACTGGTACTTCAAATGTAACTTAAATTATGTCCATTGGTAAATAAAATTCTACTGGTTGCTTATTTTGTGCCTATATAAACCGCAGTTGATTAATATATTACTTATTACGAAATCCTCAAATCGACAATGCATATCATTCTACCAAGGCGCTGAATAAGTTTTCCTTCCTGTCAATTATATTTTCTGATCTTAATGATTTTAAAGAAAACTTTATCGCTGACCTTAAATGATGGGCTAGATTGAAATTTAGAACTTTCATATTCTATGGCAGTAATTTGCCAAGAATGGAGCTAACTTTACTAGCAAATATGTGCTCTACTGGCGAAAATTCCGCGAGGACGTTTGCATTTGACGTCATTCGATACACACCCCAAAATTTTTTGAATGCTGTTTCTTCAGCTTCCAAGCCATTAGCTTTTCTTACTGACATTTTGAAGGTGGCAACAAACCATTCCGCTTCACCATTCGGCCTCAGACAATAAATCGGCGATGTCAAATGTTCATATGCGTCAATTTTTTTTCCATTATCGGATACTACACTTTCACTTACTCCAAAGCTTGCAATGAGTTCGCCCAATAATTTAATTCCTATTGCGGTAGTATGTAGTTTACACTTCAAACTCTAGGGACATTTTGTGAAATTGTCGACCACAATTAAACAGTATGGACAATTTAGTGGTCCAGCAAAGTCTATATGTCGTCTTGCTCAAGGATTGTCAATACTCAGCCATGGCTTATAATACATAGTTGGTGATTTTATTGCTGAATTGCAACCATTTTATTTTCTAACTTTATTTTGGATATCTTTTTCCAATTTTACCAATACACTTAGCTTATCATCACTATTCCCAGATGTCCTACGTTTAATTGCTTTGAAAACCGTTTTGTAGTGATAACTGAATTACAACTCTAACCTCGTACAAAAAATACTCCATCACAAATAGAAAATGCTTTATTCTCGATACCAGGTTTGTTTTTAGTTCCACACCATTTCGACCTAACTTGATTCATAGTTTTTTTTTTTTAATAAATGTATCCTTTTTAGAATTAATTTTGAGGTCATCTATTATGATTGACAATTCTTTAATAGTGAAGCACAAAAACCTTTTAATCTCGATTTCGGTTTTCAGCAAAGCAATCACGGTATCTTCAAAATCGTCTATAGATTTCGATAAAAAAACTTGATAAGCCATCTACGTGTGCCAATTTCTTTGACGATAGAAATCCCATCTTGAAATCATAGTTCAACAAATTCGTGAACCAACACTGTAGTTTGCAGTATTTGTGTGAAACACTTTCCTTAAAACGAATATACTTAATAATTGACGATGCTCAGTTTGCATAATAAATTTTCTTCATAAAATCAACCTGCGAAATTTCTTTACAGGAAAGATTATAGCAAGTGCTTGCTTTTCTATTTAACTGTAGCATTTTCCCGTATTTATCAAACTTTTTAAATCCTGAGCAAATGCTTTCACAGTGCCCTCTTCGAATTTTCTATTATTTGAAGTTTTCATTTTTCTAGCTGGTAGCAATATTTTCAACAAGTCTCTTTGAGAATTTCTGTTACTTTTCGATTTGCAGTAGCTTCATTTTCCACACTTAATACGTTTTTTTTTTTAATTTTAAATGGACAATCCTTTCTGAGATAAAGCATACCACAGCCACAGCATAGGTTATGTTTTACCGTATTTTTAATCTGGATTTTTTTTTCTTTTGGCACTACTGTCCTTTTCTGAAACATGCTATCTGTCGTAAAATTGTACTCTATTTTCGACTTATCGTGCCATAAATCGACACTATTAGCAGTCTTCTGCAAGAGCCTGTATTGTTAACTTTGAATCTTATTCAAGTTTTTAAGTATTCGAGGGCGTATTTCCATATCGTCACCAGATGTCAGAGCTTTAACGAAAATTAAAAATGTAAATCGGTTTGGGGACAATTCATCCACTTTAGATATCTCGCACTCACGGTTGAGTTTACCGGCATACGTGATGAAATCTTCATCTTCCTTAGTAATGTTTATACACTGTATAAAACAGTAAATTCTTTACACCAAAGATTTTTGATAATATTGATACTCTTTTGTTAAATGACACTTTTTCTGGAGTATTCGGCAATATGAAATTCAGATATTTTTCATGTTCAACGGAGCACAACTTTCGTAACAGAAGACGCACTTTATTTTCTTTTAACCATCATTGACATTCTTCTCTGAAGATTGCATCTTACCTTCTGATATACTACAGAAACGTAATGTTTTCTTCTGGGGCGTAATTAAATTCATTAATTGAGTTAGGGACATAGTCCAGCGAAAAATAAATAAATAAATTGAGGCATTATTAGTCCCTTGCTTTTCCAGGATTGCCTTTATCTGTTCTTGTTGCATTTATTATAACAGTTGCTGAATAAAGATCTTCCATTCTTCCATAATTGATTATTTTCGTACAAAGTAGTCCTTAAATAGATAGAAAAATTATTCTCATCCTAATAGCATTAATACAACCTTCAAGTATGATCAATTCTACGTTGCGCTATGAATATACACGAACTCCAGCAAAATTTATTTTCTTGAATTTTGAATTTCACCAACTAATTTTGCTAAACGATAGGAAACACAAATGATTTATCGTATGAATTCGAATTCTCGTCGCCATTGTTATATCTTCATTGCATTGAATGAAAATAACTATCAAGATGTAGTATGCCAATTGGAATCGATATAGTCTTGCTGAAATAAGTAGTAACACTAATCACTATTTCTCATTAGTATTGTTAAATAACAACATTTAAGATAACGTACAATCTATATTTCAATTAAAATTCATTATCATTATTATACTTACTTTGATTTCTCAGGTATTGCTTAAATTATACGTGGAAGTATACGGTATATATATATATATATATATATATATATATATATATATATATATATATATATATATATATATACACGAAATATTGTGTATTTATATGAAATTCAAAAAAATAGTACTAAATACTATTTTCCGATTGCCAATTTACAAGTTTATGATGAGAACTTTAACACGCACATACATACGCTCGCGCACGTGTGTGTGTGTGTGTGTGTGTTGTGTGTGTGTGTGTGAAATGAAGAAGAAGCGTAAAATCTGTGTTCTGCTCACCATTATTTCAAATACGTGCTGGAGTTGCTTGCTCTGTAAGGATGGACTTTAATATCCCAAAATTAAGGGTCTGATATGAAGCGAGATGTCTGTCCTTGTCCTATCTAGGACTTGACTTATATATTTCACACGTCAAGCAACAGTCAGTAATAGTGCTCTACGGCGGACATTCGTGCAAATAGCGTGGTAATAGAAGTGATATTTTATTCAGTGCCGATCCGTGCAAATAGCACCATGAAGAAAGACATGCAACTAGATAATGAAATGACGGTTGGTGGAAGCGTTGCAAATCAGGAAGAAGCGCAATGGATAATACGAGAAGATAAATAATAAGGCAAAAATATTGTGATATTAAGTGTTACAAAAAGTTTATATTCATTCATTTGTCCATATATGATAGATAATAACAGTCTGTTTGTTATGCTTAAATACGTACAGATCTTACGATAACAGAGCGATAGATTAGGCAAAATAACAGACCAGCAAAGGCATGTATATATATACAGACTTATATACTGATACATCGAGAGATAGAGAGATAGTGAGTTAGATAAATTATGAGTGGGTGGTCGTGATTGGGTGATCGTACATGAGAAATATCGATAGATGGATAGATAGAGATAGATGCTTTATATATATATATATATATATATATATATATATATATATATATATATATATATATATATATATATATATATGGTCAGATGGATTAGTGGCATATATATATATATATATATATATATATATATATATATATATATAATTATATATATATGGTCAGATAGATAGTGGCATATATATATATATATATATATATATATATATATATATATGTTTTGCCCTTAATATATATCATACAATTATCTCATTCAATTAACTCTATCATACATTATATATTGGGACCAAATTCTTAAAGTTTTCCTTTCCTTCTTAAATAAAATTATTTTTTCCGGTAATAGAGTTTAGTAATATACTTAATTAAATTTGTGTTTTCAATTATTTTCATTATTATTTCACTTAACCTAAGAAATTGAAATAATTTGAACTAACTTTATTTTATGTCAAATAAAAAATTTCAAAGACTTGCTATTATTAATGAAGATTAAAATTCTAGAAAATACGCTCCTGATTATTTTCCTCAATCTAATATGGGATAAATAAATATAAGCACTTTACTGCCATCCATAGATTTGTTGTGTATAACACTGCAACTGATAACTATTTTATATTTAGTATTGTTTAATTATTTTTATTGTTTCTGTCATGTCCTTTTTAGAACGAAGGTGATAACTATTATCCAATTTCTTGGTTTTATTTCCTCTACCTAAAATTCAAACTTTTAAATTTGTCTTTTTTTCCATTAAATCAAAATCTTTAAATTGGTCACATATTTTTTCACACTGCTTCTCTTAACTGTAAGTTTTAAATTATCTAAGCCATTTCTCAGATCCTTATATAAGTTTCAGTGTACTTTATATTATCATATAACTTTCACATATTCTCTGAATATTATTCAAAGCATTTATCCGTATATACGAATCATTGCGGTTGTGAGTTTCATTCACAAACATATATGGAATTAGAAATCTCTGTTTATTTCTAACAATATTTTCCTATCATCTAAACAATTACTGATATCAGTCTTCTTTGTTACGTGCCATTTTCGAAAAAGAAGCTGTTTCATATATCTTACTGTTTCTGTCACCTTCTTTGAGGTAGTTTTTCTGAATATAAGAATATGCGTAATATTGCATACTTGATTAAGGGAGTGATTTACACTATATATACGAGATTTATAAAGTAGCTGCGTGTGTATTAATATATTTGCGTTATTTTTCTGTCCACCAATGCATTTATATATCTGTATAGATCTATATGTATGTTTTATACAGTTGTAGTTTTTATTATTAAAGCCGCTGAATAATAGATGTGATTCGAATTAAAATGTTATTTCGCTGGATTTTCTTTAAAGCTGCAAAAGGCAGCAATATAAATTTAAGACATACCAAACCTAATATCCCATTAGTATAGAATTAGTGGAAGTCTCTTGAAGAATGCTGATATAGTCAGCTATTCCTTTTTGTTGACTCACTGTAATATGCAACTAATTTCATATTCCTACCTATAAATATATGAACTTCATTTCCGTATATACTGACACATTATTTCCACCTTATTTTCAGTACATACAATTCAATAATGACGGAAGTTAGAGAATTATTATGAGGAAAACATTACTTTCTTCATAATTACTATTATTGACTATGCAAGCCTTTTAATAAAATCCTACAGACACAGTGGTATCGCATTTCTTTATCGAAACGTAGTAAGACCTTTTGTCGCATCCAGTGTTTAATCTTTGCAAGTGTTACGCAAGCATTGATTGTTGAAAGTATTTTGCACAGATAATTTTCAAGAATTTCTTTATATGCAGTTTCATATCAGAATACTGTCACAGCGTTACTGACTTAAATAAGAAATAACTTATTAGCAAGCTCTTTTACAGTCTATTACCATTTACCATAACAACAACAGATAAGTCTCATGTTGTGACATGAAGCAAGTAATTGGAAGACAAACCATCTGGAGAGACTCTCTTGCCTACCTATATTTTTGCATTATATCTGCACATAAACACTTCACTCTGAACGACGATGTTGTTCAGCAAACAAAAACAAAACAAAAAAAAACACCATCTCATTAAAATTGGATGTTGTCCAAGAATTAAAGGCAAGCTAGCTCAAAGCTGACTTGATAAAATCAGCGTAGATAAATCAAATGGAAAACCATCTCTATACCACCCACCTCAACAATAAACTTAACCATGTACAACTCAGACATAATTGTGTTAAGTAGGTCAAATCCATTTGAACTTGCAGTTCGCCTGGTGGTGTGAGATACATCGGTCAGGGATTGCCTGACTGTCATTCAATGACTATGTTAAAGATAAAATCATAATTGAAACAGACTGTGGGAATACGCTGAGTTCGAAGGCCTACAACAAGAATATGAAAGACTGAATATCAAAGATTTCGTTCCATATGTAACGAAACGGATAAAACAATAAAAGTTGTATATGAATGACCATACAAACATATACCGAGGCGGAGTAAAGAAATGAAACATCATTTTGATTAATATGATATAAATGCAAATAGAACATAATAGTGGAAACCCATACGTAATAAAATAATAATAGGTAAATATCATAAAACAAAAGAAAATAGAAACCACAAGAATTTATCAAAACTTTATTAATCTTAAATGTGAATTTAGAAAAGGAAATTAAATATGAACTTCGATCACGGAATGAACATGGAGTATATGATTTTATTGCTGTCAGTAAATGTCCAAGTAATATTTAGCGCCAGATTGAGGGACATCCAATTTGAGGATACCGGAAAAATTGAATAGGTGACAAATTTTGAAACAAAATTGATTTATAAATATGTTAGAAATCATTCTAACACTGGTTGTAAGACAGGTACTCTCCAATTCATATGCAAACAAAAATAATTTCTATATTTTAATAATAAATCAATCAAAACAACTGACTCAACTGCAAATAGAAAACAGTCTGAGGAACTTCAATTACTAATAAGCATATGGAGTCTCATTACAGAGTAAATATACATTTTAGATGAGGCCAAAAGCTTAAAGTGATACCAATTAATAGGAGCACTATTAAGAAGATAAAAAAACTATTCAATCCTAAGATAAGTTAAAATAAAAATTAAATTACGTTTGAAATTCCTCACTTTAGACAAGAGGGAGAGTAGCTAATATTTATTAAGTTAAATTAGTGACAAAGTAATTCAGAAATAAATATAAGCAAGCAAATATGAATGGATCAATGAGAAATTTATTGATATTGAAAAACTGCCGAATCAAGAAGGTGCACGCATGCAAAATAAATCATTATAAATAGCAGAAACCAAAATGTGTTCATTGACATGATACAAAATATATAAACAATAAAGAGATACGTAGAATAGAAAAAGGATGATTATATCTGAATACACATACACTAACCATGTGGTGTGATTTTATCTGGTATATAAGACACATAGAAAGTTGCGTAGTATTAAAATCTTTTTTTTTTTTACTTTTCATAATGGTCAAAAAAAAAAAGCGGTAGAAACAGAGATGAGATGGTAATAGTTATTCTGAGAGACATACAATATATTGATGAATAAAATTAATGAGACGTATGATAAATGATTGAGGCGAAGTATCAGAAATGATTCAAGTGTTAAATATTAGCGTTGCCAATGAAACTATTTGTTCATAAATATGAATGCCTTTGACAAACTAGATTGATATGCCACATATGTAAACTAGTCTTTGGGAATCAAATGAATATATCACGTAGCAGAACTATACTGGTCACATTTAACTAATTGAGTCCTTTATCAATATATTAGAATGAGTGGTCGGATTTTATGACATCAATATGAGCGGTACAAATACAAAAGCTCTATACGTATATTATATAAATTACACCAAGGTATTTTCTAGACACGACTCGAGGATCTCATTGAAATATTAGGATTGCTTCAAGCAGTTAGTTAACTTTAATGGGAATGAATAGTTTGCATGCGGATACTGAGTGTAGTGAATATATACAAGCAGGCACAAACATACATTCGATGTGTTTCACCTCCGTGTTTATTTAGCCTGTGTAAAGAATCGATTATAAACGGGGCTAGATTTCCGTCCAGAATTTATTATCAGTGGATGTAAATTTAACAAGAAGCGTTATGCAAATGCTGTGTTGAATGCAGTTTTAGAATAGAAAACAAAAGATTAGTCATTGTGTTCATGGAAAGTAAGAACTAAGTATTTACTGTAAGGAGACATAAGTTATACTTGTTTGGAAAAGTGATAGCCTAAGATGCCAATCAGGTATTGGGAAGGTTAAACATATGAAAGATGGATAATTTAAATATCTGGGCAATGTAGTACTAGATGATAGAATGTGTAATATAAAAGAAGTGATCAAAAATACTGAAATAATGGCTTTGGGATAATGAGCTATGTACAAAGAATAATGCCATTGCTATCTCGGATTCAGTCCCTTTCTCAACGCTGTAATGTACCATCCGTGTGTTTTTATATGAATACATTTATAGCAATTGTTCTGACGAAATTTTCTCTTTGGCATCTATATTCTATGAAGTTAAAGATTTCGTCATTTTACAATTTTATGCTCACAGTTTCTTTTTTCGCAATTCTAACTCGTCGAAATATCTCCCGGATTCTTGTTTTAAGACAACTTTAATTTTCAAAACTTTAAATGCAATATCAATGGTTATCATCACTTTCTTAATTTGATAATGTTTTTCATTTTCTTATATTCTTTTCTGCGTCTTAGTGGCTTTGTTTCTAATTTCTTATATGGCAGTTAATGCGGGAACCTTTAATCGCCGATGAAAAAATCTTGATTCGACATGTGTGGTTCTACCAATCAACGTTGAAAATATCATAGAGGATCTGTGAGCCGTGGCATTAAAAGGACTGATGCTAACAATCAGAATGTCCAGAGATTTCCGAAATTATACACTCTGACAGAATTTATCATTCGCAAGATATACTGAAAGCAATCCTGTAACCTATTTGATGTGCCTGTGTAAAACGTCGAAGAAAGACAACAAGCATAGTCTGAGGTAAAGAGAGACGAAGGATCCAGATCAAATGAAGACAGTAATTTGTGGAGAGTCATTACCATCCAAGCCTTAAAAGACATGGCGTATAAAGAAAAAATTGCCCAATGTTAAAATAGCATGAGAGGAAATAACAACAAATAATTTTGGTACAATGAGAAAAATGCATTGAAATAATAACAACGCTAATTTAAATTTTAAGCAAGAACAATATATTGACCAGTCAGAAAATATCTCAGAAAGAATTAGCTATCGCAAATCTAATCAATGATGCAAAATATTAGAAACATGGACTTGAGAATCAATGGAAACTCACTAACAAATTTAAGAAAATATCTCAAAGAGAAAGCAGTACGTTTAATGAAAGAATATTTTAAAATGATAACTAAATTAAAATTTAATGATTTTGTTTTTCGTATATATAGATACTATATTTATACTGAATAGATATTCTGGGTAATTATTTTTTTATTTAAGTTTTACATTCTTATGGAAATATTAAACCAAAAAGAAGTTGCAGAATGCGCGCCTCTGTCAGGATGGGAGGAGATTGGTCAGAATGGCACGTAGCGTCGTATACAGGAAGCGATGCTTTAGTTTAAGTTTTGGGTTTAAGACTTGGTCTAAGTTTATGATATAAGCCCAAAACGGCGTGAAGTCGTCAGAGAGTCATGTACGCTTTCCAGGATTTGAAAATATATGAAGGTTGAGGCCGCACCTTGAGGGACACTAAATTAACGGGTGATATTCTGCAATCCGATGCCTCTTAGAATCCATACTAATACGTTTGTCCCTCTCGGGTAAATCCCGGGGTGGTCTGAAGCAGAGATTTTGAATGCAGCAAGCGATATCGAAAATATAGTAGAGAGAAGATATTGTGCCTAATGCTGTGGGCACTAATATATATGCATTTTAAAATATTGTTTTACCTAAGACTTACCAAAATCAAAGCAACATTAATCAAAAAGTACATACGAACAAATACTCATTCAAAACCAGCAAATTTCATATTCTCTCCAATGTCATAAGAAATAAAATTAACAAATTTTTCCAAAACCTACCATAGTATTCCTGTAGAAGAGAATTTTGATTCATCAATACATGTAAAAAATTTGAGAAAGAAGGTAATATTCAGGCAAAAAAATTATTTGGAAAATTTAACCATTGAACATAATTTTATAATACAAATTTTAGAACGTTTTACAAAATCAATTAAGGCACAATTGATGAAGCATGTAGATTCTCAAGGGTATCATCTCCCAATGTAACATATTAAAAAAATAAATGATTTAAATACATGGAATATAGGGGTAATCAAATATGTGTGTAGCTTAGCTTTTGCAAATATTTATCAATAAAATTTAAGTTCGCATACCTCAGATTCCAGAAGGATGTATTTATCAGTAGGTATATTAAGGATAAATATCCTGAACATCAAATACCTCAATGCTGATAGAAGTGTAACTAAATTTATTTTGTAAAAGATAATAAACAAGAATTCTGACATTATATGATGCGCCATTGGCAGGGTGGTGCATCGCGAGAACAATAGAATTTGCAATCCTATTAAAATTACGGTCAAGGATGATGCGTACAATTCACATTAAAGTCAATATGAAAGGAATGAATAAAATTTCCTCTCATCGAACCAGCTATGCTTAGAATAGCAGGAATTATAAGAGACATTATTCTTGCGCGATAATTCGGTCCAGAAGGTTAGCTCTTATATCAATATCAGATTTAGCATTTGCCACCTACAGACTATGGTTAAAACCAGTATATATATATATATATATATATATATATATATATATAGATAGATAGATAGATAGATAGATATAGATATAGATATATATTCCATATATATTATATATATTATATATATTCCAATATATATATATATATATATATTCCAATATATATATATATATATATTCCAATATATATATATATATATATATATATATATATATATATATATATATATATATATATATATTAAGTAGTAAAGTAGTACATATAGGCATACCTGGAACTGGAAACACCAGCTAGTGGAAGTATAGTCGCACGCCAAAACATAGGTACACGTATCTGCACTAATTCATACATATCTTTGCTCTGAGCACTATTACGTTTACACCTCATGCATATATTTACGATTATTTATTTGCTTGCATACATATGCACACTACCACACGCCTTCTTATATTTGGCTGTTTTATTTATCGATTCTACAAATATATATATATATATATATATGCGTTCTCTAACAAGAATCGAATCTGTGTCCTATACAGAACCTAAATTTGATGTGCTATACAACTTAGCTACAGAGAAGAGTCTGATTAGCAAATTCCAAATTAATTTGCAACATTTTTATCAATTCTGGTTACCGTCCTTACATCGCGCACTCTAACAAGGTTCACTGGTTAATTATGTAATAATTATCAACAGAGCCCGTTCACACGGCTTCCAAAAATCACCATCGAACGTTCATATTTACATTAATCTACCCCATTCGCCACTGAGGATGTTCTCGGACTGGTTCGAAATTCCGGCGCCTACGCAGATGTATTTCAACTTAACATCAAGAAGATAATTAGAAATGTAGAATAGTTTATTATAAAATAAATAGACATAATATATCTATATTATTCAATGTAACATGCTTGAATGAAGATTTGCTGCTTAAATGTTCATATTTTGAATACACTCACACATATATCTATATATGTAGAATATGTATGTATATATGTGTAAGTGTTTGTGTGTGTCAGGCGCAGACATGTATACATGTGTTCGAGTATGTATACATACAGAGTTGTGGTTGTTTCCGTGTTAAGATAGGTTAGGGAAGTTCTTTCCGCGGGGTGTGGGTTGGGGCGTCCTTGTCATCAACAAAAACTTCATTTCAATCTTTAAAAGGAATCCTCTGAAACAATCCAAATGTTCCAAAAATTCCCGAACAAATCTACGGCCACTTTCCTACAATTTGATAAAATCGACTTCTCCACTTCCATCTCTGAAGAATTACTAATTTATAGCATAAATTTCGCGAGAAACTACATTGACATCACGGATGATGTAATAAGTAATATAATAGCATTCAAAAGATCAGTACTAGTGTGCAATAACTCAATTTGGATAAAAAAAAAAACAACGAAAACTTCGATGTTCATTGTGTACATTTGACTCTGCCCAAATAGCAGACCTGAAGGGCATATATATATATATATATATATATATATATATATATATATATATATATATATATATATATTGAACACTCTAGTTAGAATTGTTAACGACAACTAACTTGGCCTATAACGAAACGATTGTTCCAAATATTTTTCGTTCTTTAACCATAAAACTGTACAAAATTATTAAATATTTCAAGATTTTATGTTTCAAGATAGCTATGTCTTCTAAATTAACAAATAGTCAAATTTATTCATATCACTCTTAACCTTTCCAATAACACATTTAAACCCATCCAAAAAGAAGATCAAAACACCATCTACATTAATGTCCAATCTAACAACCCGAAGTCAAGTATAGAACATATACCTAAAACAGTCAACAATAGAATAAACAGGTTACACTCTAACAAATAAATTATTAGTGAGAGTAAGTTTATATGTAACCAAGCACTAAGAAATAACAAGTTTAATGAAACATTATACTACGAACACGAGCCTAAGAAGCTAAATTATAAAAACTCTAAAAACCGAAAAAGAAAAGTCGTATGGTGCAATTAGGCTACTGCAAACTTTCCATTTATCGAGGTCATTTTTATGACAAGAATATTTTATCAAAACTTTTAATAGAAATTCACTTAAAATTAGTTATTCATGTGTTAAATATGTGGAGAAAATCATCAAACTACTAAATACATTTAATAACAGGGAAGTATCAGATATTAACGCCACATGCTATTGCAGCAGGATATCTGAGTGTCTTGGAAGTAAATGCACGTCAAAAAGACTGTATATGAAGCAACAATTTCCCCTGAAGACAATGTACACCTGAAGAAGTCATGTACTGGAATATCTATGGGAAAATGGAAGCAACGCTTATATAATCAAGGACACTCCTTCAGTAATAGAAAAATAGAAAGGTACCATTCTTCGTGGATTATATATATTCCTGTCTGTATCTATTAGGTTGGTGCAAACATAATTACGTAATAATGTCGTTTTTTGACGTTAAAAATACGTTAAAAAACGACATTATTACGTCATTATTTTTGCACCAACCTAATATATTGCTCTAATGTTATAGTATATGTTCACATATAAATATTTATTACAATCTGACATTTATGCTTGTAATGTATGTCTCCATCTGTCTGTCTGTCTATCTGTCTGTCTCTCTCTCTCTCGCTATATATATATATATATATATATATATATATATATATATATATATATATATATATACACGTTTCATTAGATAATATAGACAAGTGTTGTCTATTTATTTTATGTAAATGGTTTTCGTAACTTCTGATAAGTTTAATAACATTATCGTTGAAAGAAGAAAGAAATTCACTATAGTGATCCATATTTTTTAAATACAATCTAAGCTTTCGGCTTACTTAAGCCATTATCAAAGATGTCAATTAAAACATATAATTGTAATTGACATCTTTGATAATGGCTTAAGTAAGCCGAAAGCATAGATTGTATTGAAAAAATATGGATCACTATTGTGAATTTCTTTTTTCTTTAAACGATAATGTTATTAAATTTATCAGAAGTTACGAAAAAAAATTATATAAAATAAATAGACAAAACTTGTCTATATTATTTAATGAAACGTGTATGAATGAAAAGATGCTGCCTAAATACACACAATATATATATATATATATATATATATATATATATATATATTGGAATATATAGAATATATATGTGTGTGTGCGTGTGTGTACGTGTGTGTGTTTGTCTGTGCTTTGTAATATATATGGTAAATGAATATGGATTTCGTTGTGGAATAATGTGTATATGTGAGAATATGTATGTATTAGGTTGGGGCAAAAATAATGTCGTTTTTCTTTTGAAGTTGAACGTCAAAAAACGACATAATTTTGCAACAACATAATATATGCGCGTGTGTGTTTGTGTATGGGCATATTTTGACTTTCTTGATACACGTTGATGCGTTTGCGAGAATATTGTGTTTACTTAGAGATACATAAACCTGTTATATGTGATTATACTATATATATATATATATATATATATATATATATATATATATATATATATATATATATATATATATATATGTGAATGTGCGAATATATGCTACTGAAATTATTGTCAACCATATAATGCATTTATTATATTGTTTACTTCTTTATGCTAGTGACATTTCCATTATGACTATTCTTTTTGCATTGTAAGTATTATGGGTTAAAAATATTTATGTGTGTATATATGCATGTTTTAACCATAGTAGATGTTACGCGGCAATGGGGTTAATTCAGATCTCTTATGTATTTTAATTTAAAAGTATTGGATAATTATATAAAAAGCTGATGAAAATTGTTTCGCTAATTTCGAAATCTTTAAAAATATTCCCTTTTAATATTATTTTTAAGTAATTTTTTTTAATGAAATATATCAGCACTGGAATTTTCGCTGTTGACAGAAGCAGACGAGATTGTATCCAAAATTACTGAACTCACTAAGCTTTATACCCGTTCACATTTCTCATATGACATAATAAGGTTCAATCTGAGGTCAGTACATCAAAATGGGTCAACATTCTCTGTTTTTCCCATCTCTAAATAAGATAGCAATTTTAATCCAGAGTATTGTTTTTCCATTTCATTTGTGATGTTGTTGTTGGTCTTCAAGATTGAGAGCTGCTTTTTAGAGCGCTCATTAAATAAAAATAATTATCTTTGCGATTTTTAGTGTTCGATATTCTTTAATTATATATATATATATATATATATATATATATATATATATATATATATATATATATATATATATATATATATATATATATAGGGATTTATCTCAAATCCTAAACAATATTCTGAATTTTATAGACGGAAAGTCGTTGCCCTTGTTGAATTCTCGTGTTTTACACAAGTCCAATTGTTAAACATTTATCATTAAGAATTATAGGCTAATTTAACGCATTCTCTTATATCTAATATACGTCAATTGTTTACTATTTGTACATTTCTTGTGTCTAATTTCAGTGTAGTTGCTTGTCACTGAATTGTTCTTAAACATTCTGCAGATATTGAATTTTTCTCTTCATATGTCAGGTTATTACATCTGTAATTTCACTTGGTTAGTTTCTTCTTGTTTGAAATATCAATGAGATTATTTTTTCTTCCCATACGTATGTTTCTCGGTTATTTTTATCAATTAATTTCTTCTAAAGATTTATAATAGTGAAATATTTCTGAGCCTGTCTCTATTCCCAGTCTTCTTATCGTACGTCGCTCAAACAAACAGTATTTTGAAAATTTGTTGTGGACTACAAAATGGACAATTTCCGACAGGTTTCAATATATTTTATTGTTTTACCTTATTTATATAGACACACATATATAAGTAAATACTCTGTTTAAATGTAAATAACGTATAACAATAAATATATTAAAATAATTGTCGAAATTGTTCATTTCCTAGTGTGTGACGTCATTTGTTTAAGTTTAGATACGCTTCGAGTCGATATAATCATCCGAGGGAAAATCATGGAAGATTGTAGTATAAAAAAGTAAAATCGAACTTGCTAACCAGACACCCCTCTGTAGCTAAAATGGTATAGTATATATATAACGTTTCCATGTAGGCTACAGCTTCGATTCCTTTCGGAGGACATATTTTCTATGAAAATTTCTCGGACGTTCAGGCCGATAAATTTTGTTAATACTGTTTATTATAAACAGAATATTTATTTATGTATTCATGTCTATATAAATAAGGTATAACATTAAAATAAATTATTTTCATATATTTTGTGTTTTCGCCGTGTTTCTGCCTTGTAACATTCCTCTTTACATAAACTCATTATTAGAATGAGTGTGAGACGTTATTTTATTTCATTGTGTTTGTTTACACAAAGTTCTTCTACATGACGTTTTATTTGGTCATATTTCCTTCTTTCATTCTTTATGCCGAACATTGCTCATTTGTCTATTCGAACTCCAAAAACAATCTTCTCAGTAAAGATGCCAATTTAAGGCAAACGTATGTATTTTGTGAAAACTTCTAAGATATTCATATGACCTAATTAGGTAGGATAATTTCCGTTATTTTGTAAATTTATATCATCCGTTAATCTTATTGAAGATATTACTGAGTTGTTTGACTTTTATAATGATGTATAAATACTTATATTTGTTTTAGAAAATAAGCTTTCTTACAGTAACATCTTAAATTTTCCTGCAATTCATTCTGACATATTTTACAGTAGTGTTCACACTGTACAAAACCCACTGGAGTTAAAGCGTCACGTTAAGTAGTAGTTTATAGATATATAAGGGAAAGATAACGGTTAACTTTAGACTTGAACAGGTTATGATTGTAATAATCGGGGAAACACCTACTTGGGAGCTTGTTCTCTAGAGCACTGGTTCACGGGATGAAGCCATTTGAGTGGAACGTACTTCAAAGGATGAAATAGGGAGGGAATGTTGGTGAGTTGCTATTGCGTGTCATGGACGTCCGACCCAAGTAATGTAAATCGTCCGAGCACTTTCAATGATAGTAGTGACAGAGCAGTGATAGACTCGTCACAGCCCGACTCTCAGAAATAGCTTTGGGGAAGGAAAATAATTATTTTCCAACTAGTTCTCAGATATGCTTTTAAACTGTATCAAATCTGGGATGAGATATCTGGGCAGCTCTCGCCCATATGTGGCATCGGCACTCCATTTTCTTTCTTTTATAAAAGTAGAGGATAGTACGAAGAATCAGTTGCTTCATCACACATTCAACTTTGGCGATGAATATTATTTAGGAGTTTCAATTGATGTCGCGTTTGAGTTTTAGGTCCAGTATCCTTTCAGGGGCCTCCTCCTGGGCACATTCATTCATAGTGACTGGCGGCAGTTTGGGGTCTTTTAGAGGCATTAAATTTAACCAGCGTGTTCTTCTCTACTTGGAAGTTTCTGTTAGGTCGGAAGAGAGGTCAGCTGCCAATCTATGATTGTCAAGATATTTAGAGGTGTGCCCGTATACTGTCGTCGTAATATCGACATAGATGTTTACAAATGATCGATGTATATTCTTAGGTAGATTATTTAGGTAAATCAGAAAGTGTGTTGACCCGAGAAGTGACACATGAAGGACGCCTGCGTAGACTGTCAGACGAAGTTTTTAGTAATGTGTAAGCTGTATTTGATAGCATTTTTGGTTATTCTTTAAGACACAAGATTTCAGGGATCTGTTCAATGAATGCTATCAGTCTTCCAATCAAATTAAGGGCCCCAACTACAATTATTCATGTCCGATAAATTTTCAGATTTCTCCTTTAAAATCTTCGTATTTTGATAGTTTCTTTTTAAAAGATTTTCAAAGATACATTACAGTCTGTAGAAACAGTCATGTCAGTAAGAAAATAAATTTTGTTTTTGTGGTCGTTGATCCTTGTTTGGGAGATTAGCTTTGTTAGTTCTGTCTGTGTGCACTGTTAAGTGCAATATGATTCTTACCGACTATGGGTGGTGTTCATTCCAATTGCTTGCATATAGAAGTTGCAGCTTTTCCAATGTAAACATTGGCCAATCCTGTCATATCGAGTTTATATTAGGTGGGTGCCAATACCCTGCAATCTGATACAACATGATCAATAGTTTCTGGATATTCATCATAGAAGCTGTATTTGGGCTCAGTATAATCTTTTAGTATATTTGATTAATAATTTCTAATGAACAAATATTAGCAGCAATGATAAAACCTTCAGTTTCAACATTTAATCCTACGCCACACAACCACTAATGGTTATTCAGTTTTTCTACATCCGCCTCTTTGGCACATGAAGTGTATTGGCCATGAATACATTTAGTCTATTCTATTTGGTTTGTTTGTATTTGTGTTGAGCAGCATCAAGATTTCACTTAAATGTCACTGTGACTCTTACATACTTGAAACTTAAAGAAAAGCTCAGGAAAAAACATCAAAATGAACGGCTATAATGCCACCACACTTTTCTCACTCAAGAACAGGTACACAAGCATCAGATCCTCGGAGACATTAACGAACAGTTTAAGGTAATGTAAGTGATATGTAAACGGGATATTCATTACAACAGATCGGAATTTTACAAAATGCCTGCATTAAAGATTAGAATTCATGAACAACATACCGGGTATATTGCACACGTATTTATTTTAATATTATAATTATTATTATAGTGGTGGTGATGATGATGTTAAACAAATATTACCCACTGTTTAAACGTATTAGGTTTACCGGTGATACCTGCAGCACACATGGGACAAACAGAAAAGTAATGAGAGATATAACGTGATAATTAATAACTGTAAACTAGCTAAAAAAATTTCAATAAACAGGTGAATAACATGCTGTAGACGAAGGCTAGTGAAAGTGTGCAACGCATTGCCAGTAGCAGCACTCAGCTGCGCAAAAACGCAGGGAAACTCACATTACACTGCGTATTATGTCGGAAATAGGACCACCAGTGCGCAGATAAGGGGTACGAGCATTTCACAGAGAATTATCAAGTAAAACTCGTTTGGGATATGAAAATATTGACAGACAGGCGTTACATCAATGGTCATGGCATCACACTTGTGTATATTAACAGAATTAATTGTCGTTGCGGTGCCTTGGTATATGTCCTTCGTGACGGCGGGGCATGTGAAAATATAGGAACCAAGACTTGGCAACATTACTTTAGTAAATGGTGCATTCAATGTTATCCACATGAATCTATCTGCCACGCAAAACACCATGGGAATACCTGACAACATTTGAAGTACACACGTGACACCGGAATTGGGAACAATTCATGTACTAAGTAATGTGTCCTGTCGAAGCAGTAAGTAAGCGATGAGATCTGACTATCATCAACTGGCACGAAACAAAAAACAAACTATGAATCTTAGAGCACCGATATTAATAATTGTACTACTACCAATAATAATAATGAGGATGATAATAATAACATTTGAAGTAGTAGCAGGATTAGCAGCAGTAGTAGTAGTAGTAATTTCCCCCTATTCCATGTGAGTATTATCTGCAGTGAATATATATTCACATACAATGTATGCACTGGTAAATGTTTGACAGAATTGTTCAATATTGTAAACTCTTTCTAAAAATTTCGTTGTAGAAAGTATAAATGCTACTGTGTATCAAAGCAATTTCGCATCTAATCAATGTATTTATGGATTATTTTTGTCGTTCAATTAGTAAGAAGAAACATTTCTCTCAATAATGCCATATTTAAATTTTATTTGCAAAATCACTACTCATTTTTTTATTTTAAATTTCTACGTGTTACAATTATTCAGCCTGATTGAAACTATTAAGTAACTGAAGAAATATTCTTCATTCCAAAATTGTATCTTTTTCCCCAATAGATAACTTTCATTTTACTTTTTCTCATTTTTTAAATGATTTAACCGAATTATTTGCTTAGGTCCCACCATATATAATTTTCCTAGAATTGTGACATAATTCAGATTTGAAATTTAATTATCCAGGGTAATTTAAATATGTAGAAAAATAAGTATGACTAGGAAATGTAGTGAATACTTAAATACTTTACATAAATATTTACACTTATCTACTCTAGACTACCTGATGAGTATGGGACCACAGCTGTCAGCACGCTAGGCATTGCTACTGTTGTTTCCATAGTAAATTTGGTTCTTATGGGATGGAGTTGTTAAACCCATGCTTAACCGTTTTGGAATCTATACTTGTCCTTCTCATACACTGGTTATCAACCACTGGTAAAGGGCACAGTACTATTTAACTTATAGTTGCGTAAAAAATGATAGATACATACATTTCACAAACAGAATGTTTTTTGGTGAACTAATATAGGTTCTGTAAAAATCTAAAAATATGATGTATAATAATTTTAGCCATGCAGCGATATTCCCTATAAAGCATTATCTATCTATTTACTTCTCTATTATTCTATCGATCGATCGATCTATCTACATGTTATACGTAATGTCTATAACACATGTCAGTGTATATGTAAGGGATGGTTTTAAAAGAAAGAACGGAAAAACGAGCTTCCTTCACGTGAAACGATGTGAATGGAATTGACCTTTTAGGTGAAAAGGTCAGCGAATTGAAACACAATGTTAGACAGTGAGTGTGAAGAAGTCTGCAAATGGCAAGGAACCAAGAAAATAGAGGAGGTGGTGGAGGAATTGTATGTGTGTCGCTTGAGCCGCTGTTATCGAGACGGCTGACAGCGATCGATATATCTGTTCAATTACTCTAGTTTCTTTGTCTCTTTCTACCCTCTCATTTCATCATAGTTTATTTCCCGATGTATGTTTGCTAAGCTAAACATACTAATACTCAGATTCACATGTGTAAGGTAGCCGAAGAGAAATCACCCTATATAATTTATAATTTTCAAAGGGATTAGCTAATCATTTGTCGGTTGAAAGAAGACCAGATATTACCACAAAATTTAAAGAAGTAAATATATCGATGCACAATGTGTGGATTCGAATAACTGCATAAGAAAAAAAGGATATGAAGAGTAAACACCATTGAGTTTTTATATCACAGATACTTCGAAAAACTTTAAAAATATGGTTTATTAGCATTATGGATAGATTTCACATTATCTCCTGCATACGTTTCTTATTCATTTAGATTTCTTCCTTTCTTATTTTCTATTTTCTCATCATGTTCTTTAATTTTAAAGATAATTAAAACTATTTACATTATTTATATTTTTCGGACTGTAGATGTTCTCATCTTTGTTGCCATATTCACAATGTTTTGACCGTTTGACTGGCCTTTTTAAGGTGATTGGAATTCCGAGGCCAGCTAGGTATACTGTCTTAGTTCCCATGTGCCATGACTCGTCTGGATATCTCAGTATCAGTTATGTCCATTTTAACTCAACTCTACAAGTTTTTGTTCACCTCTGCTATAGCCAGATATCAAAATCACAATTCTTTGGCCAAACAGATAAAAGGGTTGATTGGCACAAAGAACTAGATTCAGCAGATGTGAACAAAAAGTTGAAAAAGCTGAGTTAAAGGGAAATAACTGATGTTCAGTTATTTTCTAAGCAGAAAGGGGCATGGCACGTGGAACTGGGACAATCTAATCGCTGGATGAAATAAAGGGTCCGGTTCAAAAATCTAATTACCTGAAGAAATACGGAGCGTACATCAGTCGAAATGTCGTGGATATAGCAACAAAGATGAAGACAAATATCCAAATAATTTAAATAATATAAATAATTACAATAATTCATCTCAGAAATATAGACAAAAAATTGTATGATATTAATAACCATGTTAATACATCCTGGTGCATTTTACTAGTTTGTCTCTCATACATAACATAGAAAGATTAGCACAGAGACATTATATATATATATATATATATATATATATATATATATATATATATATATATATATATATATATATATATATAAATCTCCAAGATCATTAGCTCTTATTTGTATGACTTTATATAGCATCCTCCATAATTTACCAAGACCTTTTCCGCTTGTCTGCGAAATATTCATGAGCGCTTCTTAAATTTAAAAAGTTTCGAAAAACTAACAAAATTTTTACTTCCGTTTATAAATAATTGTTGCAAAATGAAATCTGTACAAATTCCTTGATAAAGAGATGACGAAACGCTTCGGCGAACATAAATTTTCATTGTTTTTATACAGACATTTTTTAATAATATATTTGAAATGTTGCACACACACACACATATGTATATATATATATATATATATATATATATATATATATATATATATACACACACACACGCACACACACACATATATATATATATATATATATATATATATATATATGGTATGTACAATATTATATATGTAGACATTGAAATCAACCCAGCCTTAAGCAATTATACCCTACTTCTTGATCCATCGACTGAAGCTCGCAAGCCAGTCTTTGCGCTACTTTCTTCTCTACCTCTTCAATCTATCATCACATGAGTGAGTATAAAATTTGCCAAGTCCTCTTTCCACATTATGTGACCAAGCATTTTAACTTGTTTCTTTCTGACGTTAAAAATAACTGATTTTTTTTCCATTCTAAAACTTTGACATTGCTCACGTTTGGTCGATGGTATCATCATATTTCTACCGTAGAATCCCATTTCTGTTGTTTCCAGTCTCTTCTTCATCTGTGAGGAGATTGTCCAGTATTTATTACATATTGATATGATCTTGAAAATGCAAAGTAGAAAAACATTAATAGAAATGTCGACTGAATATTATATAGTTTACTAATATTTAAAAAAAAAATACTTTTACATCCCATAAAAAATCTTACCATATTATACGACAATATATTCTCTTGCTTCACACAGCTCTCTGAATACATACATATTTTAAAGAATATCCTGATGGCTTATTATCTAACAAAATATTATTTTTTCAATGTGACTCAAAAGTAAAAAAGTTCAGATTATATGTGCTAATCTTGTCAGCGTCCACGTTTATGAAAATCAGTTTGAATATACAATATAAATCTCTAAAAATAAGTTTATGATTTTGTTGAAGTGATTTTCAGGCAATTCACTTTCTGCAAAGTTTACGATCTTAATTTTTTTATGAAAATAGATTCGACCTCAACTAAACGTTACAACGAACATCGGTAACAAGAATAATCTGTATCAATAAGAACGGTTTACTTTTGGAATGTCGTATGATTTTTAAACTTTCAGGTGCCTTAACCCACACATTTATATACTTTTATATTGATCTGTCAGAATCTTGCTTATTCAGCGTGGATAGACATAAATCATGTGTCAAGAACATTTGTATTATACAAAAATATTACTACACTTTCCATTTCTTGTCTAGACAATGATGAAACATTCATAAATAATGTCAAAATATCTAACGTATACGAGTAAACCTATTTTGCCCAAGCAAAATTAAATAAATCCTTTGATAGATAGATAAATTTGGATTATTAAGGCAATGATCAGCGCTTTGAAAGCGGTCGATTAGTCACCCTTACTAATGGACACCGACATCAATTGATGCTTGTTTCTGCATTGCGTTGAGCCTGATTTACTTCCGCAAAATAAGAAAAAAACAAAAAAATGTATAATCTTCGAATTAAAAATGGTCTGTTGGTTTCTAGATCTCTGATTCCAAGCAAGCGTAGCTTAAAAGTTGTTGGCTAAACACTCTTACAAAAATATATCGAAATGACTAAACAAAATATTTTTCAGCGTCTACTTGCGTTGTAAAAGACACGATAAAATTAAAACTTGAAGTGGATTATACGTAAAGTCTAAATTATTTTATTTTTTTTAAATCTTTGGATATAGATGCGTTGATTAATATCAACACCCAACGATAAAAAAAAGAAAAGATTATTGGCATTTGTTGAGAATACGATATTTCGTATTAATATTATAATAAATGAACTTTGTTATAGAATATAGATATTTTCATAATTAGAATTATAGATAATTTCATGGCACACGTGTAATTACTAGTTATTTCCGCTTCTCCAAGTATGAGAGCTTAAATTTTAAAAAGTCCAAATATACGAGAATTTAACCATACATATATATTTAAAGACAAGTAGATGTAATCGATTAAAGCGATGTGAAAAATCTTGCATGCAATAATTTATCTATATTCTATATACAATATAAAACTCTGAAACTTCTCTTACTCCGTCACACCCTCTAACATAGCCATACATTGATCGATCGAAACCAGATTTTTGTGAGAATAGCAAACAGGTAAAGTGGCCCAAGGTGTAGATGGTTTTACTAGGGTGCGTAACTCAGTACAATAAATTTTCCTTAATTTGTTTGTAAAAATTAAAATTTTATTATTAAACATACAAATTACTCAAACTATTTAATAAAAAAGGTAGTAAATAAAAAAACATATACGTATTTAATAACAATGTAATATTCTTTTTACGCATATCTTTTCTTTAAAACTTTATATATACAAGAATCCATTTTCCAGTTCACCCTGCTTTTGCGAGAACAATAAAAAAAATCACAAGACCACAAGGTTCCAATAGTTGGAATTTGTTTAAAGAAATAAATAATTACGCATAGCCACTTGTATGTTGCAAGTTCAGGAGAATGAATTCCTAAGAATTTGTTTTTCACTGTTAAAAAAGACAAAAAAATGTTCTTGAAAACTTATTTATCATGCAGTCCTATAAAATTAAATTAATTTAAATTAAAGAAATTATTTTAATGGCGAAGAATGGTTGTTTTCAAACATATTTTCCAAACAAATCAGCTTATTCAAATTTCGTAGATTGACTTTTGAATTTGAACGAAACGTAGAGATTGCAAATCACCACAAGAAATGTTAACGATAATTTCAATAATACTAAATACTGTGAGGACGTAATACACACGTAACAAGTATTATTTGCCTAAAAAGTATTTTTAAAAAGTTATATATCTTATTGTTTATACAGTCATTAATGTGTAAGTATATGTAAATTCATCTGTTAGCGTGTAATTATATATGTCTTCTCATCAGTGTGCACGTTTGTGATTTAAAGCAATTGATGTAACAAGTATTAATGGTTTAAAAAGATTGTTTTAAATCTGCGACTAGCTTTTTCTTCAATATGGATGAAACCTTTCAGATATTTCTTGAGAAGCAAATGTCTACTTTGCGATGATAAACATTGTACTCACCAATACAAAAATATTATCAACTTAAAACAGAAGGCAGGGGTATATTACAAATATATTAAATAGAAAGAAATAATGCAGAATAACGAGATAATCCAAAACGTACGTTCCATTAACACCGATCAGACCACGTTTTTTGCCTGTAGCAATGAATATTCTTCCAAGTAAAACCCTTCATTTGAACGTCTCTTGGGTCTTAAATTCTTCACAGTTCACAAGTGGAACCCATATATACGATGCATAACTTATGAGGCTTGTAAAATAGTTGGTTCCTTGTACCACTGTAGTAAGTATGTGACCCTTAATATACCCAACATTTACAAGAGCCATCTAACATCGGAAATACTGCTGAATCATATGGACTGGAATTGCTCAGTCTCCTTTTTCAAGTTTGAATAGAGTTCAAAAGCGTTTACAGGTGGAAAAGAGATCATCCACATCGGAAAACTCTTGCTATCTTATCGCTATTTCCATGGCAAATGTTCAGTCGAGCTATATCCCTTAGTTCCCCGATTTCTTAATTTTGCTGCGAAGACCAGCCATTCTACGTTCACTGGGTCAAACCATCTATATACCTTTCGTATTCCATGCGTAAGAAATAAGTTCCACTAAGGAAGCTTCTTCCCAGTGACTTGTGGAACGACTCCCAAGAGGATGTTTTCTTGATTACTGCAATCATAAGCTCTTTACGTTTAACACATATCCACATAAACAATCACACTCAGGAGCCATCAGCCATGAGTCGCACTTGAGTCGTGTATAGAGTGATCATTGGTCAAAAGACAAAAATGCATGTCACTAAGCTGAAGTAATCATAAAATCTTAAATTCTCCCTTCAAATAATTATGGGTAGCTCAACTAAGTGACTTAAAGCAACACTAGATTTAAAATTAATATACATGCGGTTAATTAATAACATTTTTCCTACTACATTCTACATACTCTATATAAAATTTACCAGTCCTTCACTTACCGATCAAAGGTTAGTAACCAATTTCTATGTGCCGTGTTACTTCAGGGTGTGAGCAACCATGGCTCTTCAAAACTACATTTTCTTTTTCGCTTTAAGCATTTTTAAAGAAGACATATTCAGATGGCCAAAAGATACATTCCAAAAGCTAAGCAACGTATTAAAGACAGAAAATGTTTGTTAGAAAAAAAGAAAAAATACTGAACAGTTACGTGATATCTGTCATTCTGTATGGCAGCGAATGCAGGACAATGTCTTTAAAGATTAAGAAAAGACTTGAAACAACAAAAGTTTGGTTCTATAGAATGATACTAAGAATACCAAGGACCGAGAATGTGAGCAATGACTATATTTTTGATAAAATGGAAAGAAAAAGGAAACCCATACTTAAATTTAGGAAGAGACAGTTGAAATTTCTGTGTCACGTAATTAGGAAGGAAGGCTTTGAAAACCTGATACTGACAGGGCAGATTGATGGAAACAGTGACAGAGGAAAGCATCGCGTAACTTACTTGAAGAGCTTGAATATATGGATGGTACAACAGGGTTGGAGAGAAATATCAAAAAGACAAAAATCATTATGGCCAGGAACATGTGGAGGGCCATGATCGCCTTCGTCCTGAAGGGACATAGACTATCCCCTCTAATTTCCGTAAGCTGATAGCTACTTTTTTCCATTATTTCTCTTTCTTTCAATATGTTTTGTGAGTATCAAATTCTCCACGCCCCATTTCGTCTTAAAATATCATAGAACGTTTGAATGTTTCATTCTGTTTCTAAATGAGTGCCTGTCCTGCTATTTACCTAAAAGTAGATGATTCATTCCATTCAGTACCGCAGAAATTAAGAAATCTAGAACCAAAAGAGAAGAACGCAAACAATTATCAGTACATACATTGAGGTAATTCCATAAAAATAGACAGGAACAGAGATACGTAGTGTAAAAAGAGAAAATTAACTACAAGGGGTTAATGCATGACATAAAGGCCATGGAAAAATAAGTACAGACCGTGCGGAAAGAAAGATGAGGCGGTTATGTAAACATCCCATGTCGCGAATTGATCTGGAAAGAATATAAGAGTATATTTGATTGGGTGGAAAAGTTAATTCAATGAGAACTGTGCAAGTGACTGCAACTTGAGCATCGAGACAAATAGTTTAATTACAGCAGAATTTTCACAAGTGAAGGACACACAGATGTTAATATGGGAATCATATAATCAATGCCAGAATGTATGTTTGTTTTTTTTAAACAAATAATCTGTTCCAGCGAGTGCAGCCAGAAAAATAAAAAAGATGATTGCTACGGAATTCAACCTGCAAGTGGCAATTCTAAGAACTATGAACAGTCTAGAAGTATATGAGAAAACAAAACTGGAGTCAGCGGAATTTAAAAAAGGTTTAAAACCATCTGAAAAAAGGTTAGTATAATAAGAGCGTTGGAATATAGAGATGCAATGTTTTATCTTGATTTTTGAATCAACAGAAAATGCCATGAATATATAACAACATGATGTTTGTTGATAGTAAAATTATTGAAATTTACCTCATGTAGCATAAATCACTCATTACATCTGTTCATCGACAGACTGTATCCAAAACTTTTCAAGATACATTTAATATTTCGAGCAACTATGTTTTTCTCTAATGGCAATATCCCCAAAACTCAATCCAGTATATGCAATTTTCTTTTCATGTTTTTTAGTGTTTCAATGATCACTGGTAATGTAATTATTTTCATTTCAAGTCTTTCCAGATTTTCCAAATTTCACACTTGAAATTATTAAACATTTTTATTTGAAGTAGTATTAGTCGTAGTATATTAAAAAAAAAAAAAAAAAAAAAAAAAACATAAACTGTATCGCCGAGGAGGAACTGAAATTATTTAGAAAAGAATTCTAATCAGCTATAATACTGATTGAAATTACTCATATATCGAGAATAATTATTCTTAGAAAATGCCTCCTTATTCTATTGATTAAAACTAATATTTACAAATGGAGACACAAAACAAGCATGGTTAAAAATAGTAACGTTCTATTTCTACGTGTCATGAACATTCAGGTAGTGGGGTATTATATCTCTCCACTACTTCCTATATTTCGTAGCTCTTAGAAATATTTCTCTATCTGCTATTTTTCCGACTTGATTTGCCATCTATTTTCACAAGCTATTTATATAGTTTACTCACTGCATTTCGCTGTACATATATCCTTTATTTATGTCATCTGAATTTCAATCTTTACAATCTTTGTTTCTCAGAATTTTTACAGTCTTTTATTAGGATTTCAATTATGTGCTTCAAAAAGAAGCACATAATTGAAATCCTTCCATTTTCCTTACCATTTCATTCTTGCTTACATGATCCGTCGATGGTATTCTCAGCATTCTTCTATGGAACCAAATCTATGTTGCATTATCACTTCTCTCTACACATGAAGCAATTATCCATCATTAAATTCCATATTGGAGGGTTCATATTACACAGAAATTTCGGTCACATTATATTATTTCTAGCAAAACGTAACTATTTTATTATATTCTTTAGCTTCTGCTAGTTGTAATTATATAAAAATATTAAAAATCTACCAATAATTGTTTCGACGCCGTAATTAAGAATTTTATTCGTGTTAGAAATATTATTAATAGTGGGAATTATTGTATAAGTTGAAAAAGTGTTCTGCTTTTTGCGTAAATAAGAGAACACATATAATGCTGTCTGAATTTGAATGCAATAATCCAGTATCAAGTTATTTTTGGCTATTCCAAAGCTAATATTATTCTAAATTATCAATTTACAAAACGTCTATAAATCACATTTTATAATATCTCTGATGGCATTTAATAGAAGACAACGACAGCTTCATGAAAAAAATGATCCTTAGGTTATATAATCTGTACTTGCGTTTAAATATCATGCCAATACTATCTTTAAATCAAATAGACGTTAATCTGTATCAACAAAAGTGGACGGCACTTTTATATTTCAATAAAATTTGTAAATAAGAACACAAAAAATAAATGAAGATATTAACTCAGATATCTGCTTGTGATATTCGATAGCTTGTAAGAGAGACAATAAAAATACCTTGCTTGGGAGAGATGACACTCATGGGATGGTTTTGCAAATTACGTCCCGTAAACTGACAGA
>OZ010595.1:35580023-35587523 GCA_963932145.1 Acanthosepion lycidas | reverse complement strand
GCAACTCCGCTTGGTGTAATGGGTAGAAAACTTGTTTCGATAAATCAATAATGACCGAATAGTGAGTTCGATCCTCCCTGGGTACCCATGCATTCGGTCTTGTGCCACATCTATGCTACCTTTAGAAAAGCACCAAATTTAACACCGATATCGATCACTATTTATACTGTCTTGTGCCACCCACTTTATGCGTATATTTGCATTATTTCCTCTTTTTACAAGTATTAGTTTAAAATATTTTTGCTCATTATGTAAAATGTCCTATATTTCAGGTGCCTCTAAATATTTTAAAAGGGAATATAATTTCATGACAATGAGAAAGAACATACCCTAAAATTATCAAATATTTCTTTTGTCAGTTTAAATTTCATGCTGTCAGAGACGTGTTTACACTATTGAATAATGAATTGAATGATAGTTTAGAATTTGGCTAGTTGAGATATTGCTTGCAAGTTGAGAATGAGAATATGTCAATTTCACATATATGTAGATATATATTTTTTACAACGTTTCATTTAAATTTCAGCATTAAATTTGTAATGTAGATATTGTTGGAAAACCAAAAATGATACTTTTTCAAACAGCACCCAGCAAGAGGAATCGGGAGTTTTTGTTTATCATTGTGTACTTTCCAATGAATATATATTTAGATTCTTTCCTACTCGTGGGTTAGCTAACATCTCTGTGAAACGGACAAAAATATTTGTCTAATATTTTAAAATACCTCTTAAGATATCTGGAGTCTTTTGAAGGTAAATATGTGTACAAACGATTAGGTGTAAACGTTCCTGTTAGTAGATATAAATATTAAGTGTGCAAGTCAAGGAATACGTATGAATATTCTGAGACCAAAAGTAAGAAGAATATGTTTGATATAATAATGTTTCAAACCTGGATTGTATTCGCGATAACAATACAAAAATGCATTTTCATTCCACAGAAAATATTTTTAAAATATTATTGCCGACTAATATTTTTTATTTCGGCTCATAGATATTGATCGTTTATTGCAACATTTAAATTAGCATGTGGTTGATTTGAATGTTTTACCTCAAGCAAGGAAATAAAGCCACTAATACGCAGTATGTTACTGTGTGTTAATTAATACGAGGAAAAGTAAATATTATAAAGGAGAGAGAACAAAAAACGAACAGGAATTAAGAAAATTGCAATTAAGTTTTGAATATCAAATCTGATTTGAAAACAAAATGCCGGGAGAGATTTCTGCAAACGAGAATTGCTAGAGAAGAAAATGTTAGCATGGAAGTTCAAATTTGATCGATTCATTTCAACGGTAAAATGATAAGATCATGCCACCAATCTAGTACAGCGCTTAAACTCATAAACTAAAGGTACACTAGAGGAGTGTTCCTACGAAAAATTATCATGAAAATATTTAAAGAAAATCCACGGGTAAGTTACGTTATGGCGATGGGAAGATGACATAATCCAGATTCCTTGTTAAGACCAATAACATTTCAAATACTTATTGGTACGTTATCAGGAATATGTAAATATGTAGCAAAAGCATTAAACAAGAAGCGACAGCAATATTAAATACATGGGCGAATGGTAGATTTATAAATATGCAAAAGAGATTCTGACGCAATATTACTAGCCCTTATTTTTTATAAGCTTATGCGTGAACTCCTACGCGATGACACTGCATGATATTCACCAGTAACCGCCATTCAACTAAGCCTTATATCTACTCTTCTAGCCTTTATACAAGAAATTCAAATCATTTCGCGTATTGATAGTCGTCTAAGTAAGAAAATAAATTAAAATAATAATTGTATGTTGTGGATATCGGAGAAAATTTGAATATGACTACCTTAATTGATGACATGAAAATTCATGAAGCAAAGGATAGTTTTACAAAATATTTCGCTTTCGTTTTGCAGTTCCCAGTATGGACGCAATTAATATTAATTTTGCTTGTTTTATTGCCATTATTCTATTCTTGCTCTCATTGTTCAGTCTAAATTTTAATAAGTTTAATATTTTTACCATTAAAATATAAATGTCATAAGAAATACATCAGGCCATTTCAAAACAGTGTGAATTAATGCGTCTTGATACAATTAAAGTTCATTTAAAATCATTATTTCTAATATCTTCTATCATTGCCAATAATTAATTTCCGCTGAGGTTCAAGATTCCTAATACGATCTTTGCAAAATCATTTTCTACTAGGAAAAGTGTATAGAAAGTATAGTCCCCATGTACTGGTATTGAAAGAATACTGTACTAAGATGTGTGAGTAATTTGCAGATTAGGTAGTAATCAAATGGGACAATAACAATAGAATATAGAGGATGTGAAAGTCACTATATTCAAGAACTCATTTGAAAACATATGTTAACACGGTCCCCACACATCTATAGCTATACTGGTACTATACCACTTCCTTCATGACCTCCAGCAAAATCTTTTCAACTTGGAGAATGAAACCGAAACTGACACCGAGTATATTGCATCGCATATCTATCCAACTAAAAGGAATATATAGAGAACAATATTTCCACGAGTCCAACTGAATTTATCTACGTCATCGAATGTGATTATGGACCCTATCATTGCCTCATTCAATCTGATTTCTTTGGCGACCTATTCAATTTTGGCTTATTTATTTACACGTACAGATGGTTTCGACATACGTAGAAGTTATCCGAGATGACAGCACCAAGTAGAATTTCTTCGCCGGAACTGATTCACGCATTATTTACAGCGGAAATGTTACAAGGAAGTAATCCATGGGCTAATGCACTTCATCATGATGTATAGAACCCCATTACATCTTAAATTTTAACCTGTACATTTCCACCGCAGCTGCAAGCATCGCACACGGTATGTGCGTCGAGAAAAGAGAATCCGCCTTGCATTCGGATGCGGACAAGCCAACATCCAGGAAACGATGGTCAATAATGTTTCACACTGCGATTCCCTAAGATCGGGCGTGTCACGTGTAGGTTACTTTGGAGAGATGTTTCGGTACTCAGTGACAAACGGGTTTGCTCATATATTAGCCAGAATCTTTTTTACTTAGAATAGATAAAAGCACAAATATATTAATCTCATACTAACCATGTTTTCCTTGTGGAGAGAATTTACTAGAAACTTGATAAATAGTAGAGGAATAAACCCATATCTCATCCATTGTTTTAATATCTGTTCCAACTAAGTAGACACGTATGTTAAAGCCTCAGGTACAATTCAGAAGAGAGATCATCTCACCCTGACTTTCAACAAACGCTTCTTTTATTATATCCTCTTTTATGAAGCCTTTACCGATAATTTAATCAGTTTCCTTTAGGCAACAAAATTCGTTTAAATAGAAATAGAAATAAGTACATTTCCATTTGGTTTCTTTATTGCATAAAGCCATGACGCTCCATACAGTGGAATATATTGTAGTCAAAACATCGCCCATAAGGATTCGACACACGGCATGCCCGTCGGTGGAATTGCGCAATTCCTCTGCATGCACTGCTATGTTTATATACATCGCCTTGACATTATTTAACTTAAATTTAGCTACCATGCTGATACTCCTTATGAGATATGAGTAAGCCCGCTTTTACTAAAGATGCACCACCTAAATCTCCTACTTTAGATTGAATAGCTGCCAGCAACGTTAATCCAATTGAGTGAAGTCATTCTATTTTTCATTTTCCCCATTAGCTATTATAAAAAAAAGAACATTTCTTTAATCCTTTCACCACAAGCAAGGCAATAAAGCCACTATGATGAAAGGGACTACTTGATGTTATAGAATATGAGAAAAAAGAAACTACTAAGGAGAGAAAACAGTAAAAGGACAGGAACTAAGAAACAGAAGATAACAATAGACATTATCACTGTTAGCGTAGGACTTACAGTTACATCTAAAAATTTCCAACGTAATATAATGAGATATTGCAGCCAATTTACTACAGCGCTTTAATACATAAAGTCTAGTTATCATGGAGGAAAGGTCATCAGAACATTTACTATATGATTGCATTTATAAAAATGTACAGAGAAGCTACGTTATGGCTGTGAAACGTTGACTGAAGTCGAGATACCAGGACAGAATCAATACTTTTGCAAATTATTCTATGAATTTTGTCAATAATCTAAAGACATATAGCAGGAAAACCTGATCAGATGTGACAATAATATACAATGAATGGACGGAAGGTAGGCTCATAAATATGTAAGATAGATTATAGCGAGAAATATGTCTAGCACGACAGCGTGGAGCAACTTTATTTTTTTATCAGAACACCAAGCATTTGATTCAATATATGATTTCCACCATGTTAGAGGAAAACGTCAACCGGGGAAGGCAAAACGAGTCCCTCTCATAGAGGTTAATACACGCCATGATGATGAAAGGATATGGTAAAATAATCACCCTAATTCCTTTCCACAGTTAACAACAGAATGTATGCACGTTTTTAGATCAGTTGCAATTAGAAATTTATACTTGCATAATCTATTGTGTGACATACTACCCATTTATGAAAGTATAATTATTGATAGGAATAGAAATGTTAGATTATAAACCGTTTTTGAAGACAGATAAGGCAGGTTTTTCATGGGGGATGTTCGGATACCTAGGAGGTTGTTATCTCGAAAGGCTGGCTTTTTGCTGTTCTTTTGCTTGTTTTTTTTGTTTTCCTTTTAAGATTGTCACAGTACACATTTCTAAACTGAACCTCTTATTCATGTGTATAATTTCACTTCGTTATTTGGGTATAGACGTGTTCAGGTTTCAAAGTATAGAATTTCTACACATAAAGGATGCGATGGTTAAATTGTCTTCATTTTATATTTTAAATTTCGTGCATGCACGTTGTTTGTTATTGATTTGTAAACTGAACAGTATAGTAGGGTCAGTTGGGCGTCGTGTGTTAGAAAAAAGAGCAACATGGAGCAATTCACTTCGCCAGAAATTTGAAAATAGCACGCTGTACTTCTGGGAATTCAGTTTGGGTGTCAATCAATGCAGACGATACTGATTTAGATGAGTGTAATGGTGATTACGAAGGTATTTAGAGTGATCACTAGTGATGGTGACGTTATGCCTCAAATGATCTACCCACATGGCCTTAAACTCAACACGAAGACCTGCATTAGATGATTTGATGAGGTAGTGCTCTCGTGGATAAAGAAAGTGGATGCTAGAACATCCTATGTCTGGCAGCAGGGTTCTGCACTCTGCCACACAAGCAGAACAAACGAGTCATGGCTGTCAGAAAATGTCTGCGACCATATTTTCCAGTACATCTGACCATATAACTCCCTGGATTTCAACCCCATTTTTTATTATGTGGGAATATATTTATCGTTATACTTTTGTGCAATTGCGGTAAATATCACTGTTAAAATGACATGTCAGTATTACTTTTATTTTTGCATAATTTCGAGGTATATTGTACAATTATCATTCTTCCTCGTCTGACATAGTTTCATTCAAGTCAGTATTTAGCAAAGGAGAGATTGGTGTAGCAAGCACTATACAGATAGGTGTGATCAGTATAGAGTCAATGATTTTTCATATTCATGGCCCTTTTTTATTATTAGTAAAAAAATTCCACTCGGACAGCTTCTTCAAAAGAGCTGCTTCTTTGTAGAAACGGAGCCAATAAAATATCCAGCAATTCTAAATAGCATGTAGAACTTAGTAGGATTGTCAGAATCTTTCATGGAATGTAATTTAGTTTTTTATTAAATTATAAATTTTGCTGAGGTTTTAGAAATAACGTATATAATTGACAGATTTCATTTCAATTTTTTGCTAAATATGTATTCTATGTGTATCAGACTAACTTTCAGATTTCTGTGGCTATGTCATTATTTGATCTGTAAATGCTGATATCTCAAAAATGTCAATAATGTACATTTCCGCGTCAAATGAAGAAATTATTTGTCACAGTAGAAATATTAATTATCTATATCTATCTATCTATCTATCTATCTATCTATCTATCTCTCTCTCTCTCTCTCTCTCTCTCTATATATATATATATATATATATATATATATATATATATATATATACATATACATATATATATATATATAAATATATATATATATATATATATATATATATATATATATATATATATATATATATATATATATATATATACACGCAAATCATTTTCAGATGGAGTGAAGGAACAAAATGAATTAAATGACAAAAGGAGAAACTATACTTAACCAACGAGTTGCCCGTCTGAGTGACTTTATCAAGGCAATGTAGGATTTATCCTGTTACATGTGTTTATATACAAAAGCGAATATGTCATTGGTCAATCAAGGCTTTTAAATTTGAGAACGTTCATTAATGTTCTTCAACTGGCTGTAAGGTAAATTAAAACATGTGGAGGATACAAACTGTCATATATCAAAGTCTAGTAAGAGGTAAGCGAGTGTTGTTGAAGAAATATATATATATATATATATATATATATATATATATATATATATATATATATATATATATATATATATATATATATATATTAAATAAATATTGTTCAAATTGTGATTAGATTATGGAGTGGGAAGTATGTATGTGCTGAACATTTTCAAAAGCATGAGGTAATGGATTTACCCGTTTTCTTTTGATTTTTCAAATGTTTATATTGGAAACCTCGGTTATCAAGCACCTCCGCTATGATACGTTTGAGTTATTGCTCACTTATTTGACCGGAAATAAGTCTGGGAATTTACATGGCTCGGTTATCGAGCCAAGAAATCTGTCCGTTACGAACATTCTCTCAACGGCTCTCTTGCTGTCGCGTGATTTTCCCAAGCCAAGCTCCCACACAAAACATCACATGTATTCGTGATTGTCTACCTTTGTCCCTCTCTAAATAACCATCTCTCCTACGAGTGGATGTCAGTGGACAGATATGGAGGTGTTAGTGGAGGATCACACGGAAGACTGGACTGTGAAGATCTACCAGACGGATCAGAAACAGGCGGTATTTGTGGAAATGGCGCTCAAATGAGGATAATGGAAAGAATATGTATTTTAACCTTTGTTCAAAATTGCAGGAGGTGTAATGTTTTGTTCAAAAATATCACCCTAATAATGCTGTTGGAAGCCGTGTCGTAAATATGTTTAATGACATCGCCTTGTCACATTTCAGGCAGATTTTAGAGCGGAGACAAAAACAACCGTCAATGGAGAGTTATTTAGCGAGAAAGGAATTCAGTCAGTCTTAAGTAGATTCTGCTGTCACAAATAGGAAGAGACGGGAAATAACCCCAGAAATGATTAAACTGAATTCTTTATGGAGGGAGGAAAACCCTTCCAATTTATAACATTTCTGACTTCCCTCTCCTTATATACGCCAATTTGTGCCTTCATTCCAGGTAAAGTGATGTTAAATATTCGTTTATTCTACTTATTTGTCATTTATATTTTTTTCTTATTGTTTTCTACTTGTATAACTATAGGTATTTCGTATAAAATGTATTTTTTTATACTTTTTAGTC
>OZ010595.1:35487523-35575023 GCA_963932145.1 Acanthosepion lycidas | reverse complement strand
ACGGTGTGGAGACGATAGATAAATTTCGCTCTTCAACGATGTTAAGTACTGAGTAAAATATTCTAACCAAGATCTTAGCTAACCGTAAGCAGGTTGTCCTCTTTAATATGATTGGATCCGAACAGACAACTATCATACGAGACGTTTTATCATCGATTAAGATGAGAGTGAAGCCATGCTGATAAATTTAGTTCAGTCCAAGATATGATAGTCTTTCGTTTTCTGGAGATTTTTCTTTCAGCGACCGGCTTCGGGCCTTACATACGACTTTTGCATGCGAATCCTCGTACGCTAGTGGAAGTGAATGTGTTTCGATCGCAGCCTTTCGAATAGTCTCACTCTATTTGTCAAGTTCACTTTCACTTTTGTTTTACGTTATTGCGTTGGACGAATCCGGTCCTACGCAGAAATTCTTTAACTGGTGCTACCACATTGGCCAGGTATTCTGCATAGGCTGACGATATTTCGGTTCTTGTGTCGAGCAGAGTCGAGATTGACGAAGGCAACAAAGTACGAGATGGTCACAGGGGTCAAGATCAATCACGATGTTCGTTAGTTTGCAGTTGGTGGCGTGGAAAGGAGTTTCACTTCCTGAGTGTTTCCTCTGGCCAGGCGGGTCGATCAAGATACTTGGCGTCTGGTTCGGTCACGGTCTCTTGTTAGAAATGAATTTGTCGGAGGTGCACGAAAAGGCCGAGTCCGCAATTCGTCTTTTGTCGCAGAGTATTATTTCCTTAAAGTGGAGGGCAGAAGTATGTGGATCGCTCATCTAACCGATTCTTCTTTACCGACTCTGTGCTTCCATACTAATTTCCGTTGTGAGGGTTTGTTTCTCTTTCTTGTGGGGAGGTAAGTCCGCTGTTACTTCCACCCTTGTGAAGGCGTTCTAGGTGAGCCTAGACTTAAGCCTCGTCAACATACGTTTCGCATCGAGATCCTAGATAGAATCTGTCACGAATCGGATGAGGAGGGAGTCTTCTGGAAGGAAGAAAGGAGAAAATATACAAGTAAAATAAATTGACCTAAATTCATCCAAGTAAATAAGTAAACAAACCAATCCCAAATAAAGATAATCAATTAAAAACTGTTCCCGTCAAAATAATAGTTAGAATCAACCACAAAATTGATCAAATAGCTTTAATTAAATTCTCAAACCAAAACAAAACCGTTAAATAAGTGACATAAACAAATTTTTACTACGTTAATAAATAAATAAATAAATAAAATAAGAAACAAAAAAATTAAAAATAAAAACAAGCAATATAATTTGACCCAAATAAATAAGCAAACGACTTCCAGTAAAATAACCGCCATAATGGAATACCCACAATGCACCACTAACCCGTATATATATAAATAGCCGAGAAAAATAACGGCATATGTGGCCTGACGATTGCATATATCATGAAACAGACTATCGCCTCTAAGTGCTGACTTCTATGTTCACTTTTATATTTACACACGCTCTATCTCTGATATTCAGCACTTTATTCCATAAATATAGCACACCTTAAGACTATATTTCTTATATATATATATATATATATATATATATATATATATATATATATATATATATATATATATATATATATATATATAAAAGTGAACACTAAGATGCGATGGGATGTTTCATGTTTATTTCTATTGCGTCTAGCATGAAACGGCCTGGAATTCAATATTCACTTTTATATTTTATATTTACAGGCGCTATATCTCTGATATTGAGCACTTTATCCCATGAATATAGCAGACCTTAAATCTATATTTCCTCATATATAATAAATATATATAGGTGTGTGTCTATTTGTGTGTGTTTGTGTGTGTGCTGCTAAGTTAATATATGTATACGTATATATGCGTTTGAGTATGTGTGTGTAATGAGGCAAATATAGCTGATATTAAAAAATGTATATTTATCTAAAAATGTTTGCCATCATTCATCACTACACAGCAATGGTAATAAGTAAATTTTCATGTTTCCCTGAAGACATATTTTAGTTTAGCTCCTTGTTGAGCAGACTGCATTGGAGACAAAAAACTTCACTGAATGTAGTCTAATATTTGTGTAATTTATTTTTCTATAAAATTTGCTTTCGCCTGTTGAATGGACACATGTGCCTACAAACATGTAAACATATACAACACTTACACACACAATCACACACACACACACACACACATATATATATATATATATATATATATATATATATATATATATATATATATATATATATATATATATATATATATATATATCAGGGTAACGATAGTAAGAGTAGGTTATAATGGCTGAATGCTTAAGTGTTGGAAAGACTGGCTTTAAGGATGAGCTAACAGATTATACCGTAAATGTAATCTATTTTCCCTCTCATCGAACCTTTCACAGCCAACTTTTTCGAGTTCTCGAACTTGTCGTATTTTTAATGATATTCCATCGCCTATATTTTCTGTTCATTTGTTCCGGTTCCTTTCAATCAATCAAATGGAAAACCGTTTCATTTGTTTGCTTCAATTCTGCCTGTACCAAGTTTAGCAACGTCAACCCCTTTGGGTAGCGACAACATAAGCACACCTAAATCTAATTACACCTTTTAGATTCCTTTGGCGAAGGAGGCGAGGTAGTGCCCTTCGATTTCTTTCCGTGTTCACCGAGATATTTTTCGAAGTGCAATCACAAAAGGCTGAACGCTTAATGCACATTTATGTACGAAACTTATTCGAGTTGGCCTTTTTTATGTTTTGTTTGAATTTGGTTTCTAACATTTCTATAGCTTTTTTTTTATTATTTGTCTTTTCTTTCTGTATTGTTTATTCTAGCCTTTACTTTTCTTTCTAATTTTGCATTTTGTTTATATATTAAGCAGTTTATTTTGTTAATTCACTTTTTTTCTTATTTTCTCGATATTATTATGTTCGTTCTACTCGGATACCTTTCTTCCTTTCTCGTGCTTTATGTTTCATCATTCTTATTTATTTAGTTTTTTTTTTCCTTTCTATTAGAACTAATATCATCGTTCCGAATATCAACCTCGCGTTCTTTTGTGTAACATTCACTTTTGTACAATATTCAATTAAACATTTTTCCTTTTCCTTATGCTCTGACCATTTGAATTGATCCTTCTTTTTCTAATGTTATTTTGCTGCTTCTTTTTATTTCTTAAATCGTTACACTTGAATTTTCTTCTTAATATTCTTCATTATCATAATCTGCAATATAATTTTAATCGTCTTTTTTTTTACCTTCTTCCCTGTTTTTCTTTTATTTTTTATCATGATATTTTAGTTTTAAGCACCCCCATCTATGGTTTTGTTGTCTCTCTCTTCCTTCTACGAGAGCCTCTTGTATTCTTCATCTTCATTCTTATTCCTTCTTCTTCCATTTTAGCGTTAATTCGATCAAGTAACACAATTCCTTTTATGTCTTCCTGTCTCTGCCGAATGGTGTGTCACTAAGAGGATTATTTGTGCTTACAAAGTGACAAGTTGGGTAATGGCTCGGGAGAAATCTTTTTTTAACGTCACTCGTACAATTTACAAAACTAAAATGGAGATTGTGCTAAAAAAAGAATAATGCTGGGTGAAACTATCAATGTTTAAACGACACTACACATAAACGGATTCAGCATTTCCATTTATAATACTTTATTTTTCAATCAATCTAACAACACAAACACACACACACATATATATATATGTGTGTATATACACAGATACATAAATACATCCACATATATATACACACTCAGACACGCACATACACACACACAAAAAGACGGACACACACACACATACACACACACACACACACATATATATATATATATATATACATACATATATATATATATATATGTATATATATATATATATATATATATATATATATATATATATATATAGTGAGGCAACTGTGAACTAGTGAGATATACACACTCAGACACGCACATACACACACAGACAGACGGACACACACACACACACACACACACACACACATATATATATATATATATATATATATATATATATATATATAACAGTGAGGCAACTGTGAACTAGTGAGATAGGTGGTTAGATACATGGATTGAATACAAAAAATCAGAATGCATAATCTTCAAATACATTTTATACAACAGGAATATATTTACTTTGATGGTAACAAGTGTACCAATTTCCCAGAAATGTTTTGTTACACGCATGATGATTATAGCACACCTCCTTTAAATTTTACATCATTATTAGCCCCAACGATATCAATATTACAAAATAGGTTGAATAAGTGCGGTTAGAAGATACTTCCTTTTCTTCCACACCTTTCTACTTTTGTATATTTACAGATTTCTTTTCCTGCTATAGTTATTTCAGATTTTTTTAATTTACCCATTGTAGTCTTTATATTTTACAAAGCAAGCGTTTCAGTATATGTGAGTTGACCGGGAATTGGCATAAACCTAAAATATCATTAGTATATAAATTTATATGTTGTTGATATAGTCATAAAAATGACTAAAATAACTCTAAATGAGGGCGTTCACACGATGTTTTTTTTTAAATCACCATGAGAACGCAATCCAGGCTTGTCATTGTAATTTGCTCTTGAAGATGATCTTGGAAAAAGTAGAAAATACTTGGTTTAAAAAACGTATGGCGCCGTCCTTGATGAATTTAATCTCAACATCATAAAACTGATTAGACCGCAGGAAAGGATCAGTATAGAAATAAGAAGAAATTATATAGCTATATTATTCAACGAAATATATATATATATATATATATATATATATATATATATATATATATGTGTGTGTGTGTGTGTGTGTGTGTGAGAGAGAGAGAGAGAGTGAGGAGAAATTATTGAATTTATTATCCTTTTCATATTGAACAGCAAAAAATTCGAAAAATGCACACATCATACGGAATTGTTGATTTTCACCTGCTTTCAATCGAATGCAAACATAATCTGCCTGGCGTCAGTTCCAACCAAAGATTAAAATCTCTTCATTTCCTTAAAATTTGGTCTTTCTTATTTTTCCGATTGCATTTGTTAGTTTAACCGAGAATGGACCTTTTCACAAAACTTTTTTGTTAATGCGAGGCAAGTAAACCATCTAAAAAATGAAATCAAAATTTTTGAACGATATGACTCGTGACATCATTTGTATCTTTTTGATTTTGAGTAAAAATTTTCATTTCTTTATCAATTTTTCAGACTTCCATGTTGCTTAATCCCTCCGTCAATGGAACATTCAGTGTCTTTCTATAGAATCTCATTCCTGTTGCTCCAGTTTCTCTACACCGGTGGAAAGATTGCCCAGCATTCACTACTCTCCCAGCATAACAGTTCTGTACTCATTTGAAAACGTAATTTTCAAATGTCTTCAGCATAAATGTATATACATATCTTGACCGGATCTGAAAGAATAGAATTCTGAAGCATTATGACATTATGTCTTTAGAAATTTGCGTAAAAGACAACTTGCTGCGATATATTTGGTAGCAACCATTCCGAAATGCATTGGAATTAAGACAAGGCAGATATAAAAAAAAGGAAGTGTTTTCCCTTTTATATAACATGTACACGATTTTATTCTAGGACTGGATTGGCATTGTCAAAATTTGACCGTAGAGATAAGGAGTGACCAGTTATTTGACGTTTACTGCCTTTCATGTTCGTACGTTTTATATATAAATGCAGTACATAGGAAATGTTGAAAGGTCTCCTCCTTCTAGAATATTCTAAATATATGTTAGCAGTTTATTTATATGGGAAATTTCTGAATTATAATGCCATTATAGCAGTATTAATCTATAGTTTAATTTCTACTCTTTTTCATATATGGTTCTATCATACATCAACCAAATTAGTAAGTTTTATTGGCTACGACTATTGCCATTATCTTATTAATTACAAAAAAAAAACAAAAACTTATTTACATAGGCTGAGATGCTTGCGCATTTGTTGTATAAGATATTCATTTGTCCGTCAAATTAGATGGAATATAAGAAAAAAAATAGAAATGGCCATGAGGAAAGGATGCGTCTTCTCACCCGATCTGTTCAACCTATATGGCGAGGCAATTCTGAGAGAACTGGAAACCCTACCGGAATTTAGCATTGACGGCCACAATTTTAATAAAATGAGATACGCAGATGATACAATAGTGATAGCAGACACGTAAATGAAATTACAAAATCTCCTACAGAAGGTAGCGAAGGAAGCAAAGGAAAGTGAGAAGAATGGACTAAGTGCATGGTTGTCAGTAAGAGGATGAGCCCGAAATGCGATCTGAAGGTCAGGAACACTAGAATCAAGCAGACGCAGAAATTTAAATACCTGGGTAACCTCTTGACAGAGGACGGTAAGTGCGACACTGAGATCCGTAAGCGCATTCCAAAAGTTGGGCAGAGTACTGCGAGGCAGAAGGATATCTTTGGAAACAAAGAAAAGAATACTGAACTGTTATGTGACATCTGTCCTTTTTACGGCAACGAATGTTTGACGGTTTCCTCAAAGATGAAGAACAGACTCGAGGCGACAGATATGTTTCTACAAAGGAATGCTAAGGATATCATGGGTCGAACGTGTGAGCAACGATGAGACCTAAAAAGGTTGAAAACAAGGAGGATGTTTATACTTAATATCAAGAATAGACAGCTGAAGTTTCTGAGACTTAATGAGGAATAAAGACCTGGAGAAGCTGGCACTCACGGGTCGAATAGAGGGAAAGAGAGACATGAGAAAACTCGTATGACATACACAGCGGACTTAAACAAGTGAATGCCAGAACGTGGTCTGGGGGAGAAAGCATGAGGAAGGAACTTGTTGAAAGCTGCAAGTGATAGAGGGAGATGGAGAGTCATGATCGCCTACGTCTAGAAATGTCATGGCACACAAAAAGAGACAATATGACTAGCGATATGCGTGACTTTGTCCAGCTAAAGACTTACATTTTCTTGCACAGATGAGACAATTTTTAGCATATTTTGCAGTAGTTCTTATATTAATATCTTTTTTATGCAATTTTCGTCCGAGTAAATAATATTTTTATACACTGTACAAGTATAACTCGCGCATTTGGCAATTTTTAGCCCTACCCTACTTAGAGAGACGCGACAAAATTCATTACCCGTTAAAGCTAATTTTGTGCCAATATTCTCAAGGAAATTAATATGAAAACAGTTACTATTGTCAATCTCTCTCTCTCTCTCTCTCTCTCTCTCTTCCCCTACGGATGCCTCTCTCTCTTTCTCTCTATTTTCTTTCCTGCCGTACTTTGTTACGCTCCCTATTTCCCATCTGTTTATTTCGCTCATTCCCTCTCATCACACTGTCTCACTACTTAGCTCCCACTCCTTCTCTGCCTCCTCATTTCTCTTACTCCTTCCTTACCTCCACATCCGGTACTATATTCAACCAACTCCCCTATTTTTCATTTTTCATTTCTGTACATCCCATCCGATCTCTGTCCACACCGATCTTCTTGCAAAGACGTATCTCTCCTCGATATTACTTCCTCTATATCTCCCATCTTTCTTCCTACCACTCTTTCTCCCTCTCTGTACAACTCTCTTATCCCTCGTCTCTCTCCCTCTCGATATACATGCATGAATATATATATATATATATATATATATATATATATATATATATATATATATATATATATATATATATATATATATATATTATCTTAAATAGCCTGCCATGTATAAGTAGTTGTCGGTCTGTGTACACCAGGAAGATCATTCTTTGTTTAGAAAAGCCGCACTATATTGTATGGTGCTGATTACTTTTCTTTCTTGTCTACATACACTGCAGGCTCTTTTTAATAGATGATTATTTCTATTTATACTTCAAAGCTTTACCATTGGTATCTCTAGCACTGAGCCCCTTTTTACGTATTGCCCAGATACGTTTTTTTATTATTTTATTTAGGGCTGTTTATTTTGTTGGACTATGTACACCTGGAAGGTGATTTTTGTTTAGCATATATATATATATATATATATATATATATATATATATATATATATATATATATATATATATATATATATATATATATGCGTGGGTGAGTATGTGTCTCGAAAACACGATATTTCTGATATTCTATTAAGCATTACAGAAATAAATAGTTTCTGATGATTACAGGATGATAACACTTTCCAACACAATTGTTAAAACAAAATTTCTTCATAATGTTTTTCAGAAAAGTAAAAAAGATTGTTAATTATTATTGGCAAGATGCATTGATACATATTATAATTTCTGCACCTTCTAGTATAAATGCTCATAATTATTCAAGTAAAGCGTTGTAATTTATCAAGTACAAACTGATGTGAAACTAGCGGGAAGAACACATCCATGGGCGAATTCGTGAGGTTGGTGGACTTGAGAGATATCTGCAGTGCATGTCGAAAAACCTTTGTGGGAGCTGTATAAATTTTCGAAGTACTCCTCAAATAAATAAATAAATCATAGACGTCTTGCTGAAGAATCACGGTGTACATCCATCCATCAGTATGAAAGCATAGTAAAACAATAGGTTACCTGATCACAGAACATACACACAGCGCAGATTAGACAGAAAACTTTTGCCTCGCTGCCGTCAGTGGAGAATGAAATTTGTTACGATATCCGAAAGTGATATCTCCTTGTGTTCCGAATCTAGTACTTGATAAAAAAAATTCAGCACAGAACAACTTATTTTCCGAACTTAAAACTATTCAGCAAAACTCATAGTGACATTCTAGAGAACTTGCACCCTGAAGACACGCACAGTTAACATGATCTTCAAGAGTACATCGTTCTCAGCCAATATTAACATAAGTTTCCTCATTCGCTAGAACTTGATCACAGCTCTTTCCTGAACTGAATAATTGTACAGCGCGTTGTATTTCATGAAGTACGGTAAGATCAGTCAGTTATGTGCTATGCGTGATACACGCTTAGGCGATCATGTATCTTTTGATACAGGACTGACGAGCCAGATGTTTATTTCCGTAGTAGTTTTTCATTTCTTTCTGCAGTAGACTAGTTGCCATCCAACGGTATAGAACTCAGTCTGTCCTGCTATATGCCTATAGCTGGGTGGGGGAGGAAGAATATGGTTGGTATATTTAACAGTATCCAGTGAGTACCTCTTACTTGGAACGTCACAGAATACCATCGTTTTTTCAGCGTCTCAACAATATTTTTTATCAAATCGGTGGATACACACACACACATACACACACACACGCACACACACACACATATATATATATATATATATATATATATATATATATACACACACACACATATATACACACACACACACACATATATATATATATATATATATATATATATTTATATAACGTTATTGCTGCAGACATGAAAATTTGGCTCTAATTGATTATTTCAAGGCTTATGTATATGCCACTGTATTTAATAGAATAAATATTTCGATAGAGATGCTGACTTCTTGTGGATACATATTGGTGTGCTCGTAACAGTGGTACATGTCAGATTTTATTTGTATAGTAATACGCATGTTAGATTGGTAAATATATGCAAGTTGTCAGGAAACTCTCAAATATAGTAAGCAGTAAAAGGAAAACTGTAAAGAAAACAAAATGAAGAGACGCCAATCTTCATAATTATCTGTATCTATTAAATAGATTACTGCAACGAACCTGTGACAGATTGGTAATTGCCCTTTGCCAATTGATTCTCTTCGCATCGTCAAATTCGTCATTAACCACTATTTCTGATTGACAGTCGGTATGCTACTTAGGAAATGAAGAAAAAAACAAAACAAAACAAAACCAAACAAAAAAAAAAAACAATAAAAAACGTTACGTTTAATTTTTGCTTTGTTGTTTCTCCCGACTCGAGTAAGATGGTTCATCGTGTTACTCGAACATGTTGGATTTAACTATTTTCTCATGCGTCATAATTATGTGAATTACGCACTTGGTTTTTTTATAGCATCATTTAAATAATTTCAAGATATGAGGAAAGTCTGTATTTCTTCAATAATCTTTGATTCTTCTTTACATTGTTTCTCACCCCTTTATTTCATTGTGGTTTTCATATAGTATTATTAAAAATATCCTTTCCTTTTTCACTCTAATTTAAATTCCGTTTATGCATTTTTAAACATTTTGCTTCATATACGAGTTTAAGTTGATCAGTTTCATAAATTTTGTTCTCTATTTTTCTATTAATTTTCCCGGATATTCATTTCTTATCGTTTATACATATTGTGATCGTTATTTTCTATTGGAAATGTAATTGTAATATTTCGCAAATCTTCTTTCTTGAATGATTCTATGATTTGTTTTTTTGTGATTTTTTTACAGCTTTTCAATCAGTGCTGGTATTTTAAAGCACGAAAATATTTGAATTTCTATGGCGTTTTTTTAGATAATAATGATTTCCTAATACAAGTGCTAATTAACCCAGGTATGTGGGCATAACAGGTGGATACATACCTTTTCCTAGGTTAATTGCGCGTAAGTGAATATAACGAACCCATTTGGAATTGGAAATCGGCTTACCGATTTTGAACAAGCCGCTATCCATTACACCACTCTCACATCCAAGCTTACTACACCTGGTATTCTCAAGCGGTCATTCATCTTGGTACTGGTAAGATATACTTGTGGTTAGTCCATTATTTCCTAACAAATCAAAATAGTCAATTAATATCATTTCTTTCTGCTGCGTTATAATATTCAGTTTCTGCCAACCTCCCAATTAAATAACTTAGATAATTCACGTCGAGAAATATTTTCGATATGAAAACTGTAACTGTATATTAAGTTTATTCCAATAATTTTTTATCACGAAATGTGTTTTAAATGCAAAATTTATATCAATACATTCAAATTATATTTTCCAATTTTTCTCGGTGTTTTATGGATTAATGTATCAAAAAGATTATTGCTCAAGGGCACGAGGATCTCGTACGCTGAGCAATTTAATTGCCGAAATTTGACAATGTTTTTGCGGTTCATTTCCATTTGAGTTTTATTTTGCGAATAATTTCTCGATAAGCGCACTTTGCAGAAGCTTCTGGAGTATGCGGAAAACTGCATCTTTTATAGAGCTTATATATGGAACCATTTATACCCGGTACGCTTTTGCTCTTGCTTGCCCGAAACATTTTATACTTCACCTATTTTCATGGTCGAAATCGGGAATGCTAATTCCGATCGAGGTTTCCTGTTGATTTCACTGGTATGACACAAAATAACAACTACTCGGGTGTGAGGAAACCTTTTTTGGAATGGGCATTTGAACATTCCACTCTCTTTATACTAGAAACAATTCGTGGTAGAGAGTGTATCGGTATTAAAAAAAAACACCAAACAAATAAGAAATTATAAATAACAGAATATTATCTAACGTTTCCTCCTTTTTCCAGAAGTTTGTCTACATGAATTAAACACATTTCTTGAAATTATTAAACGTTTTCTTCGAAATTGTATATCTTAATATTTAAGAATTTATTTTTGACCATATATATATATATATATATATATATATATATATATATATATATATATATGTGGCCTGACGATTGCATATAGCATGAAACAGACTGTCGCATCTAAGTGTTGACTTCTATGTTCACTTTTATATTTACACACGCTCTATCTCTGATATTGAGCACTTTATTCCATAAATATAGCACACCTTAAGACTATATTTCTTTATATATATATATATATATATATATATATATATATATATATATATATATATATATACATATATATATATTTCAACAATTTACAATTATATATATGTATACATATATATATATATTTATATATATATATATACATATACATATATATATATATATATATATATATATATATATATATATATATATATATATATATATATAATTTCTAGTCATCTACACCTGATTTACACCTCTTACTTCTGTGAATAGTCATCTAAAACATTGTGACAATCTAACATCGGAGACTTTACACCATCGATTCAGAATCCCTGCGAAGCACTTAACTAAATTTGTTGACAAATCTCACCTCAAGAAAGAAATAATTTAAAATTCAAAATAATGATAATAAAATTAAATTCAATACAACGTGGATGCTTGATAAACAGATTCGTTACGAAGAAAATATTACAGCAGGATAGACACCAACTCATTTTTTTTCTGTTTTATTTTTTAGGGAGTCTGTTATTTTTGGTTAGTATACATTTGTAAAATTTTATGCACGAATATAATAGTGTTATTTGAAATATGAATTTTAAAGAAAATGGAAAGAAAAAAAAAACATTCATAATTAGAATTAGAAATAGGCATTTGAACAGTCTAGGGCCCATAATGAGAAAAGAGTGTTTGGAAATGTTAACGCTCACGTGACATGTTGGAGACAAAAGTGTGAGAGGAAAGCAGAAAATAACCTACTTAATGAGCTTGTGTAAATAATTCACAGAAGAAATATTAGAATATATACCAAAATGACAAACACTGTTAACGCTACAAAGTGCAGGAAATTGTGGAAAGCCATGACTACCAAGGCTCATAGAAAAAAAGAAAATGAAATACCCGTCTGAACATACGATGCCATATTTGATACTGTAGAAAAATTAGTGAAAATAATACTGCCATTTAACCGATGTCTTCTGACGATAGGGTTCCTATGGATATTAATCATAATGAAATTGTTTGTAATCTCTCGATGATTGCGCACTTGTAAGAAATCACAAATAATTATGACCGAATATTTGAGAATTCTAGTCTTGATCAACTGCTTATCATGCCAAAGAAAATAAAAAAAATTGACTAAGGTTGGCTCAGCCTATTGGCAGTATGTCTCAGTGGATATCGAAGAAGCGCATGTTTTTGAGCAGGCAACAGTATATGGCTAGCTGACTTAGCATAATCTAATCTCCTGAGGCTGACCGATGCCTACACATATTGGCATTATGTACAGAAAAAAGGATCAGATATTGTCGTTGAAAATGACTTCAAGATTATTAAGGACATAATAAGGATTATAAGGACAATCTACTGATAACAAATTCTTTGCGTTATTCATTGTATTTCCTATTAATCTTCAATAGAAATACCCGTGGATATTTCACTGTTTTCTTTGAAATCTCTGGTGAATCTTCATTGTTATTTTACTGAATGAATAAGCTCCTTTCCAGTTCCCCGACTACAAAATCACGATGGAAATTCTTATAATTACTCGTTAAATATCTTAGCGTCTAAAAATTAACAAAATATTGCAACAACAATCATAATTATGAATGCTGTGTGTTATTTCAAGAAGTAAGAAGTAATAAATGGAAATACTTGAAATTGACAACTTTTTCCGTTACACTGAAACAGACGTTAAACAAATGAGTGTTATCTTCTCTTCTATCTTACCCTGCTTTCATTTTCTCACTGAAACAATGTAGCGTTTCTGATATGTTCTTTTTATTATTTCTGCGCGTTCAAAACCGAATAGTTCGTTTTTTAAACGAGATATTAGCAGCGTGTAACGTACATGTTATCAAAGGAACTAACAGAAAGACAATTAGAATGTGATGTTGTTTAGCTTATTGTATTTTTGATACTTCTGACGATAGGGTTCCTATGGATATAAAAGATGTAATAATATTTTTGCTGTTTTTTTTTTCCATTGCAAATATTAATCTACAAGAAAATCTACGGCATGGCGCAAGATGTGTTTAACGTAAGATCATTTGAAATTTTATATTTTTATCTACCAGACAATTTATTCATTAAGAAAACAATGTAGCATGCAAGTGACAGCAAAGTTTTTATTAGAACATCTCTGGATGTATTTTGTATGTGGCATGCTGCCATGTTAATAAACACGTTTGATTATTTCCTTAAAGGCTTTTGTGGTTAACGAAATTCAAATGATATTATTTTCAATTGAACTATTTTGATTAAATAACACAGAAATGCTGCAGGATAACGGTAACTTCCACGTGAAAAACACACGTTACCATTTTTTTTCCTTAAAGAAATAACAGAAATCACAAAGAAAATATTAATTGACCGAGAAATTTCTCAAGGTCGGAGTTAAGATAAAAATCTATGGAAAAAATTGTGGAATGCTTCCGTGCACCGAAAATCCACTTTAGCTTTTAAAACAGATTTAAAGTCTTTTTTTTTTACTTTTTTTTAGAATAAGAAAATTCGAAAGGTTTATTCCAAATATATTCATCTGTAATAGTGCCTACACAAACAAGCTTACATCAAATTCCCTAGTACAAATATAGGTACTAATTTTATTTATTTTGCACAGTCTAAAATTTTATATCATGGATGTATTTTCTTCATAACTGATTTTCGGTTTTAACGACATATTCTGTAGAAGTTTTAAATTTTGCTAACTTTACTGAAAAATCTGTATATTCATGAATTAATTATCATTATGTTTGCCTTAGAATATATTAGTCCGTAAATACGGAAGATATATGCATAATGCAATCAGGAATTTTCAGTGTCGTACTTAATACTATTCTTTTGATCAATGTTTTATTTTAACATATCCACGATAAGAGGTATGTGTGTTATTATATAAATTTCGATCAAATTTTAGATATAAGGATTTTGCCATGCAAATTTAAAGTAATTAGGTACAAAGTATTCAGAAATAGGTCAATCACACAGGGGCAACATATTGCATTTGCTGAACAAATAATCATGATAGAAAACTCGTAACTAAACCAGTTGCTCTAATTAAACATGTACGAGGGTCCGCACAAAATATATTAAGGATGGAGGATTGTTTGTGGGATTAAACCACACACACACACACACACGCACACACACACACATATATATATATATATATATATATATATATATATATATATATATATATATGTGAGTGTGTGTGTGCGTGTGTGTGGGTATTTCGGCATCAATATCTCCTTTAAATGAATTTCGTTAAAGACGAATGAAAGGTACTGTGATGTGAATAAGTATTTTATTTTTCTTGTGTTCGTAAAAGTGTTTTCCTCTCCAGAAACAAAATGTGTAAACACTGTCCAAATTTTCTGCATAACCGAGGGCCTTAGAGTATTCTTTTAACAATTTTCAAGGACGATTTTTATTTTTTATTTTTAACTGAATCTATTTTTTTTTATTTGTGCATCTCGAGGTGAAGGATTTTATTTTAATTTTCCAAGCACAGTCAGCACGTTGTAGCCGTGTTCGTAGTTAATCTACCTGAGTGTTGGTTTTCCTTTTGCATTATTGTTGATTTCATTATTTTTAATCTTTGTTTCATGTAGATGAGGCTATTGTATTTGAATTTTCTATTAGTATGTTGGTGATATTATTTGGTAAGATTTCCTGTGTTTTCAATGAAACCTATTTGAGATATGATCAGATAGTTGTATTGTATGTCATTTCGATTGGTATGTAATATATATATATATATATATATATATATATATATATATATATATATTGGTATGTAATATATATATATATATATATATATATATATATATATATGTATATGTATATATATGTATATATATATTGGTATGTAATATATATATATATATATATATATATATACATTTCTTAATGTATGACGTCATTTGTTTACATTTGATACGCCATGAGCAGTTATGAATGTACGAGATTCATGGAAGATTGAAGTTTATAAGCAGTAAATTCAACCTTGCTAAGCGAACGATCCTTTGTGGCCGAGCGGTCAAGGCACGTCAGCGTAAATGACGGTTCCGTATAGGATGCAGGCTCGAATCTTGTCAAAGGACGAATATTTTCTATGAAAATTTATCGGACATTCAGGCCGGCAAATGTTATGTAATACTGTTTATTATAAACAGAGCATTTACTTAAATACTTGTATCTATAAAAAGAACGTTGAACATAAAAGTGTCTTTAATAAATAAATTGTCGGACTTTTTCCATTTCTTAATGTATGACGTCATTTGTCTACATTTGATACGCCATGAGCAGTTATGAATGTACGAGTTTCATGGAAGATTGAAGTTTATAAGCAGTAAATTCAACCTTGCCAACCAAACGATCCTTTTGGCCAAGCGGTCAAGGCACGTCAGCGTAAATGACGGTTCCGTGTAGGATGCATGGTCGAATCCTGTCAAAGGACGAATATTTTCTATGAAAGTTTCTCGGACATTCAGGCCGGTAAATGTTATTTAGTACTGTTTATTATAAACAGAGCATTTACTTAAATACTTTTATCTATAAAAAGAACGTTAAACATAAAAGTGTCTTTCTTTCTTTCTTTCTTTATTTATTTATTTATATATATATATTAGGTTGGTGCAAAAATTATGAAGTAATAATGTCGTTTTTTGAAGTATTTTTAAGGTCAAAAAACGACATTATTACGTCATTATTTTGCACCAACCTAATATATATATATATATATTGGTATATATATATATATTTTAAAGAATGCCAGACAACTTTAAGTTTCCATAATATTATAATCTATTTCCCCGGGGTTTATCTTGTTCCCTGTATCATCAGACCTCACTTCCAAGTATGAAAAAAATTGAATTCAAACTTATACATTTGGAGGGTAGTATTCAGCCGATGTAAGGTGATATAGAGAGAGGTGAGAGATAGTGTAACAGACATGGTCGAAATGAGAGAGGGAAGAGTGATGGTTATGCTTTTAAATTTATTTTTATTACCATACTTAATAGAGATGAAAGCGGTAGGGATCAGTCGTTGACTTATTTAATAGGGCACCTCACCGGAAATTATATAAAGACAAAAAAAAGAAAGGGGAGAAGTAAAGATTAAGAAAAAGGAGATGGTCTTAGTCTTTTGAAGGAAAGTGAGGGGGATAAAAGATATGGAGAGAGAAATTAAGAAAAATATCGTATGTGTCGATATCCTTGCCAAACTTGAAAAACACAGATTTATATATTTTTTAACAAATTATTTTTTAATTATTCGGTTAACGTTTCATAATAATTTAAGAGTTTAAATCTCCCACAAATAAACCAGGAATTTAATATAAATTGAATTTTATATTTTCTAATATTACTGTTTTTAATATTGTGAATAACTGTTAAGGAGTAATATTACTTAAAGTTCAATTCAATTTAATTGAAACTATTTCGAAATAAATTAAGATTTGAAGGTAATGTTAGAAACTTCCTGTTTTTACACTTAACGTATATATATATAATATATATATATATATATATATATATATATATATATATATATATATATATATATATATATATATATATATATATATATATACTAGCAGCAATGCCCGGCTTTGATCGTGCTTGATTCAAAAATCGTACGACTCATACAGCAATCGCTATCACTTGACTTAAAATATCTTTACCCTTCCTTGCCTTTAAAGGAGTGCCCTTGGCCGTGTTGATGTCGCTACATGCCTTACTTCTTGCCTATCTCACACTGTGAAATTTTCGAAGCTCTATACTAATCATTAAATCTGTTACGAGAAAAGAACTAAACAAAATGAACACAAAACGATCAGCATTAAAAAAGGACTCGTAACTGGATAACCGAATGAAAGAAGAATGTTAACAACAAATACTTTTTCACACCCCATCCAGTTCTGCGTAATCAGTATCAATGTTGAGTTTAAGCAAGCGAATGAGCCAATTGGAGTAAAGAGCTTAAATTTTCCCACTTGTGAGGAATGCAGCTATCTATTTTTTTTGCATGCTAGCAAGATAGTTAACATTTGTATCAGTCAGCTGTTGGCTCTCTCGCTGGCCAATAGAATCTTCCTGCATATTCGTGGCAGCCAGCTATAGTCTCTCACTCTGGCCAGTAGAAAATGGCTGCAAACTACATGAAAACTGCCGTAGAAGCATGAAAAAATCGATTATTTCCACTATCGATGGGAGCTGGGAAATGCAACGTCGGCCTTGATCTTCCCGCTAAATTGGAGCATGTGCATGTAAATTTTGGTGCAAACTGTCGAAAATTGTGGGCGTGCATTCGTTACACACACAGACACACACAGACGCACATCTTGCCTTTTACAGATAGTGATTCATATATATATATATATATATATATATATATATATATATATATATATATATATATACACACACATATATATTAGGTTGGTGCAAAAAATAATGACGATTTTTGACGGATTTTTTAACGTCAAAAACCGTCATTATTTTTGCACCAATCTAATACTTACACACACAAATATATATATATATATATATATATATATATATACACACAGACACAAATACACACACACACACACATATATTTTATTTCCCTTTCATCGCTGTGTGTGTTTGTGCGCGTTAGTGTGTGTGCGTGTTCGCACACATGCGCTAGTGAATTCTAAGTTCTCACCTTCTAATAAATCCCCCTTTCTGATATTTTTTCTCTTCCCTTATAAATATATCAAAATTTGCACATCTATATAGCTAGTCTATTCAGAATGTAAAGAGTGCGATGGGTAAATTATTGCCAATTTTATTTTTATTTCTCGTATGCGCGTTGATTATTGTTGATTTTGTCTTCTACACAGTATAGTAGGGTCAGTTGGGCACCGTCTGTGAGAAATAAAAACACCATGACACACTTCGTTCCGCTAGATTCTGGAAACGCCATGCTTTACTGCTTGGCATTCGTGCCAGAAGCTCCAATACGACCATTTCAGAGTGTTTAAGTGCCAATCTGAGGACTCTGCAGAGGATTCGGAAAGAGTTGGATGATTCTAATTGTGATTACGAAGATATTTGGAGTGACCACTATTAAATGCCAACTTTATGCCCATATTCATATTCCCCCGGAAGCTTAGACATCACGAATGCCTACATCAAGTAGCTTTACGAATTTTGGCTGCCCTGAGTCAAGAAGTCGACTGCTGGAAGACCTTATGTCTAGCTACAGGACTGTGCAACATACCACACCAGCAGCAGAATCCAGTCAAGACTGTCGTATAATTTCTGCAACCATACCACATGTTACATCTTGACGTCTAACTCCTCGGACTGCAAACCACTTGATTATTATGTCTGGGGCACAGTTGAATGAGAGAACAACAAAACACCTTATAAAACCAAAGATGAAATGAAGGCAAAGATTATGGCAGAATACACAAACGTAAAGAAGGAAACCACTCAGAAGAGTTTAAGAAGATTGCGAAGTCGTCTGGAGCCCAAACGATTTTATTGAATACGTTTACTCTTTAGTATTTCAAGATAGTTTGTGTAATGTTGGTAAATATATCTGTTAAAATGAGATGCCCGTGTTATTTTTATTTTTGCGTAATTTGCACGATAATTTATACATCGCAACTGTATACAGATAGATAAAGAGATGATTTATTGTAATTTATAATCAGGATTTTTCATAAATATCATATATCCGTGAATCATATGTATATATTATAGATGAGTGCTGAGTTAAACAAGATATCTTTTTTTTTCCTTTGTCCATGAAAGCCTCACTAAGGCAACTGATGCATGTTTTTATCGACGAAATAAGAACATCATTTCTTTTCTTTACCAGTATTTATATATGTATGTATTTATATATGTATGTGTTAAGTTCTGTTTGTCAAAAGCATGGAAAGAGACATACCGAACAACATTTCGATAAATACGTTTATGCCTACAAGTATTTCCAGTTGTCGTGTTACGAACTTTTTACTTCTTGGAAAATGTGCTGCTTTATTTTTTTTTACCAAATTGCCTTGGGAAATAAGTGAAATCTAACATAAGGAAGGTAAGACGCCTATCAACATCTTGAGACGTTTACCCATAGCCAACGGTGACTTCAATTAGGCGCACGAACTTCTATAGTAAGGACGTTGACGTCGTTATAAGAATTGGAGAAAAAATCGCAATAAACTCATAGAGCTGCCTAAAGCCAATCTCAAACCCGACGAAGAAAAACCTTAGGAAAGAAACTTTCTGCATTTTACACGATACATGAAATAAATAAATAATATAAAATAGTATTTCTATTCTATGTGACATTTTTTGTCTATATTTTAAAGAAATATATATGCATATTCTGTCCTCAATCTAAAACATATGTTGAAATAGATGGTCATATTTTCTTCTGTAAATTATTCAGAAATGGTCAAAATATAAAGACATATGTATGCTTACACAGACACACGCACTGACAGAAACAGACAAAGGAACACACACACACACACATATATATATATATATATACACACACACACATATATATATATATATATATATATATATATATATATACACACACACACACACACACACACACACATATATATATATATATATATATATATATATATATATATATATATAAAATGTGTATGTGTGCGAGAGAGAGATAAAGTGAGACTTGAAAAATCGATTCTTACAAAATCTCTTCAGGTATCATTAAGCAATTTATTAACAAAAAAACAGCATACTTCGGGCAAATGTATTCGAGCTTTTCCAGTTTTCCCTTCTCTGTTATGTATACTGATATGCCACTGTTCTTTTTCCGTATAAAACGTTCTGATTTGATTTATTTTAATAGGATCGATAACTCTTTCATCATCACCTACTTAATAATCTCAGCAATGCTATAAACTTTACCTTTTACCGATGAATGTATCTCTAGAAAAAACAAACAGTGGTATAAACCTGAAAAAAAAAATGAACTGTAAGATCTTCAGGAAGCGGTACTTTGCGTAACATCTTCATAAAAAAAGTGTATTATGGGTAAACAAAATATTCAAAATGCCTGGATAAGTTTTGGAAATTGTTGATGTTGATTTGTATATGAGAGTTAAAAGAAATTTCAGAACGTATGCTAAAAACAGAAAAATTCCAGTTCTTGATATTGATTCAGGGTACATCATCGCAGTTTTTCTTGTGAAAGTTCATTTTTTTTAATTTTTTTGTGAGCAAGTTTTAGAAAAATGGTTAGTGATAGCCAAATGTGCTTACAGATAGGAACCTTTATTTAAAATACGAACCACAAATCGGGAAAAAGTGAAACATAGTTAAATAAAAAATAAATACAAAAATAATCAACAGAGAACGTTGTTTTAATTATTTCTCCCCGGGTAAGGAGATAATAACACTAGGACCCAGTGGGTTGCCAGGGGTGAACAATAATGAGAATACTTCGGTGAGGAGAAGTGAAGAAAATGCGATAAAGGAATAGGGTTCAAGAAAAAAATGTTGGCGTTGCATTTCAATTTTTAACGATTGTAGCGGGCAAGAAATCAGAAAGGAGTTCCACAAGAAACTGAGAGAAGTTGTGATTGCATTTAGTTAGATTTAACCGTTTTTCTGTTTGACTATCTGCCGAACTGCTAGTACGTTTAAATTCATGAAATTAATGCACTGAAGAAAAAAAGCCCATAACATTTTATATGAAAATATTTGCAGAAAAAAAAAACTGAGGGAGGCTGCGCCACGTCTGTGAGAAAGTTACTGATGTGGAGATGCCAGGTCAGGTGTGAATATTGGATTTACAAATGTACAAGACGTGTTCTGATGAGAAAAACTTTCAATCACGATAGTCTGAATTTCCTAGCAACAGACGTAACAATTAATTCAATATAGTCTCTCCACTTCATGTTAACAGTAAACCTGAGGCAAAAAAAAAAAAAAAAAAAAAAAACGTAGAGTGTTGCTCTCCTGGAGTTTATTATCAACCATTCAGCAGACAGAAAATTTTTCTTCGGTGATTAAATAAAAGGAATTTTTGCGGGGAGGCTTAAAAATTTACAATCTATTTCTTGCTCCAGTTAAGCACGGTTAAGAGGTCCTCATATAGAGCTGTTTCTAGGTTTACTCTGTCGGATATGTCATACTTTGTACAAAGATAGGATTGAATATTTGTGTCTTCTGCATAAATACGTACTTCGAAACTGATAACATCTGGAAGGTAATTTGTTAAAATCAGCAACAGCGTAGGCCTAATGATAGAATTCGGTGGGGAATTATTATTATGAAATAATCTGCTAACCTGCCCATTCTACACGACTCTTCATTACATCATTTTTAAGAACAATTGGATTAAGTCAAATATTCATCACGTTTCAACATAGTCCTTGCGCTTGTGTAGAAGACCAGCATATCAATCAAGATTGGACGCCTCTGCGATATCTAGAGCTACAGATCGAGCATCGCAATTCTTGTCTAAAACTTGACAGGCAAAATTGCTGTTGTCCGTTAATACATTGGGGTAGAAATAGGGAAACGAATGTCATATTGTTTGCTCATGAAAGGCCGTGTTCTGCGTTGATTAAAGTCTGAATAACTTTGCCAAAAATAACTAGGAAATTAACAAGGCCATAATGTGAGAGACATCAATGACAGATAATACAGAGGACTTCCAACAAGCTATAAAGCAAGTAACAGCTAGTCATTTATCGTAAAATTTGGAAAGAACAGGAGTCAGTTCAGGAGCACATTTCATTAGGACTACAGCGTGGATACCGCCAAATGTGCATGCCTTGTGAGGATATAATTTAGAAAAAATAGCGAAAACCAAGGACATATATGAGCATATAACTCCAGATTAGTTGAATGTGTCGTTGGAAGAGAATTGCCGAGCAAAGCATTCTGCTTTATCTCCAGCAGATGTCAATGCTTCAAATTTATTGTAGAGAAATGGGACTGATGAACATTCGCTGGTTTTTAATCAAACTTGTACGAATTAAAATTTGCTACCCAAATACAATCAATTCACTTTTTGATTCCAATATATTTGCATTACGGATATGTTCAATTTATTTTACGACAATTCAGCCTCATCAATATTAAATATGTCAGGTGGATCCTGCAAAAATCAAACTTGTAAACCGTTTTAAAATAAACTCTCCTCCCTGAGAATCCTGATAAAATTTCTTTTGCCTTAGGCATTATTATTTGACCACGGAAATCATACATTCTTCGCTTGGCTTTCTCTCAAATTATGTCAGCCAACAAGTACGTATTATACTACAAATGGAGTTTTCTGATTTGCATTTTATTAATGCTTCGTGAGATAAATTGACAATTTAATTTTGTTGCATTTGCTTTTTAGTGATAAAATGAAGGAAATCTCAAGTTTATGGCGCAAATAATAATAAAGCTTTACCTTTTTGATACATAAACTTTTTTGTTTCGCATTCCTAACATGTAGTAAGGCAAAGTCTTGTAAAAAAAACTTAACTGTTTGTATCCATAAATTTAAAATAAAATATTCCATTCCAATAGTTTATTCAAAATAAGTATTTCCTCCAGTTGAGTTGATCAGAATCAGCGAATTAAAATCCTATACATTCAGTTTAGGTTAAAATGTTGGAGGATATAATGGATGAAGATATTTCCATTTTCTTAATAAAATCATTGTGGTTGTTTTCTTTCTTTCTTTATTGCCAGTGATTATTTTGCTCAAATACATTTTTCTGTTCAGGAAGACGTTATTTTTTATTCATTTGTTCTTGCTATGGCGTATCAATCATTCTGTGAGTTATTTAAAGCCGAAACCTATTTCGGGTTGTAAGGATTGATTTTTTTTATAAATAAAGCATCAACTATTTGAGGATAACAATGATTTTCACAAATAAAAGTCTCATTATTTAACTTATTATTTATTATTTAAGCTGGGTGGGTGATAGATGAATTTATACTTTTAGTGACTATTAAACCGACTGAAATTCGAATACGGCTTTTGATCCACTATCCAAAACATAATCTTTACATTTGAATGAGGCGTGAAGAAAAACTGTTTAAACTTAAAGAATAAATGAGATCGCCTCTTTATTCTTCCTTCTCTAGTATGATTTGGCAATCACAATTTCATTAAAATTAATTTCAAACATTCTAGTTTGAAACAAAAAGAAGTACAGGAAATATAGCAATAATTAGAATATAATACATAAAAATATCCTAAATTTTATAAAGACATCAAATTTACAATGTTATTCAATTAGGATTATAAAACATTATCGGCCGTTCAATTAAAATTTACAGATATGTTTAATATGAAAAAAAAAGTTCACGATGTATTTCGAATCGTTTTGTAGAGTGGCTGATTCAATATTTTGAATATTTTGTTATCATACCAAAAATCATTTCAATAATCGTATCGTATATCGAAAAGAGTAACTATTGTATCTATCTAGATTTATTTTGGGATAGAGATATGCGTTAAGTAGCGTCGTATCAATATACCAGCATATTTCTCTATCTGTCATGGAATCTGACACAAATATCTAAAATGAGTTAGTTTAATTGGTATGGCCACATCGCAAGAGCTGAAAACATTATGACTATCCCAAAATCCAAAATTTACCATCTTAAACAAAAATGGCAGACCGTAGAAAAATGGGCTGACAGCAACTAAAAATTATTCACAGTGAATCAGACATTGCAACACAGTGCAGCCGTTATGCTGCCAGATACTTTGCTATGAAGCCATTGAAAAACTACTCAGTCATAGGATTGACGATTATCATCTATATTATATATCTGAAAGCGATTTTCATTGTTCCACTGAGAATTAGCAATTAAAAACTAATATAATGACTCATTATAATTATTCCTTCTAATCATATTTTGAAAATGTATTTAATTCCATTGAAATAATATATTATATTACATCCATGTTAATCTACAACAGATCTTATTTTTTACGATTGAGATTTCAAAGACTATTTCCCATCTTAGTGATGACAACTCACTAAAATAATATGAATGATTTGTTTTCAAACAGGATCAGCACATTATGGCTATGTTCATAGTTGATATAATTGTGTGTTAGCTTTTCCTTTTTTTACTTTTTAAATGGCTACATGTAAAGTTATTTCTACGATAACCGTTCCTTCTCCCGCACTTAATGGGAACTCTTTCCGGCTTCATGCTGTCAAGTCAACATTGATCTTGAAAAATGTAAATGCAATGCCAAATTTTATATCAATTCTTACACTTGATTCTTCTCTTTCATTAATGTTTTTTTTTTTCTTTTTCTAATACTTTTAGTACACAGTAACCCATTGCTTCTTCGTGTTTTTATTCTTCTGCTTAGTGTGAAGTATGACTCTGTCGCTCTCTCTTTCTCTCTCTCTCTCTCTCTCTCTCTCTATATATATATATATATATATATATATATATATATATATATATAGTAATACTTAACACAGATACATATATATATAGTAATACTTCGCGCGCACACACACACACACTCATATATATATATATATATATATATATATATATATATATATATATATATATATATATATATATATATATATATATGTACGTGTGTTCAATAGCTATATATATAAATGGAGGATCATTCATTTTTTTCCATATTATAATAAGAAAATGTTCTCATAATTCATGTATTATTATTCTATCGATATTCTGTCGCAAAATATTTTCCTTGATAATTCTAGAACATCTTGCAAATAACATTATCTCCATGAAAATGTTTGTGTAAATCATGTTTAATAAAAAGATATTTTTAAGAAGATTGAAAATCTGAGCTAAAGGGTTTCTGTTATTTATCTTATACAAGTATTGATACGTCGAAGTTGAATGTAAATTTTCTCATGTCCAGATACCACAGCTGACTAAGGGATTTTATTTTGAATTCCTTCATCGAAAAAGGCAATCAGAACACCTCATCCCTATATTATCAAACCTTATTAAGATATATTTTGCATATATTAAGGGAAATAATTCTTGTATAATTTAAGATTATTTTAAAATAATTTATTACGCATTGCTAATTGTTTTCAACTCACAAATTTAATTTGAGAAAAGAATTGAATTGACATTTCATTGTCACACAAAGTGTTAAGTACATTTGTCTTATCGACTTTCATCTTAATCGTTTTTTTCAGTTTATGCAACCGGCTTAAGAGATTTGATAATGCTTGTTACAGTATATATTCTTTAACGGTATCAATGCTGTAAGCATAATAAATAAACAATTCAGAATTGTTTATAAATATATTCATGTTTGCGCTATGCCACGTGAAGAGAGAATTAAATTATATATATTGTCAAATAATTAAAACGCTTTAATTAAACTTAACATTTTATCAATTAAAATATTGGGTGTATTTATCTTCATCAATAGTTAACATTTTTAATTATATTTTCTTGTGTTTCGATAATTTAGTTCTGTAATTTATTTTTAATAAGCAATTTTTTCATACCTTTTTAAGCTCGGTACTATTTAATGAATATCTATAGAGAGTTTATTACAGAGCAGCGCAGGAATTCTTGTAACAGTCGACTTTCGATAATTAGAAAATATTACTTTCTAATACTAGACGCTGCAATACACACAAATGCACTATACAATTTCCATTCTCTTAATAAATTATGCAGCAGGGCAAATCAGCGTATGAATATACGGAAGGAAAATAAAATAACAACACATTAAATGACTATCCCGTTTTAGATCTGATTGTATTATATACACGTTAAGCGCTAGTAACATTAGAATTGTCGTAGTCTTCATCCATCTTCTGATACTGGAACACATAATAGCACACCTTTTGAATGTATTTTAAACCACGGCACAAGTCTAAGTATAGAGATTTAATCCGGTGCTGGCAACGCTGAAAACCTCAAGAAAGAAAATATACATATTTTCAAAAGAAGCGTGTAAAAGGGAACTGATCTTGAGTCACCAAAATACTGAATAATTATTTCAGATAATTTATTCGTTGGTTACACAAGTCACACTGGTTGTGCTTCGATCATATCAAAAGAATATTACTACAGCCTGAGAGAACTATCCATTGAAAAATCAGCAATCGCAAACATGACGTTCCCTGTGCAAAGCAAAGAAAATATAGATGCAGTTTCTTCATCACAGACGTCTGGGTAACATTTAATGCAACTGGATTAAAGTATTCTTTCTTTGAGCCAAACATCCACTCGGCCCACCAAAATCTTCTGCACGCTTTCATCAGAGGTAGACCAAGTGGAATAAATAAATTCGACAGTAATGAAAATATTTTTACTTTCAAGCAAGTAATCATTTCCAAAGTTTTTCAACATTTGCAGCTTTTACCTGAAGAATCTATTCAAAATATCCTTCAGATTTGTGGGCGAAATGTGGTTCAGTATCATGTAGGTTTGCGTGTTGCTGTGATAGGGAATTTTGTATCCTACGATGTCCATGTATGATCCAATTTTCGCTTTCTCGAGATTCCGACGAAATGCGCAATTAACCTCAGGTTTTGCATGGAGATTGGTAAATGTGCTAGTGACGCGTTACACCTCTAGAAAAAAATAAAAAAAATAAATTAAATTATTTAATGTATTGCACCAAGCAGTAACAACTATTTCGTCAGTCAATGTTGAATTTTTCATATTCGCCTGTTGCCATTAAAATCTGTTTAGGTGAACATAGGAATTGATTGAGCATTTCCATGTAACACATTTCGACGAAGAACGACATATGAAAGATGGGGGCAAGTCAAACGTAAAAATGTTGAATATTTCTTTTGAAGTGCTCAAATATTTACAGATATTTCTTCAGAGAAAGTTTCTAAATCTGGTCCGAGAAAGAGATTCTACACTATAAAAATACTTTTGCACGTGCGTTTGGGGAAATCCATTAATAAAATTGATTATCAATTTTATTCCCCAGATTTAGAACCTTGTAATTTCCCCAAAATTGAAATAATTACCCACGTCTCAGAAACCAGAAACTCATGGCTATATTGAAGGAACTATTTTGGAAATCGTGTTCCAAGAATACTTCAACCAGTGACACATTAATTACTCGAGATGCCTAATTACGCATGTGGATTAATTTAGAATTAACAGCAGCTGGTTATGCCCAGGTATACAAAGTATTTTCCACAGAGTCATTCTGAGAATTATTACAACGTATGTAAATTCATATATGAATAAGTTTCATATAAAAACTATTTCTAATTAGAGGGATGGTATACTTATGTAATATATATTCTCAGTTGTTAATTGCGTTCACCTTTTCATTGCTCCGCGTTGTTAAATATTTTTCTTTTATTCTCCACTGAATGTTTATCTATATTCTTCCTTATTTTTGTCATTTTTTTGACATGGCTTTTCTTTCTAATATTTTCCTTTTCATCACAGGATAAACCTAACTTTGTTCCTTTCAATGTACATTCTTTAAAAATATTCTAATAATACTTATAAATTACGTAAACATTTCGTTTTTAAAATTGTATTGACTGAAGCTGTTTCTGATGGCAGCCTATTGAAGAGAGTGAAAAATAACGTGTGATGTATTCTGTGTCTGCGGAAGCCGATGCTAACTTTTGTTTCATAAAATATTGTTGACGCAGATTTGACAACTTATTTATCAAATCAGTGTCACGAGCACATTTCCTTTGATTGCGCGTCTGACTTGTTTGTGAGCTAAAGTACAATGCTGGCCATATTGTAATGTCTATTCATCTTTAATAATAAGAGATTTAATCATAGAAATACACAAGTCATGCCATAAGGATTCTCAGCATAGACTTTTGCTTTTCAGTCGAGGTATATCACTCTTGAATGATGATATATACACACACCTGGCGAAACTTCGTTTCTACTTTCTTAGTCTTGTTATATGTGTATATTCCAACATATTATTGAACAATCATTCTCCATTGAAGGCCTCCTTCGGGGGACTGAATAGTTGAATGTTTCCTGAAGTTAGTAGTGTTATGCAGCTCTTGAACCTCTTGTGCAGCTGCTACAAACAACACTTCCATTGAAGATGTTCAGAATTCGAACATCCTACATTTCGCTTAAATTTAAGTAGTCAACTGTCTGTACTAAATTACAAGTACTACCATAATTCATCTGAAGAATTTTAAGATTTTACAACGATCATACCTAGATATATCTTTATTCATGGAAGCAGCATGTCTACCACAATGAAACCTTTCGCTAGTTTGTTTACATTTTAATCTGGTATTTATATTAACTTTACTGACTCATCTCCTTGCTGTGCTTAGATTAAGTTTTGCTATCCCCACAAGTGCATGCATATACATTGTAAGTTTACAAGGATTCTCTCATTACCATAATCGAAATAAAATGAAACTTCTTTCTTTTCATATAAGTAGAGTGTAGTCATTTTAAAAGAGCTTTACATGGAGGCAAACACATGTTTCATCTGTGCGATTCTATACGATTTTCATCTTAATTTTAACAAATAAAATAAAATAAAACAAAAAACAAGCAAACTCAAGATTAGAAAATTAGATCCTCCATTTTCACCGATTCGCCCACAATCATTTCAGCTCATTCAAATTTGTTTGTATAGGAATGAAATAGAATGGGTTAAAAACGATGTTCAGACAAAAAGACGAAAGTAGATATTTCTAGAATTATCTGCATACATTAAGTCTGAGAGTGCTATAAGTGATGTGGGTGGAATCTATAAATTATATTTAAAATTTGAATAATAATTTGCTAATATAAATAGAAAAATGCTTAACATATATCTGTAATTCAACTATTAATGCAGTCTTATATTCTGCTATAATGCTGCATCGATGATTGAACGAAAAAAAATAATATTAAATATTTTATCGTTCGAAGAGTATCAGAAACAGTTTGCAAAAGCCATTGTCCAAATCAATAGTTTTCGGGGCATTTGATATTTAAAAAATGACACTAAAACTCTCTACAAAGAATTAAAAGAATTAAGACTGGCGATAAAAATTTGCAAAAGGAAGACTATAATGTGATTTGGAATGAAAGCGAGAACATAACTTACTTTGGATCTATCATTAACATTCAGAATATGAAAGTATTATATGCTAAAAACTTCATGTTGAATGGATAAGTTATATCACATTTAATAGAGGATAAAATGGAATTGAACATGGAATAAACTGCTCTAGGGTTATCAAAACCAAAAAATTAACCTAAGAATATAATTCTTATCAGTCGTAGGTATGACGATAAACTACATCAGGGAGCACGGCCTCTGATCGCAGATTGAAGGTTTTAAGGAGCTCGAAACCAAATCTTAATTGCTGTTGTTCCCATCCTGACCCGGAGTGGTACCAGCTGTTACCTTCCCAGCTATGGCCTAATAATTACACCATAAAAAAAAAAAAAAAAAAACGAAAACCCCGAAAAAAACATGAAATTATTAAAAAAAATTAATATAATACATTTTTATATAGTTTAGAATAATACCTATTTATAGCAAAATTGCCAATAATATAGTTATCTGTAGCTGAAGGCATCCAATTGCATTCAAATATTTTGATTTTTACATTAAGTAACCCATAGAGAAGATGATATACTGCTAAACAATATCAATCAATCATACAGTCAGCAAATCAATTATTATTCGTAAATAGCCTTGTCAGGTGTTGACTCTTTTATAAATATCATGTATGGCGAGTTGGGACTCGTGCCTTTGAACGAATGAACACTGTAGGTCATATATATATTTTATAGAATCTCGTGGAATGGCGCTACGGAACCATAAATAACTTTAACAAATAACAGCAACTGCAATTGAAATTAAAATTGAAAGTAAAATGGATCTCGCATGAAATACGAAGAGAAAGTAATAACATAATACGTTGCCATTCCACAATGTTCCAAAGACAAGGTTAGATATGAAGCCCACTGAATAATAGCAAGCGCAAAATATGTTCGTGGATTAGGAAAACCTTTTCATGAAAAGCTATTTAAGAAGAACTTATTTTATTAAGTTCAGCTGACAGTAAATCTAACATATTTCCATATTGAATGGCGTATGTTTCATTTTCATTAAACATCCACTCTCACCACTATCAATGTCATATTAGTAAAGGTATTTTTCAGTTGATACTGGCTTTTCAATAAATGAAGCATCCTCTTTGAACCTTTGATGTCAAATCCTTCAGAGACATATCAGAAAGCTAGTTGACTGGTTGTATTTCAAATCATTGCATATGACCCTCTATTAAATAATAAGTTTGTTATTCTGTAAAATAATTTATTTCTTTAAATGTCACTTTTAGTTATCATAATGGAAGAAAATTACAATCACTTTTGTGTTTTTATTTAAAATATATATCACAATGAATTATCATTTCAATAATTTTAAAAAGGAAAAATATTTCGTGAATTCTGATAAGTGAAAGAGCACAATGAACTATGCATGAATTATCTGGAAATGAATGCCCTACCAGTGAAAGAATGTGTAGCTAAATAACAATAATAAAGCCAATTTTCGTGTAAATATTTATTGTGTAAATATTTATTGTGTAAATAAGTAACGTTCAATGGAGATATCGAATATGTACAGCTAACATGCAAATCATAAAATAACACATTATGTAGGTGAGTGTCCTCGAAATCAGAAATAAGTTTATCTATAAAAAATACATGTCCGTTAAAATATGTTAGTCACATGAAATAATATGAGAGAAAATAACAGAATATGGGTATGCATTGTGGATTGGTTAGGGCGTGACCGTTCTGATGATGGGACCCGAGTTCAAATCTCACCACTTATCAGTCAAGGGTGTAATATGACTGTGTGTGTGTGTGTGTGAGAGAGAGAGAGAGAGAGAGAGAGAGAGAGAGAGAGAGAGAGAGTGTGTGTGTGTGAGTGATTGATTATATAATTATGTTATATTTTGGATCAGAATATTAGGTTGGTGCAAAACTAATGACGTCTTTTGACGTTAAAAATTTTCAAAAAATATGTCATTATTTTTGCACCAACCTAATAATTTTTCATAAAATTCAAGTGTCATTTTGTCCTATAGATTTAAAATTTATTTCCTAAATAAATTTTTTGGTTTCTTTACGATAAAATGTTATCTGATATTCCAAAGATTTCCATTTAGATTGGGCTTTGACGTTTGTGTGAGCCATGCAATATCCCGGAATTCTGCAGCTTCGAATAAATACTTTATCGCATTTACAATATAACAAGGTGAATTATATCGCATAATAATGGACACACGGACAGAGGATTCTTTCAGGGAAAGATCCATATGCGCTTACATAATAATTCTATTCAACTGCTGCAATTACTTTCCTGTGAAACCGAATGTGTGCCAACATTAGAACAATTCAAAATCCCCTCACATCAATACGATACTAAATATGTACTGATATTACGCACATTTGAGAAGATTTTTCATATCTACTATCACATGAGGAATACAGGACAAAAACAGATAAATTTAGGCTCATTTCTGAAGAACAAGCCTACTTATTTTATTTTTTTTTGCTCCCGGCAACTTACTCGTTTAAATATTCTCTCATAGCATTTTAGACGCGATTTTTGTGGTTTGACGAAAAAATGAAAATGAAAACCAGCTTCTGAGAAAACACCGTCTCCGAATTAATTACTGTGGCCAACTTTATGTAAAATTATACTCTCAGTTATATTAAATTTATTCGCGTTTTGAGTGAAAAACCGACAATTGAAAACAATCATCAAGCATCTAAGGAGTTGCATCAGTAATACCTGTTTACATTGCGTTGATGGTATACATCATAATAAATAGTTACCCTGATGGGAAAAATTGCATATATATATATATATATATATATATATATATATATATATATATATATATATATATATATATATATATATATATATATATATATATATATATAATTATGTTTTTCGGATCTTGTCCTCATCTTTGTTGGGCAACGTTTCGGCCATTGTACGCTCCGGCCTTCTTCAGGTTTTTGGAATGTCGAACTGAACCCTTTTTCGCTGCATCTAACCATTAGGACATCTGTGTATGAATTTCTGGGTTTTATAAACCAAATATCTTCAGTAATAAATTTGTAACAGTGGTCATATTGCAATTTTTGCTGTTATTATTTTTTTTTACCAGAGCTCATATTGTGGTTTTCGTTGTTATGGTTGCTTTTCTCTGGCACTCCTTAATACTGGTTCTCAAATTGTATTCATTTCTATGCTTGGCCGATTCAGTAGATTTTTGTGGCCACCACATGTGATTATTCCTTAAGTTTACTAATTTTCCAATTATATTCTTTGTCTATGATTTCAACCCTGCTTTCACAGAGGGCGGTGATCTCCCTTTTCTCTCCATATGTGGGCAGCCACATATGATTTTTCCACTTCCCCTCGACTTAAAGGTTTCTTTTTTTGTTTTCTTGAAGACATAACTGTCTCCCCTTTATATTTATTTCCGCAGCTGTACGGGAAGGAATCTTTAGTAATGTTCTCCTTTACGGGAGGGGATCTTACTCGACGAAAACTTTGTGATAAATATAGCAACAAAATACGAGAACATTAGTCCGAATAATGTAAATAGTGTACATAATACTTCATCTCTTATATATATATATATATATATATATATATATATATATATATATATATATATATATATATATATCAACTAGAGCTTATGATTGAGCTTCCTCTATATCAGTAGTATCTTAGTTGAAAACGTAAACAAAAACTAAAATGGGATGTTTCTATCTAGCGCATAAAGATTATATTACCTATACACACACACACATATACACATTATGTAATTGTTAAAATTACACCTTTAAGTGACGACTCTAGGTGCATCGTCAGTGTTGTTGTTTGCATGTCACTAGAAGTTTCGGGTCTAAATAAACGACAGACTTCTTCAATGGTAGACTAGACTGAATATGATCAGTATTCAGCCCGCACCCAGAGAAAATTTGCTACTAGATTTAGGATGTGTTTTATATATGTTCCCTCAGAAAACGGTAGCTATCCGATGTTATATATCGGGTATGCTTGGTTGTACCGATTTTCCTACATGTGGCGTAGACAGGATATTTTTTTAGGAAGAAGAAAAAAAAAGCATGAATATATATACATAAATAAAATTGAAAAAAAATCAGTCATTATATTGGCTCGTTTTACGACTTACTTTTGTTTCTCTTCCTCCACATTTAAATTCTTTATTATTACTTATTTGTTTGATATTTTTTCTCTTTTTATAACTTTCCTATTTATTCTTATTTACACTTAAAAAGCGTTTAAAATAGAGTGATTAAAATGGCTTACTCCAACTGTTTACAAAGGAAACATCCTAAAATACAGTATGAAAAATTTAGGGTATTGATTGATAATCTAATAAATTTCGTTTAAAAACTAAGAGAAATAATATTTAACTAAAATTGCTTGAAATAAATTAATCAATTATTTCCATGTTAAATACTAGTTAAAAACGACAACATATTAACATGTAAATTATAATTAAAATTAGTTACTCCTAAAAATTGTCCTTAATGGAAGAAATTTGTTGAAAAACTAAGAGAAATAACATGTAACTAAACTTGATTAATATAAATTAATCAAGATATTTTTTTTACATGTTGAATATTAGTTAAAATAAATAATAACGTGTAAATTTAGTTAAAAAAAAGTTACTCCAAAAAATTATTTTTTAAAGGAAACCGATTGAAAAAACGAGTAAATAAGACAAATAAAGCAAAAATGAAAAATGGATAATTACGAAAAAATTGCGAGAAAATAAAAGGAAAAATTACATGTAAAAATATTCCGTGTAATAAAATGAATCTACTCGAATGAACAGTAAATCGCAAAGATGAAGTCGTTGAACATGCGACTGAATGCAACTAACGTCATCATGCAGCTCGAATAAATTGTTTAAAAACCTGTCATTTCTCCAAAGCTCCTCGCCGTCTATGTATACAATTTTATCCTACATATATTCAAATCTATATAAAATTTTCAGCTTTTAAAAATATTTAGTGGTGAATTTTTACGACGTTTTTTTCAAGTACACTGGAAACGTTCGTATTTTTTATTAGTTTTAGGCTACTATTTATTCACAACCATCTGGGGGTCTTTTAGACGGATTCCAGGATCATTTGAATCGCTCGCCTTCTTTTTTGTCCAGTTATACCTAAGCTATCATTGACTGTTCACTGAAAACCTTACAGCCGACCTAAACCGGAGTCCGCCATCCTTTAGCTCTGCACTCGTCTAAGAGTCCTTGATATTTACTGTGCTTTCTCTCAAATGCCTCTTGCATATGCTCCTCCCATGGGACAGCAAAATAATCTGTTTCGAGGCGTCCGAGCAAGCAAATATGTCTGGACAGAGTTTGGACGACGATATATGTAGGGAATTTCAATTGTTTCTCGGGATCGACCCGCATCTGCCAATCCGACGCGAACGATAACAGTGAATAGGAACCTGCAACCTTTTACACGGCTATGGACTTGCTTTAACGAATCGGAAAGATCTTCCTGGGATGAGGATATTGCTTTGCAAAGTTTCAGTAAACTGTCGCCGTTAAAACCTTGTCATAACGCCACCAGTATCGCCCTTCTGTCGGAGCAGTTCTGCACCCACTCAAGGGATACTTTGGTGCATTTATTTCCCCCCATACATGTAGGTTGGTCGAGCTTGGTAATAAGTCGTGCACCATCTGAACCAGGAATCAAGTTCGGCTGAAGATGGCATTCCAAACATCTAATCACGACACTTTTCGCCGATCTACACTCTCCCACCTGGTCCACGCTTCCTGTTGGCTATAACCTGTCATTTTTGTTATCCGCTTTTCCTCTATCCCTTGCTCTTACTTCGTATTGTATTAGGTGCTGAATCTTTTTCACGGTGATTTTTTCCGAGTCTGTAGGAAAGAATCAGTCCCAGGGCCTGCTCTTCCCTACACGAATGGACCCACTATTGCTTTTATCCTCAGGTTCCCTTCTGCAACAGACAGTTCCTTAGCTGCGCTCCATATTCTGTCTGTCTTTACCGCAATTACCGCGCCTGAAACTTTGGGATCTCTGGAGTTTCTATACTGGTAGGTTTCACTTGTCCTTGAAAACATGAACTCCTCGAACAGGCCACTAAATGGTAGTTGGATGGCATTGGATGATCCATATAAGGCTGCGCTGGTGAAGCTCCGAGGTAATCCTGGTGGAAAATGTTAGCGCTCCTCTCCAACGTCTCCACAGTCGAGATAAGAACGCTATATGTTTGGAGTGGCCATAATGCTCGTAAGAGCACTCAGTGATGGTATAGTCAGGCTTTGAAACGCCCTGGTAAACGGGATTTATATATTTTCGCCAGCCACGAGTGAAAATCAGTTCGTATAGATTCGATAGCTGGTGTGTCCTTCAGAGCATTACAAAAAAGATTTCTCTAGACTTTTAACAGGCTTATGGGCCAACGTCGAGCTGACTCACCCTTCTATTATGAAATCATATTTTACCATCCGTCTCTGTTTTATTAACTCTGATCTACATTTGTTTGCCTTGGAATTAATTCTTATCCACTCAATCAGTCATCTCTAAACTGAGTAACATCCATCTACAGCTTGTAACGGAAGGTGTGAAATAATTCCTCTCTCGAATCTATGCCAGTCTAAAGATACCAGGCCGAGATGGAATTGATTGTATTAATCCAGGATAAGCTCGCGGATACTACTTGCGACGTAATGACTAACCAAATTTTCTTCCACGAATTTATACGATATGGGCCAATAAGCATTAATCAAAACAAACCAGGCAACAGCAAGCTCCCCTTTATTCCTCATTGCATCTCTTATTAATTAAGAAAAAAATTCTATATTCTCAACGCATACAGGCATACCAGGGATTCCGCTCTTTTGTACCACTGTATCTATAAAGCTATTTTTAGTAGAAAATCTGACAGACGTCAGGAGATCAAACTAAAAATATATTTTGCTTTCTTTACTCAATAAAGACATACACCGCAACTGCTCAATATTTTTTGCGTTCTCTTCTTTTGTGATCCAAACACATTTTGCGTACCGCCATTGTCCTGCAACTTTACCTCGCTACCAAAATACTTTAATGATCACCCCAGAAGACCTGGACGATGCTTGTATACTGAGTAAGGCACGTCACTCGCAACTGAGGACGAAACTGATCTAGCCGTCATTACTATCTGTTTGACTTCACTCAAACTTGGCATCCTCATGTCGAACTCAACTTGTAGGGGATTGGGTTTAATGACACAATCATTAATCCTACTTCCTGATCCTTTCTTGGATCTTTAAAAGAGCTCTTAAAAAAGGAATCTACCCTATCTTTCGGGCATATTAATCTGTCGCTCCTCTTTTCTCCCAGAAGTCTGCTGGCAAAAACCAAACGTGTCGGAGATAAACGAAACCCTCTTATTGGACCGCTCCTTCCTCTGGCGACAATGTCCTTCTGATCTTCGCATGTTTTTTCAGTTTCTGTCTTAAAATATATCGCAGTTTCGAATGGGGGTAGACGCTCCTTTTTCGCAAACGGCCTTAAATTGTTCCTTGAGGGATCTTAATTCATGTCTTACATCTCTTATGCCCCCTTGACGCCTATTTTGAGTGTAGATTTTATTTCTCGTTTTTTATTAATATGGCCGAAACGCTCTGATGCGTAGCTGAAAATGATTCTACTCATACATTGAAGTCCTTGGTCTATGTTACCTGCAGACGTACCTTACATCTTCGGGGAAATCGCGCTAAACTTTCTTGTGGCTTGCTGGGGGGCATTTAATCCGCTTACAGACTACTCTATTTGGCAAGGTCTGACTGAGTCCACACAGGGAGTTACTGGGCGTTATGGATTGTCACCTGGACCTACTCCGCCTCCGTCTTACTTGATGTAACACCTATGCGTTGTATGTCCTCAGCCACTACTGCACATTTCATCTTTACCTGGTGTATTTTTAGGCCATTCTGATTCTTGCATTTTTTTTCGCAGCGGCACTTTGAATCAAAAGTCTTTTGGGCATTGGCTGTGGTTGTAACCGTTGTATCAGACCTACCGGGGATCTCATGCAGTCCAATTCTCGGGAATAATCTTTACTAATTACAATTTGGTAGTTTACACACACACACACACACACACACACACACACACACACACACAGATATTGCCTGAATATTTTGTTGAAGTATGAAACAGTTTCGCTGCTTGTTGTTGACATTAGTGTCTACTTTCATATTTAAGCCTTATCGCATATATTGAGCACTTATATATATATATATATATATATATATATATATATATATATATATTTCCAAAGTTAGAAAAATATTATATCATATATATATATATGTATCATATGTATATTATATATATATATATATATATATATATATATATATATATATATATATATATATATATGTCTCTCCATATGTGTTTGTGTGTATGTCTGTGCTTGTGTGTGCAAACAGGTTTCTTTTTTACCTTGTCATTATATATTTTTTGTTGGCATTTTCCGGTCAATGCAGCCTTAATCAGTCGCTTGTTAGAGTATGTCTAGACAATAATGGTTTAATGAAGATGTTTAATCACAATTTTCATTCACCTAAGTCGGCAAACGCTTTTGCACAGTCAATCAAATAGGACAGCTATTTCATTGATAAGCTACACATTTTTCATTTGAAATCTCATTAAATATATGGGAAGAAAATTAAACGGCAAGCAAATAGTTATTTCATTGTTTATACTTACACTCTCAGCGATATCGATGAATATATATATATATATATATATATATATATATATATATATATATATATATATATATATATATACATCCTGGTTCTAATTTGTGACGCACGAACTAATACGGTTGTTTTTTTTGGGTTTATATATATATATATATATATATATATATATATATATATATTAGGTTGGTGCAAAATAATGACGTTTTTTGACGTATTTTTAACGTCAAAAACGTCATTATTTTTGCACCAACCTAATATATATACTCAATGAAAAACAAACAAATTACCCCATACAGATGGCTATTCTGACTGCGGGAAATAATTCCCCTGTATTTTTCAATGCAAATAAATTTGTTTTAACAAATGAATTCCCATGTTTTTCAAAAGAAAATGAAAAAAAAAAGAAGTGAAAAATGGAGACAATAAGAGGGAGTAACAAATATATAATTATTTTTGGTTTTAGTTGCTCGGACTAAGAAGTTGGAAAGCCGAGTTTAAATTCTATTCAGTAAACTAATATGGTTGGTTAAAAATTCTTGAGAAAAGTCGGAATATATATCAGCTGACACCCAATATTCTTTTTATTAATGGGCTTTTTTTTTCATGAAACCCCGAACAAATTGTCTGTGAATGTACTCACTGATATCAGAGAAATGTATCCAGTGATTGATTCTGCAACAACCAAACTTATATTGAACAAGATCGGATTAATCGGCTGACGACCAATTTGGAAACTGCTTCATAAATCGATACACAAAGAGAAGTAATATTTTTGAGAAATAAATACTGATAAAAATTTCAGATATCTGGCACGTTAAGATGAAATAAAAATCAAACCATTCTGGTATGATAATACAACATCCCCAGAGCAAGGTATTTTGTGTTAGTAGTTATGAGTAATTGTAAAGTCGTCATAATCTGGTGTGTATGAGTGTTAACTGCACTGATAAGTCTCATTCTATACATTAAACTTACATTCTGAAAATTACTGCAATATATTGAAAGAATATAGTTTTAATTTAAACGCAGAAAAAATGACACCTTTTTCGATAGGGTAAAAGGGAAATCTTTGATTGACCTTATGTGTAATCGAATTTAAATCCGATTGTAGAATATCTTATTTAACATGGCCTGTTGTGCGATCAATTTGGCCTCTTCTCTTCACTAAGTAATTCCCGAATTTTTATAATACATATTTTGTACCTATTCTGGAATCCATTTGCACAAATGTTTTCAGTGGGTCATTTTCCGTTTTGTTCTACTTTCATTGAAAAAAGATTTCATGTTTTCACCACCTTTTTTTCTCATTAGTTTTCTCCCTAAACATTTTTCTCGGTAATCCTTCTCATTTTGATTGTATTCAAATATCTTTCAGAGTTTCGATTTTAAGTTAATTAACGTTTCACAGAGAAATATAACGAGGGACGAAACAGTAAGGGAGACAACCTAAGCGGACATACATAGAAAATAAATTACTTGGAAAAAGGCCAACCGGTTACATAATATCTGAAAAAAGAACTTTAATAAGTAAAGAAAATATATTACAACTATAAAAGCTATACATAGCAATCATATTCCATGACAATAGATGAAAGTATCATAAAGTTGATGATAGCCCTGAAACGAGGATTGAATGATGACAACCGTCCAACAAGACAGATTTGAATGAATGCAATCCGTTGGGAGGGAAAACATCATTGTAACTGTCTATACTTACACGGTGAAGATAAAACTTCAGGAATTAAGGGAAAATTAACTCATATAAATATTAGATTTAAATACACATTTCACTGGGGTGTGTACTCTGTCTTTAACCCCTTCCTCGGCGTAGACGTGTATACATTTATTTTTAAGCGGAAGTTTCTTTTACAAACACTGCTGAAAAATTACGTGCAAAACATGACATTTAAAAAACAGGTACAGACGTTCATCTTGATAATTTTTTGACCTTCCGAGTTTGAAATGGGGCCAATTGTCAACTCAGACGTTTGGCAGATGTGTTAGCCACTACAAGAATACTTCAAGGTGTCTCAATTCTTAGTTATTGTATTAAAAAAATAAAATTTCGTCTGAAAATGAAGGTTTTGGGTTTTTTTTTCTATATAAAAAGAAGACTTGAATGAAACGTATTATTTTTCCTGCAAAATTTCAACGCCCAGTAGATTTGATATAAATAATTCATAATGACAGACCCTCTATCTTCTGAGTTTTATTTATTACTACAAAGCGACAATTGATTAAACATTACGTAAGCTACTCTGTACCCAGCACAAATGTAGTAAATTCAGAAAAACCTGAAACAAAAATTGAAAATCTGCTGACGACTGAGGTGACTTAAAAATTCAGGAAGTGTGTCAGCACATTTCATCAATCCTCACATCGGATGTTCTTCCTTGAAGAGTACGATAAATTGACCCTCAAAATCAGTGAGTTATTTAGAAATACGAGAAGGGCAGAACGAAAGAGTAAAGTTGTTTGCATATAACTCTAAAATGGCGAGTCATAAAATCGATCAGAAATTAATCAACCATAGAATATCCAATCAGAGTTTAATAATTAGACGATCTTCTAATGGTTATTCAGGGTCATAAATATTCAAGAAATATATTCAATGTTTATTCAAGGTCAATTATTCATGAAAGATAACACAGTGATAATAAATCTGCTGTTTTTTTGCTGGATGATAAATAGTGTTTTTACAGGGAACATTTTAATTATACTTTATATATAATTTACAGGAACGATTTTTAAAATTGATAAAAAAAAACTTTTGTAACCGGGTATTAGAGATAAATATTTATATATATGTCCACAGATAGAAATATATATGTGTGTAGTGCTAAATAATACCTAACAGTTGTGATATTGACAGAAGATATATTTCTCCGACGATGCAGCGATTTCGTATGATTATATTTTAAAATGTATGACAAGAAGGGTTAATATGACAAGATTGATAAATTGGTTGAATTTCTTTAAAACTTTATAGCATGTATTATGTAGCCACGTATCCTTGCACACTGAATCAAAGACAAGTCTATATTAGCTTGATGCAAAAATAATTCAGGTTTTTAACTATCACGTTTAAAAGAGTATATCTTAACTTAGAATAAAATGATTAATCGAAATAGAATTATTTCATAAGAATCCACACATTGTTGCCTAGAATATTTAGACGATAGCATAGATTTCTCGAGTGGTGTAACCAGGGAATTTTTCGAGGGCCTTTTGATTTGTTCTATAGATTTTGGAAGACCATATCTTGCGGGAACTTGACAAGAATCTTGAAAAAGTAGTATTTTTACTGGTAAAGTAGTGTTATTAAACTTGACGAAGTAGGAATTCGTCGTCAAGTTCCTTCAAATTCTATAGTCATCAGCGAGATATGCATTTGAGAACTATACTTGAGAAGTATTGGTCTTGTAATTATTGGGGCTAATTTATCGATTTCTTGAGAATATTTATCTACGGAAATCATTCCTCTACGACTAAATAACTTTTGGTGGACAGCTGTCCTTATCAATCACCAAATATTTTACAACATTTCTTATCTGAGGCAACGTAAATTTGAAGAAATGTGTTGTGGTTTCCCACCCGATAAACCACTGTGCAAAATCTCGTCGATTGTTTCATTCTGTCATTCATATGTTGCAATTCTTGAAAGGTTTTTTTCGCTTTTTCTCACAAAAGAATGAAAACAGTGAACAATTTCAATCTCTACACATGTCGTGCAGCACCCATTTGTCCAGGAATTTGTTTTGTTGTCTTCTGCAAATATCGACCAATTTTTACTGATAAACTTTTAGTTCTTCTGCAACCTCTCGAATGATTTTTATTGGGCCTGCGGAAATAGTCTCTGTCAATTGGTTGTCAAGAATCGTAGGAGGATTGCAGGGAGTCTCCTCAAGTTCAATCCTCAAGGCTCTCATCACGTAATGTTGCGAATCGATGATAAGCCATACATATATTGGCAGCACTCAGATCAACTGATTAGTTTATTTTGCTTTGCGAAGAGTTTCACATCGTCATGTACCATTTTAAACACTTTCAATAAAACAGTTGGTATTTTTTCATTTTGAATATGACAGACATAAGTAAAAAATATTAATAAAAACTAGTGAAATAAAAACATATAGTATGAATAAAAAAATTCATTTTATATCTAAAGACTACATTTAAATTAAAACATATATCAGGGATAACAGTACAGGAATCGTTCGATTAATGCTCATTCATTTAATACGTTTTAATTTAGTGCATTGAAATATTCGATTAGTAAATGCATAATTAGTGCAGTAAAACTTTCAGTAATTAGTGCATGCATGATTAGTGCAGTAAAACTTTCTTCGGTTTAATAATAGTAATTGGGAATAGATTTCTTTTTGTATAGTCACAGATTTATTAATTATTTTAAATTAAAAATGTTAAATGAACAACTAATTTTTGTCAAGTCAATTATTACATTACCTAATTAATTCCGGTATTGTTAAAAAGAAATGTTGGGCTATAAATAGAGATTTTCTAATATAAGCTGATAATTAAAATAGATATTTAAATATGTGTCTCGATTAAAAATTTTTGAATATTTTATTTCATGTTTATTTTAAATGTCTTAAAAAGAAAATTTCCGATTTTTTGTTAAAAACATGAAAGATTTAATTAGATACAAAAATTTACTTTTATCAAGAAGTATCGAAATATAAAAGATGTATGCATTTACTATGGAAAGATTATATATAAATTTTTGAGGTTAAAATGTTAATGATTATAATATGCTTCCAAAAATAAAACAATAATTACCTATATTCTAATTAAAACGTACAGAGTTTCTAAATTAATTGCAAATGAGATGAAAATTAGAAGTAAAAATTACATAATTTTCTTTAAGTTATTATATTCGATTAATGCATTTTCGATTAATGCGTATCTTTTGATGTAGACATTAGCCGCACAAATCGAGGGATTGCTGTATTATATATATATTGAATTATTAGTTTCGTCTTTTAATCAAGCGGATCGTGTGCCTAAATTTGACAATCAAGAACGAAGCATGACAATCGATTTCTTTACCGATCTACGGCAAAAACAAAAAAATTCTTCCTCATGATTTTGACTGCCCGAAAGAACGTTCTTTTTTTTACTCATCTCAGTTAGAATATCTATAGACACGAATGAAATTCCTCAAAAGTTCAAAAAGTCCCTCTGTACTCACGCGCAGCCTTGAAAGCTACTCGGTATTTATTATCATACAAATTACAAATGCGACACAATGTCAAAATGGCGGATAGAGAAGGCTGGTTTTCATTAACCCTTTCTTAACGAAGCTGGTCTTACTCAATGATCCATCCATACAAAGAATTTTACATTTACCATAATATTACATTTACTCTTAATAATCGTTCTATTCTCACCCAAATACTTTTTTTATTTTCAATGTAATTCTTACGTAAAATTATATGTATAATTTGTTTTTTTTGGGGGGTGGGGGCAAAAATACTCATCGCGATGAGTTTTATACAATTAAAAATATCTATAACAACTAAAGAAAAGCGTATTCGTAGTTGATCGCCCAGTAGCATAATACATGCAGGATAAAAATATTAACTATTCGATACAATTTAAGAATCGAAAAAAAAAATTCCCAAATTTCTCTTACACTCACCAGAATATTGGGAAATCTGTTACGTAATAGGGAAATATATTAGAAATAGAAATAGAAATTAGGATAAAATAAATGAAACTTATGAACTTGCAAGCGTTAAAACAAAAAAACGGCCCGAAAAGCGAAAAAAAATGTGCAAATCTATACTGACGTAGAAAGGTAAGATTGATAATTTAGTTTAAAGGCATACAATCCTCTTTCCTAAGTAGCATCCGTCAACCACTCTAGGCTACCTTACACCAAGTGTGAAATTCTCGCGCACCTTTCACCGAGTTTCAATGAATGTTGTCGCACCCTTTCCGCTCTGATCTTTAAGCTGATGCTTACAGAAAAGGATCAGGTGAGTAGAGAACTTATCACTTCTATGAATCACCTTTATAGCAGCATTCACACAACGACACACAAGTCATTACTCGCAAACACATGGGCACATTGGTACAGACGCAAGCTGCTTCCAAGATAAAATAAATCTACCGTCCAAACACAAAACATGTAGACTTCAATCATCTCACACAACACAATTCGACTAGTTGCAATCGTCAGGCTCCCCTCCTCTTCCTTATGCATACTTTCAAGGGACGGAAAATATCGGCGGGCCTTCCAGAATCCGTTAATACCTTTCTATTACGAACACATTCATTCCAGGAATTTCAAAGGACGTGTATATTGTCAATTTTAATGGCTTCATTCTCAGACCTCCTCCAACTGGGTGGAGGTATCAATACTCACGACGTACCAAAGAAGACTTGACTCTACAAAGGAAGTCGAAAAGGTTTCGAACAAAATCCATTAGTTCGACAGACGGAAGAAAGGAGTTTCGGTAAAAGAGAATTGGGTAGATGTGCAAAACACTAATTTCCGCACTTGTCTTACAGGAAATATTCCCACAGATGAAATACAACCTCGACCTTCTCCAGTTCATCTCCAGCGATAAATAGCGACCAAAGCAGATCTTGAACTGCCCTTCCTTTAATTTGAAGTGCCCGGTCAAAATACTCTTTTCCACTAACCCAAAAGTAAGCCAGTTTGATTTTGCCCCCCTCGACCGTCTCATACCCGCAGATTTCGTTGCTGTTAAACTATTACAGAAGTATACTTTACGAACATAAATGTACTAGGGAAATTACACACTATTTCAGCTAGTTCCCTTACAAGAGTCTGACCAACATCAAAATACTTATTGGATATCAGGAAAATCTCACGAATGGTTTAACCTCATAAATTATCTGATATATTTAATAGATGTTTATAGGAATTATTTCTACCTAAATATACAAAGATTAATATGTATATAAAAACGGATGCCAGAAATATCTCAGACCGAACCATTCCCATTTCGCCAAATCTTTTTTCTTGTGGGTAACTTTTCAGCACCGCTTAATTTATATGGATGGAAATTGATGAATTAATAATCGAAGAAAGAAAAAAAAGAAAGGATAAGTAACAAGGAAGTATAAAAGAAATATATGAGAAGCACTTAACAAAATGACATTGCGATATCTTGTTCAATCAGCTTTTCGTATATGACAAGCGACAGTTAATTCATCCATAATCTACATCAAGCCAGGTTTCTTTAATATAAAAGCGCCCGTAGATGTTACAGTAGTATTAAAACTTCCATAAGCGCTTTCTGTTCAAGTAATATCTGCCGATTTACTGGAGGAGTGTCCTTAGCACAGATTCATTTCTTTCATGTGTAATAGGCGTAAACAGGAAGTAGCGTACTTATCCGGAGCATGCGTGCCCTTTTCTCTCTGATTTCCGATAGCCTTTGTTTGCTTCTAGGTTTGATTGGCGTAAAATGCCAATTGGGATATTGTGCAACCTTGCAATTCTCCTCTCTAAAGAAATGTCAGTGTGGAAAGGCAGTTCCTGCCTGCCCCCGCTCTTCGACACGTGCATTAAGTACATTTGCTTGAATCCCAACAAAGATGCTTTCGGTAATTCACCTGAAATACAAAATGGAGCACAGATATAATACAATAATAATAAAGGTTAATTGTACTTTGAAAATGTTCTATTATACTTCAATATTTCCCTTCTATTTAAAATGTGATAAATATTGGCATGGTGTTTGTCAGAAGTAGTAGTAAGGTTAAGAGTGTTAACATTAGTAGTATATGTTAAAATTAAAGCATGTTGGCCAACACATTACTACTTTAGATCTATACTTCCAACTGCATAAATGCTTCATTCCCGATTACTACTATGATATAAAATCGCCTGTTTGACTCCGTTTGAAATGTACGTGATATAAGCAATATTTTTAAGTGGACATTAATGAAAGAAAAAATTGTTATATATGCTGATACGTTGTATCGCGGTCATTGGTCTCTCCCACGTAATTTCGGAGTCTGTCCTCATCGATATCATGGAATTTGCCATGATGTCGCTGGAATTTAGCTTTCATGGTTTGATGTAGAAAAATATAGTAAGGATTACTATGATATACATATAAGAGTAGCGATGGAAAATATTTTTGCTGGATTTTATGAGAAGGGTTGTCTTGCTCGTATTAGGAATCTCCGTGTTTTTACCGATATGTCGATGACACTTTTTGGTATTAGGCAGTGAGGAGAAACGTAATGTTATCCGTGAATTATTGAATGAGTTGGATACAGGATCAGAGTTTACATGTGCTAAGTTATACAATACTGTCTTGCTTTTGCTTGATGTGCTTGTACACTGGCCAGCCTCTTCTTCTGAATTTTGTGTACGTTAATGCTACTTTTAATGAATTGTACACAGGCTTCAATTCTTTTTTGTACTAAACAACAAAAAATAAATTTGATTAAGTGTTAGGTTCATTGAACCCTAATTATTTGCTCTAAAACCAAATTAAATTCTGAAATCGATTTCATTACGAAGGTTTTAGTGGAAAATGTCTTCATTCTGGCTCTTGTTCAAACGACCACTTGTGTTAAATTGTGCAATTTGACACACGCAAATTCTATGTTCCAGAAAATGTTCAGTTTGCTGTTACCTTAGATTGGCATGATTAGCAACAAATTTACGAGTTACATTAGTTACAAAAGCAGCATTCTCTTTATCTGTCAATCCATGCTCTGTTTTCAATTTTCGACTTCTATTGGAATCTATGCGTAAAATATTCTTCCCCTATCACTATAGTAGTTCATTTATCTATAATTATTAATTTCAATGTGATGCTGAATATATTGAAATAACGAATTATTGTTTAGAGACTAGGATCGATCAAATGGTACAAGTGCCGTGCGAAAATATTCATACACTTATGAATATATCAGATTCTGCTGTTTTGGAACACTTCATGAATAATCCAGTCGCTTTATGAGGAGCGAGGATTAATAACTGCTTATTACTTTGTTTTTCCATGCATATTTCTTATTTTTGAATCCACCTTTTTAACGGTGAGAAATATTTTCCCTTCCTCTACATCTAGCTTTCTTTTATATTTTTATTTTTGTATAGGTTTATATATAGTTTGAAAAATGTGATCAACTTTCTCAAATCGACTTGAGACTTGAATAATGTTTATTATAAACCGATATATATAATCATAGGTGTGTCAGTAAATAATCAAACCACCACCACAAAATTCTAGATAATTTACTTAAGTAAGTCCAATTTATATTATCTACTAACTCCATCAGTGAGGATATATTTGATAAGAATAAAATTAAATATATAAAGGCCTTAGAACTAAGCAATCATAAAGTAAATTTAGAGTATTTAGAATGTAGGGAATCAACTTGGGTCTGAAATATACGGAATCAACTTGAGTCTGACATGTACAAAATCCACTTGTGTCTAACGTAAGGAAGCATCTTGGGTCTGACATACTCCGGCAGAATGGTCGCTTCACATTGGGTTAACCGTTGTCATCAGTGATGGTGTATATATTAATAGAATACCATACTGAAAAGTGAACCTTATGGGTGAGATAGTTAGATGACATATACATACACTAGCTTCATTATGAAGCTACGCAAATACTACTGAATTACGTGGAGTCACTAGGCCTTTCAAAAAAGCTCACAATGGAAGAAAACGAATACCATCTGGACTTCGTAAATGCAAAGAGAATGGGTTAAAAAATCCGTATATCACAATCTGAATAATATATTAACGTCACTTTTCACCATCTATATAACACATAGAAAGAGACTGCACGATCCATACAACACCGTAGATAAATTACGCGGCGACACTAACAAAATCACCTACCAAATATAGATGATCAGCATGTAATGTACTCTTCAAAATAATAACTATACTGCATATATAACATCATGTTCTGATGGTATAAGCAGGATATTCGAGGAGCATAGGAAGATAGCTATATTTTGCTTCATTTCGATCAAATTTTTATCAAGAATATCTGGTGCAATGCAAAATCAGGACAATACTCATAAACAATTCTAACTCACTAGAAATATTTACCGATTTAAACCCCATACACAAAAGAGTTTGACAAAAAAATCTTAATCCATTGCAGTTGGAGGCAACAATAAAAAAGATATAACAGACAGCCCTCAAAATAAAGCTTGTGATGCGTCGAAAAACTACCGAGAAAATCGAATAAGATATGTCTGACCATGTATGTAAGGAAAATGTTGTTAGCGAGTGCTGTGAAATGTAGTAAAAGTATTAGACAGAGCAGAGCACCGGAATTGAGATACCCGAGGAAAACAGCATATATAAGACTCAATGATGGCTACAGTAGGTAGAGCAAATAAATCAGTTCCATATGAAACAGATAAATGAAGAGAAATTACAGAAAAAAATTGAAAGCAGCACCGGCACCAGTGGGTGCAGTCAAGGATAATAACAGATGTAGCAAGTTGGATAGATAAACCTTTGTGTTTAGGCTCCACATGTGATTGAGTGTTGTTATGATGTTTTATCTATGATCCGGGTAGTAAAGATTTAGTAGAAAATTGACAAGGATAAACTGAGCAACATTAAAATAAGAACAAAACGAGATAATCCTAGATATAGACAGCGAAGCGTGAACAATTTACTCACTTACATTATATAAAAGATTCAGCTTGAAATTCCGTGAAGGGTGCCAAGACAGACAGACAACCAAATAGGTTCGGAAGACACAACGGTCGACATAATTTGATAACAACATAGATGAGGACGACAGATCAAATGTAAATAACGTCAGGAAGTAAAACACACACACAAACACACACAGATATGTGTGTGTCTGTGTCTGTGTGCGTGTGTGTGTGATAATGAACTGTATAACAATGTTATTAACACTGTTATGCGTAGATGGTGTAATGGTTATCGGCTCGAAATAAAAGGAAATTAAGAAACGAGTTGAATCTCAGACGAGTTCCTGACATTCACTTACGCGCAAATACGTATGAATCCATCTCCTCCAGCTATAGGTTAAATAGTAGAAAATGTATCTTGAATGATCAGACCAAACATTGAATATTGTTTGTCATATCTAGTCATCTCCGCCTAAATGTGCCTGTCTTAAAAATACGTCATCACCCACAAAACCTCTACGCTGCCTTGTAGATGATGACGTATTTTCAATCGACAACTCACAGAGGAAATTACGCCAACCTCTTGCTACTTTATTGGTATTTCCATTGTATGCGCTCTGATGAGTTACATTCCTTTGTAACACTAGCCCTGTCGTTTTAAGCGTGGCCGCACATTGCCATGTACAAAAGGGGAGACCAGCTTCATTTCCTCACTATTCCATTGGTAAGAATTAAGGTCCACTAACATAGCTTCTTCCCAAAAATCTGCTGCATAATGTTTTTCTGTTCACGACAATCTCAACCTCTCCAAATCCATCATCTCCCCTAGATAACCCCAATAAATGACTTCTATTAAACTCATATAACACTAAAGTGTAATCCACTAACTTGAATGGCTCATGAGCCTTCAACAGGGCGGTATGATTAGTATAAGTAAAACGATCCCCATTTAGTTTAGATTGATTTTACTATGATATACAGACATTTTTCCGCTTCTATCATCTGAAATAACATTTTAACGGATATAATCGAAACATCTGATTTTTGTAGATAATGACAACTGACGTAAAAAGAAAAAAAAATCCGCCCAAAAAACATAATTGATAATTATTTGGTCCGAAACTGTCTGAGCCTCATTTTGCTTACAGATATGAATCATCACCATGATTACACCACATTGACCTTTCCCAGTCGTGACTATGGAATGTTTAACAATAAGAAAATTTGATAAGGAGAAACATCGACAATTTTATGGTCTGAAAGATTGTTTGAACTAGTATCAAATTATTTTGAAATCTGGCAGATCGATACATATGATAACTTGAATTTCCTTAAGGCTTTTTTTTTCTTTATAGAAAAATCATGTCTAACATACATTTCTAAGGTAATCGTTAATAGACATCACGATTAACTCTTAAACGATTCGTACGAACGTGCTGGGGAATCTGGTAAAATGTGACAATTCATTTTTAAAGGTTATTTCTAATGATTATTTACGCTTTAATCATGCAATACATCTATATAAATGATATATTGTTTTTAAGATAAAATAACAAAAATGTAAATAAAAATGTTAGCTTGTAATACATTTTAATAGACATTGAATCAATATAAAGCGATAAGAAACCGCTTATATTTTTCCTGAATATATTCTCTTATATTTCTAGCTATCAAAATTCAAAAACACTATTCAGCCGAAAAATGGAGTAAGTTTTCCCATCTTAATATAAATTATGAAATAGAATAAACTACATAGCGATATGTATTTTTAAAATCGGTCTCACCCTATTGCAAGGCCAATACAAGGTGTTAAATGATGTGGAAGAATTAGCAACAGAAGCATTAATTATGAGCAGGAAGTGGAAAGAGTAATCAAGAGGAGAGTAGATATAGATTGACAGTGCATTTAAATAATTGCAGATTAAAGTTGGCTAGAAAGCGTTGAACCGGAGACGAGTTAAAAAAAAAAAAAGTGTAAGACAAGAAAGTGTTATCATAGAATTTACGGTTACATCAACGCCAACTCCATCTGAAATTGATGAGATTTCAACGACAGTCTAATAGCGCGCTTAATATCGAAAAGTTTCAAAACCACAGCACAGATTTCATCCAAACAATTACCGTAACAGTATTTATAGAAAAGACGCAGATGCAAACTTAGGGCGGTGGGAAAGTGATTGAAACCGAGCCGCCAGTTCAGGACCTATAATATTGTTGATATTTCTTTGGATGTTATCAAGGAGATCAAGGTAAATAGCTGGGAACCCGGATTATATGTGGTAGCAACATTCTAATCATGGACGAATGGGAGACTTTTAGACATGAAAGATAGTTGCTGGAGAGAAAAAATGTCTCGCAAAACACAGTGAAGCAACTACTAGTATATATATATATATATATATATATATATATATATATATATATATATATATATATATATATATATATATATATACATTTATATACATACAACATTATATTCTGTCAATTCTTTTGTTAATTCAATTCTGGAAACGTATCCCATATTTCATATTGTCTCTATTTAATTAGATTTTTCTTTATGCATTGCACTGGAATACAAAGATTATGGATATAAATTGACGTTGCACTGAACTGTTTTCAGTCTTAAATTTTTGCGTCTAACATGAGTGGATTTTTTTCTTCGAATTTATACCAAGTTACATTAAAGACAAAAGTACCTGTCCAGAAAACTTAAACACCGACCATTAAAAGTAGATGAATCAGGTGTTCGCTTCACACATAGATAGAGACGGAGATCAGAGAGAAGGAACAAATCCAAGAAAAGTCCACCAATGAAAATGCTGCCAAAAATATAATCTCTGATTCCGCCCCTTTTTACGTAAGCTGAGCCAAAAATTTTTGCCTAGCTTGAGTAAACAATTCAGTCGGAAGTGAATGAAAGTAAAGCCAAGTTTTCCATCTTATCTGACATGTTCTCACTGATCCCCTATCTGATGTCTACAGTTTCCATCACTTCGGTATTAACCCATTTGGAAATGTTTTTTTCAACCTGACTGCTGAATATGTTTTGACTTTCCAGAGTTTATAACCGAACAAAAATTACAATCTTCTTTTTGTGGAAACGATGGTGGAATCATTTTAGAAGAGTTGCTTTTGGAAGGACATAAGCATGATTAAATGTCAAATGAAGAGCAGCAAATTGAAAAAAAAAATTAGAAAATGATGATATTTAGTTAACACTTGTCTTTCAGTTGACCGTTAAATAAGGATAGTTGTAAAGATTTTCAAACATCTAGAAAAAAAGATTTTCCTAAGAAATCTATTTTCTAAATTATATTTAATAAGAATATTAAATGAAGTTAGTTATATTAATAATTATTACAGATTGATTTTTTAAAAAAATAACAGGAATCTAAATTTAAAAATAGCTCGTCCATAAACCCGATTTATAGTACTCAGTGGGAGATCATTGAAATATAATTTGTTTTATATGGAAACAGTTGGGTTTGTGATCCTCCAGGATAAAGTTTTTATTGGTTCTAAGGAGAGACTGTTTAAATAAAGGTAATATAATGACAACCTGTCAATCGAAGAACCCACACAAACACACACAAACACAAAGACACACACACGCACACGTGTGTGTGTGTGTTTATCAATATATAATGGACTCTCCCTTCGTTTTCGGCATATGAGTGTCTTTCTGTTCAGTTTCTATGTTTATGTTTCGGATGAGACAACAATCCTGCACGGCATTTGCAAACAAATCTACACGAAGGGCATACTGAAGGGCTGATCGTCATATGGGCTGATGTATTAGCCCGATAATGTTAATTCTTAATTCTCTCAGATGGCTGTGTTGATTCTTTTCAAAGTTACCTGTACCTCGGTAGCAGGTATTTCTCTAGCTTGCTTGGTTTTCAGCAGCAATTTCGAACTCCTCTATACCGATGTTTGCAACAATAAAATTATATATATGTTTATCCTTGAAGCGAAACAACAGACGGCCTACGTTACGCTTACCATGAAAAAAGTTGGCTATACATGAGGATTTCCGGCATCCGATCATCACTGATTCTGATGACATTTCCAGCCCAAGTCAACTGTGATTGTATCAGAAAGGATTCAGTATCAGAGACAATACATCTGATGAAAAGATCAGGGTTAGATATTTTGTCCTGCCGTGTATAACCGAATATTGAACGAAGACTGCGTTTAAGAAAAGTATCAAGTTGATTGAAGTGCGTCCTGTATGGCGTCCACAATTCTAGCCCATAAAGAAGAATGGTGAGAATGACTGCTCGATAGACACCGATTTTTGTATTAGTGAAATCCTCTGATAATCTCATAGGCGATGATTAACTATTAACTATTTCGTCATCCAAAGAGGCACTTCAATTAACTTTGCTTCCAAAGTACAAGAATGATTTCATATACTTCAGGTTGTTGCTGACAACAGTAATGGGAACGACTGGAAAGATACAGACAGGTGGTTTTTATTTTACACCTTTGATCTGCTCAGGTGTAGGCCTTAGTTGATGGACAACTTCAGTTTTCTTTATGCTTATAGATAATCCGAATGCGTTGGAAGCGGTGGAAAAATGTATGAGGAGTGCTTCAGCTTCTTCGATTGAGGTGATAACGATAGCAGCGTCATCAGCAAACAAAAGATCACGAATAATGCTTGCTTGTGTTAGTGATTTTGCTTTAGAACATTGATGGTTAAAGAGACTGCCACTCGTGCGGAATTCAAATTTCACGGCCATGTAAAGATCACTAAAAGCAGGGTGTAGCATGACCAAAAAGAAGAGAGTGTAAAGTACAGGAGCCATGACAACCATTTTCTCTGCTATTTGTTACATGAAAGGTTTCTGAAAATTCTCTATTAGACAGAACAGATGTTTTCATTCCTTCGTGAAACGAGATGATGACATTTAGTATAATTTCATGTATAAATATTCAGGTTCCGGCATATATATATATATATATACATATATATATATATATATATATATATATATATATATATATATATATATATATATATATATAGAGAGAGAGAGAGAGAGGGAGAGGGAGAGAGAGATTTAAGTTGTGTTATATTTATGGAATAAAGTGCTCAATATCAGAGATAGAGCTTATGTATATATAAATATAAAGGTGAACATGGAAAACACTCAGAGGCTTCTGTCTGAGTGTTGACTTCAATGTTCACCTTCATATATATATATATATATATATATATATATATATATATATATATATATATATATATATATATATATATATTGTGTGCGTGCGTGTGTGAAAAGTTGGATGGCTGTTTGAAGCCTAAATCTCTTACTTTCGGTGGTTTATTTGTAGAAAGGCATTTAAGGCAATCAGATTTTGTGGTAAATTACTCGTTATAAGATAGGGCGTTACTAGAATTAATAGGGAATAATTCTCAATTAGCAGATCGATATCACCACCCACCATGCCGACTTCCAAGTTTCAAAAACGTATAGAATAGTTTCACTCTTCAGGGATCGTCCTGTTTTTCTGTCGATATTTCTCATGCTTGCGTGTTTATATGGTATTGTGAACATATCTTTATTATTATTACATTTCCCACGTGACTCTGTAAGTCTGTGGTTTTTTCTTTTATAAATACCATGATCGTCTTTCGTTATTCTTTTTTCTCTTTTCGTTGTTTTCTTTACTTTCTTCCGTTATTTCTGAAGTTTTTGTTTTTGGCATTTTGTTGACTTTTAGTGGTTGTTTGAAGTTTTCTGTGATTGGTTTGGTTTATAATTTTATGTTGTGTTGATCCCTTAATTTATTTAATGAGGGTGGTTGAATGTTTATATGTGTGTATGCGTTGTATATGCCCGCGTACATATATTTAACTGAATGTTTGTGTTTGAGTATATGTATATTTGCGTATAATTATTGGTGTTAGTTGTAAACATGCTGTTTAATGTAAATTAGTGTATATTAGGTGATATATTGTGTAATTGTATTTTGCATTTCTTTGTGTGCAGCTCTGTCTGCTTTTTTCCTTTTTGTGTGTACGTGCGCATACGCACTCATGTGAATGATTGCGATGTCATGAGTGCTGGTGTGGATATTTTTATGCGCATATGTATTTGTATGTGTAATCAAGTGTGCACGTTTTTTTTATGTCGTGGTATGTATAGATGTTGATTGTGCTTGCGTTTGTTATCGCGTTTGGTGGTGTATTGGTTATTTGTTTTATTTTTTTATATTGTGCCAGGTCTTTTTTTTCTCTTTTGTTTTTTTCATTTGGTTTCGGTGGATAAAGGGGGTTGAATGTTGTGGGGAGATGTGATTGCAATGTAATTGCGTATTATATTCCGTTTGTTTCATTGTATTAGGTTGGTGCAAAAATAATGGCGTAATAATGTCGTTTTTTGATGTTACAAATACGTCAAAAAACGACATTATTACTTCATTATTTTTGCACGAACTTAATATTTAGGCGGCGGTGTAAGTATTTATTTCAGTGTCTGCAATTACATATTATTGCATTTTTTGTTTAGTACTTTGCTTTGGTTTTCAAATGTGATTATTGCTAATTTTAACTCTAAACATAGCTGGCGGTTTATGTTAATGATATCGTGTCGGGCTGCTATTTTATGATTTCCCATTTAATTTTAGTGGGGATGTTTTTTTTCTTCTTGCATCCATATATATTTTGATAGGGTTGTGTTGTCAGAGTATCTTTCTGTTTAGAATGACGTTTTCTGATTGTTAAACCTTTCTATAAATGTTACTCTGGGGCTTATATATTTTTTTCTTTTTCTAGCAACATAAAATTATTCAACGAAAACAAAAAAAAATATACGAATCTGTACTACAAGATAACAGATATTCGAACAAACTAGAATACTCAAACGAGAACAAAGCATAAAACAACAGAAATAGGAACATGATCGGGTTCAATCTCCACCTATATTAAAACAATAAAATAAATATAGGAAAAATATTCTTCAGTCACAACAGGAACAATCAAGCAATGCCAATAGATACAATTGTCGAGACAAAGACTTTCTACTTAGTAATTAATGTCTAAACAACAATATAATATCCAAAGATACCTTAACAAATAATGTTAATACAGAAAACATTACATAGGAATCATAGAAACAGCAATTAGGGAAAGATTTAGCAAACACTAAACGTCCTTCAAAACAGAAAGGTAAGGTGAAATCTGGTAGGGATTAAATAATGATGTAGAGTATATTCTCGTAAGTTGGCTAGGACACTGTGTTTCTCCTAAAACGTTTGTGATAGGTGATTGCGAAATTGCAGGACTTTGTAATCATTTGGGACTATCTATCGTATCCATATACGTCAACAAATATGCATTGTATCAGCAGAAAAAAAATCCCCATCACAAACGAAATAAAAACAGTTGACGGTATTCGGGATCATCGATTCAATGCGAACGATCATTTCCTTAGCTGCAGAGAATTAGTTTTATCAGGGCTACATACAGTTTTGAATTCAGAGTTTTCCTTCTTTTAGACCGAATTTTACTCAAGGCTATATAACTCAGTTCGTTCTGCTATTTACCCAATGTCAGTGTCGTGGAGAAGACATGTATTCATACCTTTCACAAGAGTACTATTAATGTAAGTAAATTTAAAGAACTCAAACGGAAGTCGAGCTTGGCACACCGATTCCTCAATTAAGGCCGTAATATATTATCTACTTTGTCCAGAATTGGTGTAAAGAAACATTGTGGACAGTACTGGGGAATTTTGCGGCAAGCATGAATTTTGCCCGCCATGAATCCAATAGATCTGTGATAGGAGGAAGTATTCGCGTACTAAATGCTGGGAACATACCAATACAAGTATGATTATCGAAACAGTATGGCTCAAGATCTCTTCAACTCATTCTCTTCACATGTAGAATCGATTACTCTTTCAGTTGCTAGATGTTATCAGGCTAGATTTTGTCCTGCAGGAATCTATGCACATGCCCCATTAACATTTAGCATTTTTTTAATAGTGATTTTGTTTGTAGCACTTACACAGGAATAACAGGTAGCAATTTGTTCGAGCTATACCTTAATATGTGCGATATTGAGAGAACAAATCTACTGCATTTTGTTTGGATAACGTTAATAATAAAAAAAATAAGAAGAAAAAATATTATCGTTCAACTTCACCTAAATAAAATTAATGCAAACTTTCTGATGTCTGATAAATGTAATTCCTTCTTAAAATATTGACACATAATCTGTAAAATATTTTTATTTCTTACAAACGTATTATTCCACGCAATACTTATTAATATTTTTCTTTTCTTTTTTTTAAACTTAACTTTTCATATTTAAAAAAAAAAACAACAAAAAAAACACATTTATCCTAAATTGTAAAAAGTTAGTTTGTAAATAATTTAACACCGGAATGTTTCAGATTAGTAATTACAGTTGAACTAACTTTATGATATGGAGATGGTTATTTGATTGACAGCCATGCCACAATTCGTAGTTAAAACTGACATTATTCAATTTCTTCTGAACTGAGATCTTTATAAGTTCTTTCTTATCATTTTCCTTAGTTATATATTTTTAAAATCACCAGACATTAAAGTAGATTACATCGACATATTCTCTTATTTTTAAATTTTAATAAATAAGGTGCTAGTAAATCGCTATTGCCTCATTCACCGCAAATGTAACAGCAATGGTATATCTTGAGCAATATGGCCTAACGGGGATTATCCATCTACCTGGTCTTGAATTCAATGTTTTCCTTCTAGACTGATTGCCACCTCTAGATAACTGAACACCTGGTATTTAAATAATAGCTAGGGTAAGTTGGATTCATGCATTAAGGATATTGGCGGGAAAGGAAAGACACATTATGCACGGGAATTTGAACTCGACTCACCCATTTCCCTTTCCACACTGATAACCATTACACTTTCTGTGCCAACAATTTATGATATAAATTATATAAATTGTGTGTAGGCAGATATCGAAATTCAGAGACAATTTCTGTAAATTAAAATGAATGAATTCTCTGGAATCATAACTTATATGTCAGATCTTTAAGCCAGATCTACAATGAATGATTTGTGAGTATGTACAAATTGGAAATGTAAGAATCCGTTCGTGTAAATATGTCTGTTATAAAAGTTTGAGTCTGGAGTTTATCAAATTAACAAATACAAATATATGAAAGTTTTTGAGACGGAAAATATTTCCCATCATAAATTGCATTCGCATGTCAAAATATTGTATATGTTGCAACTCACAAAAATTAAGAAAAATAGTTTTGTTGGCTCTCAGTTTGGAAGGTATCGCAAGTACAGATCTTTCAATGAATGGAAAATTATTATCATAGACTACATGTAGAAACTGGTGGAAAATGATCCCCATTGCTGATGGGATGCCATGTCCTGCCACATTTCGATTGGCTTAAGTTCAAGTGGAATGACTGATCAGCAAGGAATAATATCCATCTTCAAATTAAGAATTCATGACGAAGCTGGTGTTAATAAAACATGGCAGAAAACATGAGTTTTTTTTATGTGTGTGCGAGTTAAACGTTCAATCATTGATAACAGGACACGTGGCCCAGTTGCCTTCTTCATCATATCCTATCGACACAATACAAAAAAAGCAGGAACTCAATTGTCCCTCATATATATATATATATATATATATATATATAGCGAGACTCTTCGCAAGCCGAATTGAGTCACTGTCGGTCACTGGGCGTGTTTCCAAAAATAAATACGCTAAAAATCCAACCTCATCCCGACCGTGCACCGACAGCTTAGTGGTAGAATATCCGCCTGATACCAGTTCAGTCGGGTTTCGATCCTAGCTAGAGGCAACCGGATATCTAGCCGCACTGATGAGCTGTGATACAGCGAATGAGGTCTGTCTGTGGGTGACATTATATATATATATATATATATATGTATATATTGTGCTGGTGCATAATTATTAGATGTTTTTAAACAATATTTTATGAAAAAGAAACATAACAATTCAGCAATAACTTTTTAAATGACTATTCAAGACCGTATGGTTATCGACACGCATTTATTTCAAATTTACAAAATTATACTTTTATTTTTAAAAAGGAATTTTTATTAACAGTTATCTAGCATGCTAAAACAGCTAATAATTATGCATCAACACAATATATATATATATATATATATATATATATATATATATATATATATATATATATATATATATATATATATAATTTTCGTTAAAGTTGATTGACGCGGTACTGCAGTTATCACATTGTGGCCGTGTTCATAGTTCATATTACTCTGTCCTCACCATAATCGTTGATAATACAAATAGCCGCACCGATATGGAAAATAAGGCTAAATATAATGGAAGTAATGTTAATTAAAAAAAAGAGTAAAAAACCTAGCACTCAACAACATCTGTGAATACACGCACAACGTGCTGACCCTGTTTTGAAAATAAAATATTCTTTTAACTCTAGATCCATAAATCAACCCGTATATTTAGTTAAAATTAAAAAAAGAAAAATTCTTGATTACGGATAAAATTAGATGGGAAAACATTTGGACCCATTTATACGTAATTAACGACCAGGAAAGAAGAAAATTATGAGAACACAAGTAAAATAAATAAATAAAAGTAACCGCACTACCTCGTCAGTCGTTTTTCGTTAAACTTGTATCAAAGAGAGATTGCTATATATATATATATATATATATATATATATATATATATATATATATCCACAACGTTAAAAACTATGGCTACATTCACTAACATGAGTGCATGCATGAACTAAATATATTAACATAACAATACATGTGCAAATCGATATATGCAGATATATGCCGATTGCATACAAGTTTATTTTAATATATACATTTTGGGATTTTGTGCCATTTTTATTTGTTCCTGTTTCACTGTAACTCTACGGCGTTTTTATCTTCAAGATTATCTTCTGTTTGCAAGAAAAAACTCCAAATCATTTCTGTCTTGCGAGGATTGTAACGTCCCTCAGCTGATTAATCAGATTTACATGTCTTGGTAGTTTTTTTTTTCTCTCCCTTTCTCAACGATTTCATAACATTCAGCTTATCTTTGTCCGTCATTACCTCACCCAGGTACTCTTGTCCTTGACCAAGCTTCAAAAGCAATCAATGCAAAACATGTTCCGAAATAATCCTGTGTGTTTGTTATCATACACCATAAACGGATGCATGTTCCGAAAAGAAGGATGATTTCCGATGAGTATATTTGTTTTCCATTTCTAAGTTTATGGAAACAAATTAATTGTATATATCTAAATCTTTTAGAATACGTAAATATTCCATGTTTAAATGCCTCCGTAATTATTTTATCCCGTCTTTGCAGAGGAAAATTTTGATTACTGCATAGGATGAGGACACGTTGGAATTTTTCTATTCCGAACAAGATGCATTTGGATATTTTCTGGTGTGTTGCTTATGGGAAAATTTTGAGAATCGGCTTGAACATATTTTTTTCGTGCCTCTCATAATTTCTTTGATTACAAGATGTTTTATTTTCTTCTTGAAAATAAAAAGGCAAAGAATTAAATGAAGAGATATTTGATAATTACGCTAATTAAATACCTGTATTTCGGCTTAACAAATTAAAAAAAAACAATTGGAATTAATTATTCCAAATGCCTTTCTTAGTAGATATTAAACCGAAATTTCTAAAGAAATTTCTGCTATGAAATGCCAACAGTACCTAATTCTATTAAACTGGAAGACAATATACTTAATTTGTTTTATGATAAGCAGAGTTTGTAAAGTAAACATGTATTCAGTTCCTAATATATATATATATATATATATATATATATATATATATATATATATATATATATATATATATATATAACTGGAAGTTTTACATTGATCACTGCATTGGCGATAAAATGTTTTTATCATATTTAGGATATACCATGAATATGTAACATCATGCAAACTAAATATGTAACATACACTGTTATTATAGTATGCATTATGCATATACGCTCATATTGAAAAAGAAATGTGTAAGATTTTCAGATCAAATAAAAAATATAGCAATGGAAATGCAAGCACATACCGCAGAGTGATATGGTCATATATAGACAAGAGAAAATAGAAGCAGTAAGATTGTGTTTTATAATGTCCTATTGATATTTGTAAAAAAATAAATAAATCAAAAACACAGTAAAATAGCGGTCAACGAGAATATTTCTGGACAAAGTTTCTTTTTAAGGAATACAAAAATTGTAATAATATTGATAAATATTAAATAATAAAGCAGTTATAGCAGCAAATATCGTATAATGACATTTCTTTCTGAGTCAAATTTATGTTCCGCAGGCTCGGTGCCGGCGCATCAAAGCCATATATATATATATATATATATATATATATATATATATATATATATATATATATATATATATATATAGCCTGCGGAACATAAATTTGACTCAGAAAGAAATGTCATTATACGATATACGATATATATATATATGTCATTATACAATACACGATATATATATATATATATATATATATATATATATATATGACTTTTCATGTATTGTAAATTATTTGTCTCCTCTCTCTGTCTGTGTCTCTCTTTCTCTCTCTCTCTCTCTCTCTCTCTATATATATATATATATATATATATATATATATATATATATATATATATATATATATATATATATATATATATATATATATATATATATATATATATATCCCTATCTTCCGATCGTCTTCATATTTGTAGCGACAAAATATAGTTTGATTCTAAGCTGAAAAAAAATATACATGCCGAAATTTACGCCAAAGAGAAGATAGTTTTACTTTTAACGGAATTTCCTAGTTGGGGAACTTTTTGTCTTTTCTTACACACAAATAACTCAACATAAAAAAAATGATGCGAAATAAACAAGTGAATCTTAATTTGTTTTTTGTCTAACGTATATGGCCAATGAAAACAGATTAGATTGCTTATTACATCTGGCCAAACGTGTGAAAATTTGCACTGAGACCAAAGGATGTCATATAATTAGCATGAGATAAAGATGTTTCCAAGACAGCAGTGCGTGCAAAACCTTCAAATCTAATAACGGAATCTCTGCTAATTAAGGAAGGAAGCAAGACAAAAACGATGTGATCCGTGTTCTTAGCGAACTGTCCTATTTCACATTGAAAAGAAGCTAAGATCTAAGTCGGTTAAAGAACGTATACATATATTCTGACTCTCCTTCGTGAACATACATTTATATTTACACATATTCGAGAATACTATCGAAGCAGGAATATAATTATTACTCTTATTGAAAGGCCCACTTATCTTTCAATAGCCTATGAACACGTTTCTAAAACACATATATAAACACATTTGAACACTTTGCAGCACACATGCAATTACTCATGCATATTTACAAAATGATTAACTTTTATACAGGCGTACATGAGTATATAATATTTCTGGCACTGTTATTGACAGAAACCTCTAAATACAATATCTACAAGATATAAATACAATAACTGTGAATACAACCTCAGACCATTTGGCGTAAGTGTAAATATTCAATGCATTAATATACAAATGCATAAGATGTGCGTATGCAGTTCAATATTTGCTTACATATAATAACAATACTTAGCGGATTTCACAAAAAAATACACCTAAACACATCCCACCTACACTCACATATATCTGTATGCAAACTGTTTTCTGATGAATAGAAAAACATTATTTATAAGTGCTAATATATTATTCTTGGAACTTCTAGATAAGCTTGAGATATTAAAGAAGCACATTTGATTAATATAGTATTTATACTGGAAGAAAAAGGGCCTGCATGCAAATAATAAAATTGGTATATATACTAAAAAGGAAAGGGGTATCAGACAAATATCTATTGTCTCAGAAAATAGAAAAATACATGACACATGTATATTGTCGAAGAAAATAGAAATGAGGCACGTGTGTATTGTCACAAAAAATATTAAAGGGCAGAGGTGTGTATTATCTTATAAAATAGAAAGGTACATATGACAAGAGTTTATTGTCTCAGAAAGGACATAAGACAAATGTATATTGGCGCACAAAATAGAAAGGGACGTAAAATAAGTATGTATATCTCAGAAAATGGAAAGGGACAAAAGACAAGTGTCTATTGTCGCAGTAAATAGAAAGGGACACAAGATAAGTTTTTTATTGTCGCATAAAATTGAAAGGAACATAAGACAATTGTGTATTTTCGCGCAAAATAGAATTGGTTATAAGAAAGTGTATCAAAAATAAAAAATAGATCTGACGGTGTCACTGTATTTAATACTCTAATATATTATATCTTATAATTTAGCAATATATTATGATGAGCTTAAGATCTGATTCAAAATATCCGGAATATATTTAACATCCTGGTGTAAGTTTGCAGATAAACGAAACATATTCTTAATGGAATTTCAACAAAGTTACCTCTGATGTTGTTACCTCAAATGTATGGTATGTAAACATAATACCAAAATATGCACACAACATTTGATGTGCCAATGACAGTGTTGATCATAGACACAGAAACGCAACTACAGAAATTGTTTCATACGGGTAATAAAGGAACAGCTCAAGAATAAAATTATTTATTGCAGATATCAAAATTAAACAAGCGCAAAAATTTAAATATCTAGGATTTGTTACAATAGAGGACATATATTGCGACAGTCAAATCTGAAGACGCATTGGGATCGCGAAAGTTTCCTTCCAAATATATATATATATATATATATATATATATATATATATATATATATATATATATATATATATATATAAACACAGGAAAAATTCGTTAAAACAAAGAACATAATACTAAACTGTTATGTGCCCCTCCTATATGACAGTGAATGCTGGACAATCTCCTCGCAGATGAAGAAGAGACTTCAAGCAACAAAAATGTATTTCTACGGAAGGAAGCATGAACCGACAATGTGACTAAAGATGAAGCTTTAGTGAAAGGACAAATACAATGACTCTTACTCGGAGAATCGGAAAGAGACAGTTCCTAGTGCATATGATGAGGAATTGATTGTCTTGGAGAATTTTAAGCTACCATGACATACTGAAAACTGAGGAGACAATTGGATGCGCTGCATAGCCTAGCACTCAAGTTTGTATAAATGATTGTAAGAACAGGGATTAGAAGAGATCACAGAAAGGCTAATTTTAATAATAGCTACAAAGGACAGGAAATTGTGGAAAGTCAAGATTGTCAACGCACTGAAGGAACACGCTGTATATAAGACAATATTTTTAAACATATGTTGGAATATTCTATAGGCAACTTTGAAAAATATCAATTTCCCAAGAATTTATTTTAATTTCTTAGATCAGATGCACTGTTTTATGTACTTTTAGATATATTATGTCAGCATATTTTTAATTAGCGACTAAAGAACCATGGTTTACTGGCAGTAAAAAAAAATCTGAGAAAAAGTTGAGCAGAAAAGACAATAAATATAAAGGATGGCAGTTGAAACTGCATTTGAAATTTTGAAGATATTAGTTGAAAGAAAGCAGGAAGACGCAAGAGATATTCAAAACTGAAAATTTGAAGAAATGAATCTGACAGAATAAAACGTTTACATTAACAAATTAAAATGTAAAATGAAACCTTGCTGCCAATATGATATTACTCTTAAAATTATGAAGTGGAGGTAACAATGACGAAAGCTAATCAGAACAATCACCTATAAAAATTATTATAGAAAAGATGCAGGTTATTTACGGTAGGGCGGTTGGAGATAGATTGCAGCTGAGGTGTCAAGTCCAGACCGATAAAATTACAAATTCCTCTTTCGATATTGGCAAATATCGTGGGATATATGGTTAAAACATCAGTCTAGATATGATAACAATATTCACTGCATGGATGAATGATAGACATATTGTGATAGAATGCGGAGGCGGGGCCAGAATGGTCGGCGATTGGATGTGGAGTATTTTGATAGAAAGGATTGCCGTTTTCTTGGATAAAAGACCAATAAGGACACAAAGATCCCTTAGACAAGTAAGGTCACACATCGAAAGCTAACGAGCGTTCCCGTAAATTACTTCCTACCGCTGCCTCCCAGAATCGATATTACTACATCTTCCTCTCTCTTATAATAGAACGAATAAAAAAAAAAGATACAGACTTTAAGTGCACTTGGGGCCGAGCGGTTGAAGATAGTGACAATACGGAACGTAACAATATAAAGTTGTAAAATAGTTTCCGGTTAGAAAAATTCTCTACCACAACAGAGCGAAGCAAATATCCGAGCACCAAATTTGACAATTGACTAGATATTATCGTTCCATTTTTTATAAGTGGAAAAATTAAGACAGATAAGTTGCTGTTAGTTTATCTCCTGTGAGTCACAACAAGCCATTCTGGTCAAAAAAGGCTAAGAAGATTTAAAAGAGCGGTTTAGTTCGAGAGGTGTTAAAATGAAAGACATGATCTAATTAACAACACATTGGAAGAAATTTTGAATATCATCTGGCAATTAAACTTGAGGGAAAATATCTGACATAACATGAAGACAGATGTAAGTATTTGCATCAGCTAACATACCGAATCTAGAATTAATGACATCGCCACTGTTGCTGATAATAGTAATCAAGGTCAGAGGATACTGCACTAGTGTCCACTTGCCTATATATATATATATATATATATATATATATATATATATAAATCTAGAGTAGTAGCCGATCAAGACAATAATTATTTCACGATTTCATGTGAATTTTGATGTTTCAGTTGGAATGATTATAGTTGATATTAAAAATGACACCATATAAAACATAACCCTTCAACTTGGGAAGCAGACTATCATGGCAAACTCTATTAAACATCATCGAGATATGTCCCTTGACAGCTCGAGCATCAACCTTCTTACTTAAAGCTTGGCAGATTCTTTCGTCAATAACCGTTATCACATCGGCAATTGGCATAGAGAACTGAAAGTCGTATAATGTTTTTGATAGAATACCACGCTAGGTGAGATGCTTAACCAATTCCAAATTGATTTAAGCCTGTAGCACTTTGCCAAAAATGTATGGGAAAAGATCGATAGAACTATGGCTCAGACGGTTCACACGAGTTCTTAAAAAACAGTAATTTCAGAAGATGATTTCCAACAAACTGAAGTATTAGGTTGGTGCAAAAATAATGAAGTAATAATGTCGTTTTGGACGTTAAAAAATACGTCAAAACACGACATTATTACGAAATTATTTTTGCACCAACCTAATATTAGATGTAGCAACGTATTTATTGTAGTGTTTTGAGATAACAGGAATTAGTTACGGCGCATATGTTAAACATTAATGCATGGATACAATCATGTTTTGTGTGAATCAAGTTAAGAGAAAAGTGAATAGACTATGGACATAGTTATATGCATATCATTGATTAGAGATTCATTTTAAACCGGAAAACCGACAAGGATATCCCACATGAGTCCATATATATATATATATATATATATATATATATATATATATATATATATATATATATATATATATATAAAAGAAATAGGTTGTAGTGGTTCCAACGAGAGAAAAGTATGTATATTAAAAAGAAGAGAAGAGAGGTGCCGCAAAAGTTTTTGGTGGTAATGTGGATTTATTTAGAAAAAAATATTATGCTTTGTTTTACATAATTTTACTACACGAGTTTCTGGTCTCGTGACCGTCTTCAGGTAAAAGCGGAGATTTCCACATATTATTAAAAATAATTCGTTTTTTCTTTTGCTTTTCAATGTTAAATATTCTCGATATGAGACATTTTCTGTGTTAGTAATCCGGAAGGTGACCATATATATATATATATATATATATATATATATATATATATATATATATATATATATATATATATATATATATATATATCATTAATAAAAATTGAATTCAATATAAAATGATTACAATGCAAACTGCGGGAGGAAAAGCTGCGTAGTTGAGGAAATATATTTATTTAATACGCATCTATAGAGCGATTAGTAGACGCACGAACCATACCTCTAACAGGCTATACGGGGTGGCATTCTATCTGGGAAAATACTTAATTCATTGAAGACACATTTGCAGTTTGTAGAAATTAGGAGGTGGTTATCATTATGGTATATCCGGTAAAATTAATTCCAATGGGCTACAGAGACTGAACGGATATGGACCAAGGAAATGACTGCGATTTCACCTGATATTTCCAAAATAGAACAAAATTATAGATGCCAACTTTCACGCAAGAAGAAACCTGGGTGTCAGCATCTTCTATAAGAAGAGTAAATATTTTTTTCCCATGGATCTCGCGAAGAAAATCGCAAAATAAATCCCTATCAGTACGTTGACAACAGAAATAAGTGATTGGAAATGTTGATTTATGTCTAAGAAACGTGACAAAAGAAATATCAGCAGGCAGTGAAATGTGAAACTAATTGCATAATTAAATGCATAATTGCTATACTCGTCATGAGAGGAAACCAGAAACAAACCGATTAAAGAGTAATGTTGATCATAATTATTGGGCAAACTAGTGAGAGATTAAGCAACTGAAAATCCCGATATCATCAACGTCAGTGGCATTAGAATGACTGCGCCACTCGACATGACAGGCATTAAAATCACCTAGCAGAGAGAGAGAGAGAGAGATAGATAGATAGAGAGAGAGCGAGAGAGACAGACATTAATTAATGTCAGACATTTTAATTAATAGGCTGCAATTCGTAAAAACCAAAAACTAAAATAATTACTGTCGAAGGCAAAAATAAAGACTCATCCGGGGATTTAAGAGATGGTTCCTTTCCTGTTGGACCATTTTTCCTTTATATACACGATAATCATGCATATACATTATAGAAAATTCGGAGAAAGACAAAATATTTAACTGGTAAGGATAGACTTTCAATTATATTCACAAAGCGCTACGATACAAGTGAACATTTCAAGATAAAATATTCTACACAACGCAAACTAGTACGAACACCAGGAAGAGCTTGTGCGATTTTTTGCTTACTTTAATTCCTGAAACGGTAACTGCCTTCAGAGGAATATTTTAATTTATCAGGAGAAAATGTTCAAAGCAATTATCACTGTCCATCGTCTAAATCTTCTAAATCAATACAAACCGGCCGGAAGTTCGCTATGACTAAAATATAATGTGACTGCGTGGTTGCCCAACGAAATACATACGTAGAAAGCTCTCAATGCGCAACATGGAACAGCAATAACCTGTGCGTCTGTTGAACAGAGCAACCACTCTAAGCGCTAGCAAAAATACAGAGTCCTGCCTACAAGATTGGATGCATTAACCAAAAAATTCCCATGCCCGTACCTTCAAACGAAATTTTGCAGCCACTGATAAATTACTTATCTTAAATGAAGCTGTAAATATATAAATATGCTAGTAAATGTAAGTATATAATGCAATAGTACACGCACACATACATACACACAAGCACACACACACAGACACACACACAGACACACACACACACACATATATATATATATATATATATATATATATATATATGAGAGTTTATTTTTGTTCAAACGAGAGAAAATTTGACATTTTAAAGAGAAAAAGGTGCAAAGTTTTTTTGAAGACATTTTAATATTTTTTAAATAGTTTCTCTCTAATATATATATATATATATATATATATATATATATATATATATATATATATATATATATATATATATTAGAATTAATAATAATATATGTAAATATTTTGTCAGCTGATTGATTTTAACTTCATCATCCCGAATCAGAGCTTCGTGACGGACCCGTCCGTCCACGCGTTAGGGGTTATCAGCAATGGACAACCTATAATTTTTATTCCCATTTTTTTTATACGTACTAACTACAAAGTTTTGTTTTTCATTGTGTGTATGGGTTCGCTTGTGGAACCCCGTATGACTCTGCCCGGATGTGCGTACGTCTAGAAAGTTGTGTTTATTTGTCCTTTTCGGGAACGATTTTATTGATGTTGTTTTTAATACTGAATGACAAGTAGTAGAGAATAATCGATTAGACTGAATGATAAGTAAAACTAAAAATACAAAAGAAACGTTCGTAATGGAAACACTTCTCTTACAAATTCGAAGGGACGTCTTCTTCCTTAAAAATGTTAGATTACATTTTAAATAAACAATCAATCATTGATTCATGCCAATGGATATACAATTTACCAAATATGATATAATGTATTATCATTCATAATAATAATAATAATAATAATAATAATAATGCATAGGACTTAAACGATAAATATAATGGAAATCAACAACAAATAATATACACATCAAGAAGATTAAGTAGTCAAAAGAATAATAATCTTCATTATTTTATTTAAGACAGTCAAATATTTAAACTTTTACTCATTCTCTATTTCTGTATACAAACACAGACACACACAGACACATACACACACACACGTGTGTGTATGTGTGTGTGTGTTTGTGTGTGTATTTAGGCAACAACTTCTCTTTTAGGCATGTCTGAATCAATAAATTATATATATTTGGTCTGAAAACTTTTGAGAAAATCCGTTCATACTCACGAATAAATTTCCGTGTATTCATCATATTAAAGTATTTATACAAAGTTCTGCGTTTCTATCCATTACCGTAATTTTTCATTTTAATTTTAAATGCAAAGGCTTGACAATGTCCTGAGAGTTCATTAGAACGTGAAAAAATATCCAATATGCAATTTCTTCTCTATGTTTTAATCTAATGTTCATGTGCGCATTAAAGCGTAAAAAACGGTTCCTTTATCAGTATTTCAGAACATTACTGCAGTATTCACAGTTTTTCACACGCCATGTCTCTTCCGAATGTCTCAGTTTTCTCCCTTTTAACTCAAATCACCAAGTTTTTGTTCTCAACTACAATAGACAAGCACAAAACTTGGGGTTTAGTCACTGGATCCAAACAACGCTTTCATTCACTGGGATATGTGGCCTTGATGACATCAGTGCATGAATGTTTGGAACTTATAAACTTAATGTTAGGCCACAAAAATCTCCCTAGCCAACCAGCATAAAGATGAATACAATATGAGAATCTGTAATACGGATTGCTACAGCAATAATAACAACTACTAGCAATAATAACAACAAAATTGCAAAATGAGTTCTGGTAAAAATTATTGTTGAGACATAAATTTTATAAATCCCCATAATTCATAGGACACATGACCTAGTCGATAAAATTATATATATATATATATATATATATATATATATATATATATATATATATATATTAGGTTGGTGCAAAAATAATTTCGTTTTCTAACATATGTTACTATGTGAGAAAACGAAATTATTTTTGCACCAACCTAATATATATATATATATTTGTGTGTACCCGTCCCGTGACTGACACACACTCTCACTCAATATATATATATATATATATATATATATATATATATATATATATATATATTGGCAGCATATCTTTATTCAGGCATATTTCATGGAGTAATATAAACATTATGCCTGTTTAGTTTTTACAACAATAATTTTCAGTTCTCTAACGAGTGACTTAATGTTATGATGGAATTTTAATTTTATCATTTGTTGCTATGAAATGTTTGGAAAGCAACCTCCCCAGTATAAGTGAGCTAACCAAAAACATCTTTGACAGTTTCAAACTACTGCTATTAATAAATAAGGTTAATTTATTTCAATCTCCATATCCAGTAATATGGACTATACTAAATATCTTGGTAAATATCATTGTGCCAACGTGTTAAAATCTTTAAAGCACGACACATGACGAAACAATTTATATATATATATATGTGTGTGTGTGTGTGTATTTTATTTTGTTAATTGAAATATGATATATTATTATTTAATTTACATTATTTTATTTTCTGTTCTATTTGCTATATTATGTAATATTATATTAGCATATACGTTGCAATGTAAATATTTATTAAATTTATATTAAATATTATTTCATCCAACCATTAACTCATTTTTCTTAATAATTTAAGTTGATTATTGAAATTATATAATTTGTTTCTTCTAAAAAATTTTATAATTAATTATATATTGTGGCATTTTATATGATTTTCCTTTTAATTTTATTTGGTACACACACACACACACACACACATACACACACATATATATATATATATATATATATATATATATATATATTATTTTGACTGCATACATATTTTGATAATGTAGTGTTATTTGTCTATCTCTCTATTTTAAATTAAAATTCATGATTATTAGATAAGTCTTTAAATGTTGTTTCCGTTGCTCCTACGTAATTTTTTCCTTTGTGTTAATATCATATTTATAGTAGTTACTTATTATATTATTAATTACATATTTATTAATATGTGGGCAGTTTGTTTTTCTTTTAACAATTACAATTGTTGTTTCTGTTTTGCGAGATTTGTAATGTTTTTATATGTTTTCATTATTTTTATTTAATATTTGCCATATTATCCGTACAACTAAGTGATTTTAATTTGATCTTATTAATGATTTTTCATGGTTTACTATTTCTGTGAAGTGCTTTTCAATTAATTAAAATATATTTTCCTATTTTTATTTAGGTAGATTAAATCAAATTTTACTTATTTTTCTATTATTACTTTTATGTATTATTGTTTGAGATATATTCTAATTTCTTCGAATAAGCACGTTTTCTTAATGCTGAAGCATAATTTTTATTTTCATTAAATATTTTTATATTGCTCGAATTAGTTGTAATTCTTTTATTAATAGATTTTGGTACATCCTTAAATCATGGGTCATTTGAATTTATTTCAGAGTCCCATCATATCAATCTGAATATGATGCAGCAGATGCTGTGAGCCGAAATGATGTACCGACAGTTGTAAATAGTAAACATCATGTTGTCGTAAGTGATCACTCGTTATGACGGGGTTATGCCTTTATTCATCTTCCCACGGGACCTGAAACTCAAGACGGAGGCCAACATCATGTGCATTGTCGTCCAGTGTCAAGATGTTGGCTACTAGAAGTTCCTATGTCTGAAACAGGTCTCTGCCCCATGGGACACTATCAGGAGAACCCAGTCATATCTGTCAGACAATTTCTGCAACCACAACACCCCTTGTTTCTGTCCACCTACAAACACAGACCGCAACTACCTTGACTATTTTCAGTGCGGCGCGGTCGAGCGTTGGACCAACAAAACTCCTTGTAAAATCAAAAATGAAATCAAAGGAATTTTTATTGCTGCATTCACCAACATAAATAAGGAGACAGTCCAGAAGAGTTACAAGTGATTTCGAAGTTGTCTGGAGTCCGTGGTTGAACCCAATGTCGATTTTATTGTATAAATGTACTTATTTGCATTTCCAGATATTTTTGTATAACTCTGGTAAATATTTAAATGAGATGTCTGTGTTATTTTCATTTTTGCTTATTTTAGACGACAAAGTATTCATCGAAATCTCTCTCTCTCTCTCTCTCTCTATATATATATATATATATATATATATATATATATATATATATATATATATATATATATTCAGACGTAAATAATGTGGCTTCATATTGTTTTTAATAAACAGAATTGACAGCCAACTTGCTGAAAGGTATAACAATATTGCTGATTACGTCTCTTAATTATTATAAAATTATGGATTTTGAGTACTAGCCTGTCGTCTAGATCTTATCAATTTACAGTTGAGCTGAGTAAATGGAGAAGTAATTTGTACGCTATCAGTTTCTTCTCCCGTGCTTCTTGCTGGTGGATCTCCCCAGGCAACTTCAATCTGCAAAATTTAAATGCAATATCTATATCATTATTGCTCTCTTCTCATTGTGCGCATCATTAATGTTTCTGTTTCTAATTCTTCCACTCCATGTAATCCCTTTTGTTCTAGTGACATTACTGCCTTGTTTGGGTTGATACCGATTAAAAAAGCAAATTACATTCACATAATTTTCGGAATTGTTTTTCAATGAAAAAATCGATTTTTTCTTCTGGCAGTTTACTAATTTGTATATTCATTTTATTCTTATTGTTTAAAAAATAATTGAAAAAAAATGGCTATTCATTACGAGTTTTGTCTATGGATAATCTTTATCAAATAGTTTGCTTTAACTTAAGTCTTTTACATTATATAAAATGGATAATTCATAGATTTCTAGAAGGAGAAAATATGACAACCTAGATAAAGTTGTCTACTCTATAAAATGCTAGTGTAAACTGAAACGATATTAATTTCTATTGAACACAATAAATTAAGATATTAAATCGTATTTTACCTCCTTCGTTCTTAATATTACTTTGATTTTACATTATTAGCAAAGAGATAAAAGGCATATTAGAATGAATATGACATGTCTGGAAATAAATATGAAACTTACATTTATGCTCAAATTCGCTTAGACAGAATCCAAAGTACACATGTCCCAGTAGAAACGGTGAGGTAACAGAAATTGTTCGAATGTTTAAGATATTATCGTGCATGCCCTTTTCTGAGCACAAACCGAAATCGCATTGATTTCAAACGATATATAACGTGATGATGTTGTTGATTATGGCTCTCCACAGATTATGGTTTTCTTTATTTTCTTGCCTTGAACTCTTGGGAAATAGAGAGGAATTTTTTTGCATAGTGTTTTCTTCCACTGTCTTTTAAAACCAGAAACCTCATCTATTTTGCTGTTTAAACAATCCCTGGGAGAGAGGACTGATTCATGCCTTCCAAAGGATATTTGTGTGAAATTCAGCGGCATCAAAGTTGGAAATTGAACTCATTTCGCAGATTTCGCTTTCCATTCAGTTATTCATAAGACCCTTTTAAAGGAAAAAAATATCCCTGGCAATTTAAAGACAACGAGACACTCTAATCTACGAGCAGTGAATAACCTGTCATTATCCAAATCGAAAGGTTGTCGTCGCTGTCAAGCAGGTCATAAAACGAAAAAGTAATTGGAATGAATATAGAATAAAATCTGGTTTTAGATTCGGTCATACAAAGGTCATAATATATAGTTCATTCCTGGCCTGCCTACCTTCATTCGCGCAAAGCACAGCAAAAATTGTTGAAATATTTTTAGATCTGGGAAAGGCTTAAAAAGACATTAGTTGACATCTGTGTTTAATCATTCAAAACTATTTTGAACAGAGCATGAAGAAATTCGCCCTCAACCTTTTCCACTAAACTGTACTTGCATAAAGTAATAACATCGAAATTTTCATCAGTACTCACCTATTTCAAAGCAGAATTTTTTTTCTTGCAAAAAGTTGAAGAAAGAGAAAATTTATAATATAATTGCACATAATTATATTGATTTAGCCTAGGATGATATGAAGAAATCAATGCTATTTCCGTTTCAAGATAAATCATCCCTCATTATCCCTGTGTTTGAAACCTGTTACTATTAATAGATTTAATAAAGTGTGAAAACTGAAGAATAGTGATTTAGAAAATAAAGTTAAATTTCATTTAACTTCAGAAATCAATTTTTTTCATAAACTCTGAATCGCATTAAAGGATTTCAGAGATAGGCTACCAATTTGAATTCTTCTGCTTGGAATATGATGAATTCACGTTTTATGATAGCAAATATTTCCTCATTTACAATTATTATATAAATAAAACAAATTAAAAAATGACCTTAACATTAAAATTATCTAAAATTTCTCAACTTCTTCAATATCTACATCTGATTGTTGTACTTCGTCACTAGGAGTCTATCAACCACCAGATCGAAACAACGACTTAAGTTTAAGGAATCGAAAATCACCACAACTATATGGTTTTGGAAACGGCCTTATGTGAAAGAAAACAATTTACTGTTTCTCGAACATGCGGCTTAATATAATGAAGTACATGACGTAAACCTAGGTACATCCATTATTTCGGCAAAAATTTTCAATATTTAAGTTTAAAATGAATTTTTTACAACGAAAAATCATTTTTGAAGATTTCATTTTAGCTTTAATTGAAAGTTTAATAATTAAGTTTACGATTTCTATTAACTAAACAATTCTGGTGTATTTCCGATAGAAACTATATACATTTGATTGTCAAAGTTAATTTCAAATTTTAAAATTTTCTTAAAAACAGCCATTTTCTTAATTTTAAGAAATTTGTAAACAAACACAAATTTATCGATTTTGAAAATATTTAAAAAAATTTCTGACACATTATTTTAGTAAAATTAAAAAATTTAAAGTTAAAGTAATCTGATTTGAAAGAAATCTTTCTTACTTATAGCGTAAAAGAATAATATACAACCAATTATTAACGATCGATCCTGTTAATCTGACCCAACTATTGATGGATTGTTGAATGACGAAGCGATGACAGCTACTACGGATTACCATAAATGACATAATTTTTAAAAGTCTGAGTTTAAAAAAAAATTAATCTATTTGAGTATGACCCACACTAATGGAAAGACATTACATAAAATAAAATTATTTAGTGAAATAGGAAATGAAAAAAAGAAAAATTATTTTAAAATTTAAAGTTTACACTTTTAAAGTTGAATGGAAAATAAGAAATATTATGAAAAGGTCACGTAAAGGGACAAAACCCTTAAATCACGTGACCTTGTAATAATACTGGCAATTTCAGTATATCATACACAGAAATAAGGAATGTATTAAGTAAAAAAATACAACATAAAAAATTATTTTTAAAAAAAGTAGCTCAACTAAATTTATTAAACTTAGCAATTTTGGATTCGTAAATTTTTTTTCTACTTAATTACTCCATCATATCGAGGAACCCTCCTAATACAGAGCTTTACACGATGTTAAACTATTATAAATTATTATAATTAAAATTTCTTAAAAAACGAAAAAATTCTTGTAAAAATTAATTATTCATCAGGAAAAAATTATTTCTTCAGACAATAATGTCCTTAATATTACTTATTTACAAAAGCAATTAAGAGCTTTTCTAATTAAGTAATATCACTGTTTTATTAGATTCATTATTTTTCAATTCAGACAATATTTTCAGTTAAATAAATTTGAAAAAAAAAGTAGGTTATTTACCATCTCCAAAGACTCCTTCTTTTAACAAAAAAAAAAAAAAAATTCAGGGACCAAAGAGGCTTTGGGCGAAAGTTCATGAAATTAAATAAGTGGGGGGTAACATATTTAAAAAAATATTTTTTACCAAAATTTTCTAAAAACAAAATATTGCAAAAATAATTTCATTCATTTGTGAATAAGTCCTGAATATTTCATTAAGATCGGACAATTATTTGATTTTACAAGAATTTCCAAATCAATATGTTTTCAACGGGAAAAAAGCGCAAAAAAAAACAATGTTATTTTAACGTCACCGCGATGACGTAAACAAAAGAAGACTTCAACCAAAATTTCGAACGTGTTAGAAAATATTAAAAAATTTCAAAAAATAATTAAAAAATACTTTTTTCTTTCATCTTAATAATAACAAGCATTTTGACGATAATACTTTATTTTCTTTAATTTTGTGGTATTTTTCATTTACGCTATGCTGTTTTTCCGCGAAAACAGTGGACATGGCTACATAAACCTAACCTTGGCATGGCTCTTCTATTCAAGAATATATCTCACCAATTCGCGACACGGTAGAAAAATTCCTATAATTTGAGTTGTTTTGAAAATAATATATCAGAAATTGTCAAATGGTGTATGAGATTTTTTTCTGGCATGTAAATTATAATTAACCAGTGCTCTTTGTATCTCTTGTCATAAGTGAACATATATTCATGTCTTTCAAAATACATTGTATTTTCATTGTACAACACAAAATGGACAGGAGTATCTTTCCTAACACAAAACTAATCTTGTGTTTTAAAGCAGAATATTTTATCTCCTCAATCTGTGGATCTTTTCGACAATTTGCATTATTAATACTCCTACCTATGCATTCCTTATGCATACACACACACACATATATATATGTATATAAGATATATTTTTTGGAATAAGTTATAATTTCGCATTACTCTATTACTATAATCGTTATATTTAGTTGGTTGATTTTTTTTATGCAGTCAATCAAATTACCTTAGTAAGAAATTTTCATTTCTATGCTCGTATACATTCATTTCACATTTAACAGAATAGGTATTTGAAGACAAGAATATCTTCTCAAATAGGGCTTGCCAACAGAATACATACGCCGTTTTGTCTCTGTGTGAGATATATTTTTTTCCTTTCGTTTTTTTTTGTAAATATACCCCTATTTAACTTCAATGTTACTTGAAAATATAATGCTAACGAAACATCATTCGAATTTGGTGATAGCGTTTTAAAACCACTTGATTATTCATGTTTATGAGTTGGACAACGACAGATTTTTTCATCAAGTTTTGTTTGGAAATGAATGCAAATGTATTCCTTCGAGAAAAAGAAAAATATAAAAAAATAATTTTTACGTCTGCCGAATTTTCTGACATTTTTGCAATGCAGATTGGAGAGTATGGATGGTGTTGGAGAGACAGTGTTTTAAAAATGCAAACGAGGAATCTACAGTTCGTTATAAATGGAGATTTTTTTTTCTTTCTGAACGCCTCGCAACCCATTTACGGAAAAATCATTTGGAGAAGAGTTTCCTTTATTCAACGAGAATTCTAATAACTTTTTCTTCAGAATCAAACGGATAAATTGAATGATAGATGAAATGTTTCCAAGTTCAATTTGAAAGCAACTTCAAATCTACGATTGTGAGAAACGGTTATTTTTTCTTAAGAGATGTTAACATATTTTCTCCTTTTGAACAATTTTGCCATCTTTTCTCTTTGAACATCTGTCACATGATCAGAATAATGTCGCAATCCTGGTAGTGAATCAAAGAAATTTCTAGTATGTAATGGAAATTAATAAATACAAAGTTGTAATCCACACGCTTCTAGTAACTCAGATAAATTTTCTCTGTAGTAATGCGTCCGTCTCTTTTTCATTCGAATAATCAGCGAAGTAAAGTTGTGTTTGTTTTCCCAAATAGCATTGCCAGTTTTAACAAGTAGCATTAGGTGGCCCTGTCAAATGCGTATAAAAAAGTGACACTTCCTGTCTTTCTTTCTGTTCTCTTTTTTCGCTGCCATCATGCTGGTGTGGCAACATTACCAGGACTTGTTCGCGGGCATAGTGGGCTTTGTGATTGAAATTTTGCACATATGCGCGTGCGCGCACAAACGTGTATTACCAACATAATTCCAGATTTCTAAAGTCTTCCTTCATTTGCATATATACACCTTTATTTTCCTTTTTTACTCAGTTATATGAAAACAAAATTTTCAAATATCGCCTTGTTTTAATTTCTTCATTTCCTTACTGTTATGACATTATTAGGGCCAGAAAAAAAAAAACACAACAGAGCAATTGAGTGAATATATTAACAGAAATAGTAATACAAAATATACAAACTGTCAGAGATGACTGTTGGAAATGTCCCTCTCCAAAAGGCAGTTTTACATGCTCCTATTTATGGCTCGGAGTGACCATGCGTGCTTGGGTAAATTACCATAACACTTACACTCGTCATTTATTGTGCACAACAGTGTTTACAACAAAGTATTATTCTAATGTACGCAATTTCTTCACATCATACACATTTCAGAAATCGTTCCCTACCTAGGAGTGACAGTTGCACCGAGAAATATGGAAGCGTCATCACACCAGTCACTAAAACTAATGCTTTCTCACAGCATATCATTCTCTGTAACCCCATTCAGGCAACTGACTTTCGCTTCTCATTAGCTACAACCACAGCTAAATGTTAATGCCGAATGCAATTTAAGCAACCATCAGCATCGGAAAGACTATTATAAACAGACAGAAAATGATCAGACATCATTGGTAAAAATTCCTCTATTTCTGAAATTAAATTGTTCTATTTTTCATTTGAAGTCACTGTATAAAATTATATATATGCGTGTGTGTATGTATGTATGTATGTATGTATCAGTGTGTATGTGCGTGTGCGTGTACTTATTTGTTTTCATACATTACTAACTATTCCAAGTTGACTGATGCTACAAAAATTAGGATGTTCCCTACGAAAATTATATCTTATTCTCCAGACCACCTTAAAGTTGACGACATGCTAACCTGATTGCTGACCTCCGCTTAACCTGCGTCCATGCCTGGTTGACCTCAACACGGCCAGGACCAAATCTAATTCTGAACTCTATGCGACCTCCGTTTACGATATTGTACTACTAGAAATTCAAGATACGCACAAATGTTAGATACCAACAAAGAGATTTTAACGCTCCATTCGATATTTACTGCCGATTCCAAATAGTATAAAGCTTCACAGTTTTACGTTCATTCTGCATTGTTTGTTTTAGAAATATAATGTAAATATTCAAAAGATTGACTAGCTGCTATCACGGTGAGGCACATTTTCCCGGTTTTGTTACATTTCTTCAGATAATTTATTAACTTTTTCAGAATAAACAAAAAATTGAAATTTCACTTAATTACACTTGTTTAGACATATGCCTGATTAAATTATGACTTCATCAGGATAAAAAAAGATGATTAGCGTTTATTTGATTTTTACGAAATTATTGATTACCTTAAAATATATTGCTACTTATTCATGAGACACATTTGTCACTGAATGTGATACGGCACATTTCTTAAAAAAATACGTTTTCTTATTTTCGTCCATATATTTAGAAGATTTTAAGCAATTAGCTCTTTTCAAAAATGTTTTCGAAAAAGTCTTATGGAGGGAATACGGAAACAGACAGAAAACGGTCAGACGCCAAATGACAAGAAAAGGGCTTTCAGAGTCAGACGATTCGCGCAATGTTGCAGGTAAATTAACACTATGAAATAATATTTAACATTTTTTCAACGAATAGGTCGCGTTCCCGCCGACAAAAAACAAAAACATGCATAGTGATCCTGATGAAGAGTATTTAAGCAAAGCTTCTAAACCAGACAAGACGGTAATGAGAAAGAGCGGCAACATGCGTCAGCAGTTCACGACACCACAGCAGAGATTCCATAATTCATTCACAACTTTCCTCAGCAAGATACTTGAGACTTACACTCTTATTTATCAAACTACTTGACATTTATCAGTCTTCCTCACCAAGCTACACGACAGGTACATTCTTCCTCACAAGCCTACTGATATTTACACTCTTATTCATTAATTTACGTGACACTTACACTTTCTTTCTTCTTTTCTAAATTGCCTTTTTTATCACTCGTACTCGTAAAGAAATCACATTTCTTTTCATATTAACAACAACCTATGAACAATGAGGTTGAGCACAAAAACTTAGTTGTAAAACACACACACATACACACACACACACACATATATATATATATATATATATATATATATATATATATATATATATAACTTTCTCGAATTTACTTTGTTGTGAGTTTTTCAAATCTGCAACAGTCTCACTTAAATTCCGTTGGGCGAATTTATCAGCTCGTCTTTATATTTTTGTATTCATGTTCATTGCATTCAATACTTGTTCATCTACTTGCATCCTTGACGATTAAAAGAGATACCGAGATATAACGGCTTACAAATATGTGGAAATGACAAAAATCATATTACAGATGTTGTTCTTCATGTGTCCATATAAGCAATGATATAAAGAACTAGCATAAATGTCATTTACACATGATAATATAATATAGTCTTTTCTTTGGTTAATACGAGATTTAAGAAAAAATCAAATTCCTTTTTCTAATGCATTCATTTTTAAGTAAAATTAAACCAATATATTTCGTCAGACCAACATGTATCGTCTTTTGCTTCTTGGTCATTGAAATTCAATTCATTGCTAAAAAAATTATTCATTTTTTCCTTTTTCTGCTGTCCGGCTAAATGTCTGCTTCACTTACTCTTTATAATTTATACCACACATGAGAAACACGCTATATAGAAAACTGTATGTTAAATGTTATTTTTTTTAAATTTTGGTTGCTAGGATTTATTTGCCTTTGATTTGTCTTAGCATAAGATTATCATAAACTTGTCTACAGACATTTTTGGTTTTTGTTTGGTGTCACTAGGTTCCTACCATTGTCTTGTAATTGACTAATAGCTTCAGGGAAATTTTAGACTAAATGTTTGGAATATTTTCTTATAGTTCCATATCTCATTGGCCACATTAAAATAGACACAGCAAAGTCAATGCATTTCTATAAGTATCACAAGAGCTCTCATATTATCAAATTTAAGTCAGAATCTCTGAAGCATTCTGGGATATGTGTTATAAAAACAATATAAATTACAAAATTATCACTAATAATACTTTTCGAAAACTTAAGCATTCTATAAAATGCAAATTCTTTGAAATACTAATTTAAATTAGATCTATGACTATTGACGATTAACAAAATCCTTATTACAGTTAATGCCTTAATGCGTACAGATATTCGTGTTATGTGAATAATTCTTAAAAACTGGAAACGAGGCAGAGAATTATCTTTCCTTCATATTCCAAAGTCTCTTCCTGAGTTTATCGTTGTTTTATTTCAATAATACTTTACGCCTCGATTTTGTTTGTTTCGCACAAAATTAACAAATATCCTGCTAATTCGAAAATAAAATACATAGTCAAAAATGGTGGATTAGACTTGTCAATGTTGGAGATGAATTGAGCATGATTAGTAGATGATAATACTCATACTATAGGCTATCTGACAGACATGGATGCAAAGATGATGAAGATAAATATTGAATTTTATAATATACAGAATGAGGAATGACGTGTAAGAAACATTGTCAGGCGCGCGATGTCGTGTTTTGTCTCTGGTGTTTACTTCTTTCTTTTAGTTTTCTATTAAAATATAAACACCGAGATAAGGGCTTTTATAGCCAACTCCTTTCACTCGTATGAACGGTGATGTAATTCCATACTTTAATGCTGACCAAGTTGTAATTGTTCACGAACGTGTTTCAAGAAAATATTACTTTAGGTTATTTTTTATTTATTCATTTTTTAGTTTTCATGATTTTATATATTTTTCTTTAGATATACATCGGAATGACACAATGTATGATGTCTGCATACAATTATTTACATCCAAGGTGTTTTGTTTTACAGACTACTAAAACCCATATTCAACTATATTTGTACAGCTACAGATAATTGAGATTTATTGTTTTTAATTAACACTTCTCTAAGACTTATTGCCAACCAAAGATATTCCAGTCTGTCTTGGTATATAATCCCTAGCAAGGGGAGATGAATTCATAATATTTCCCAAACTTATTTGTCTGAAAATGAAAGTAATGAACTCAAGTGTTCCAAGCCGCCAACTATTCCATATTACACAATCGACTGAATGATTCTGTGAACAATATCATTATCTCCAAGGTTACATGTGAGCTAAAATATTCAAAACCGATATAAACAGATATCTGAAGTTGTAAGACACAATAAATCATCTATCACGCATTTAATTCCAGTTCATTAAAATGTAATTTAACTTTAGAGAATTTAAATGATTTAGAGAATTAATTACTGATTTTTAAATAACTATCAGAGTAAAGACATTTTGGGTAGATAAAATGAAGCAGAAAACTAATATTTATCACTTGATTTATTCACATAATCTATAGATATGGGTATAACTTAACATAATCTATAGATATGGTTATAACTTAACATAATCTATAGATATGGTTATAACTTAACATAATCTATAGATATTGTTATCAACTTGTAGTCCGGGTTAATAATATACTAAAGGAAAACACTGTAACACAAGATTGGTGAAAGAGCTGTATAATCTCTTGGATTACTATTACAATACATATGGATATTATAGTTAGTGCGACATTTTGTTCGACTACAGGGCGACTCCTCTCATAATCAATAGAAGAGTCCAACCCTTTTTTGTAGCGAAGATTGATCGTCTTTGTACACAAGAGTTACCGGATTTTCCTACCTTGTCAAAATTACCCAATTTCCTTACCGAATTTTCCGTTACTTCCAACACTTCACTTGGATTTCTTTTTCGTTTATTAATATAGTGTTTTCAAGTAGTTATAAGTGTTGACAAATCAAAAGTATCAGACATTGTTTCCATAGTCAACTCTATTTGCTGCGTAAATACTACCTTAGTATATCTTAGTTTTAATTGATTTAAATGCCCTTTATGACGTCAATTTCGACCTTGTACCATATACGTCATTTTACTATTGCGATGTATTATTTCAACATCTTCCTTTCAAGTCTGAATAACACCTTATCTTCAGCTCTGAAATATTTTATAGTTGAATTCTTATAATGCCAACGTTTTATTTTCAAACACCTATTTAATTTTTCTGTTAAACATTAGTTCTGTCCGTGACATCCTTAATGCTGTATTAGGGTTAGGGTTCAATCTATCAAATATTAAAGACTGTTGGAGCATTACTTCTTTCGTTCTCTCCCCGTTTGATTTCTTTAACGCCTCTTTTGAACGTAATCAACAAGACGTTCAACCTGACCATTTGATCTTGGGTGTTATGGTGGCGTTGTTATTTGTTCAACCGCATAGTGTCTGCAAAACTTTTGAAAGTCACTCGAAGTAAACTGATTGCCATTATCAAACACCTTGGTATCTGGGACACCATATCTCAGGAAGAAAATTTACAATGACAGTGTAAGTAGGTTTTCTACGATTAAATATTTCAGGCCACTTGGAAAAATTGTCGACGACGATTCAAATGTCTCGCGTAATCAACATGCAAACGAGACCAAGATTTCCATATTCAGCCAAGGTTGATAGTTCCCAGCTGGTAATTTTGACGCAGGATAACATACTCTGCATAACCTCCGTTTTCTTTGTGTTCAAAAGATGCTTCGTATTCATTGGATCAGTTCCACAGCGCGCTTTTTCAATAATGTATTAAAAGATTCTCTCCATTTACGCATGTTTGGCATATAAAGATTGTAATAGCTTGCGAACCCTAGAAATAATGGTAAAGTAGTAAAGTTTGTTTTTTGGAACAGGCGAGTTTTTAATAAAACTTTTCCAAGAAGGTTTTAGTCTGCGTCGGTTTGCATCAATTATTTGTAATTTACATTTTTTGTGAAAAGAAATGACATTTCTCCTCACTGATTCTGAACCGGTATTATGCAATAGTCTCGGATATTTTTGAAGTATTCAGAATGTTGCCCTTTAGTTTCGGTTTTATGAATGCGTTGCAAAGGCAAAACCTAAGCCAGCTGGCATCGTATCCGTTACTTGATGGAAAATACTAAGTGCCACTTTGAACTCGAGAGGTCGCCTCTTTAAACTGCATAGACCATTGTATGCGTTGTTAATTTAAAAATATTTTCCGCAACTTCAGTATGTAAGTATGCGTCTTGCAGGTTGATTTGTAATAAAAGAATCTTCCATCATTTAATTAAAAAAAAAATTCTTTTGGGGATGGCAACGGATATGTGTAAAGTTGAATTTATAAAAATTCAGTAACGGAAAATTCGGTAATGTTGACAAGATAGGAAAATTCTGTTTTATAGTTACAGAATTTTCCTATCTTGTCAACATTACCAACTTTTGTCAACATTACCGAATTTTAGTCGATTGAAAATTGATTGTAGCGCCGTTCAGAAGTGAAGATTTGGTTGCTAAGCACTCTCCCTTACATTTTTGAATAACTGAAAATAGTGAGTTTCAGATAAAACCACATTACAACAGAATTAGGACAGTACTTGCAGAATGGGGCTTAGGAGGCTAAGCCTCATTCCACAATATCTTTTGCATAAGTATTAATAACTATACAAATAACGCCCCACTGCAACAATACTAGAGCCGTATTTTCTGGAGGGGGCTAGCCCCACACAAATACATTCAAATATGTATTAAGTAATAAAAAAACACAGATTGCAGTCAGATAAAACCCAACTGCAGCAATACTAGACCCGTACTTCTAGGTGAGTAGGTGGCTAAGCCCTCCTCCAACATAGGATAGGGAACTTAGCCTCCAAATCCCCACTCCAGAACAACCCTAAAATAAATTTTCAATTTGTTACCGAATCTTCCGGTACAGTGTGAGGCATTCATTATTCCTGTAGAAAAATCTACACACACACGAATTTTATTATCTTTTTAATTTTTTACATACATTTTTGGAGCTGCCAACTCCAATTATCTGTCTGTAAAATAATTCGTGGAACTTCTAATCCGTCATTTTCCTTTCACGAAAAAATTGTTTTCGCCTATAGAAAAAATGTTTTTAACTCCTTTAGAAAAATTTCAGTGGACATACTTGTTTTAAAGGAGGGCAATTCACTTTTTTACAGAACGATTGTGCGGGTAGACATCACAAATCTAACAGTTTCCTTCAGCCTACGTCCAAATGTTTAAACCTATATATATATATATATATATATATATATATATATATATATATATATATATAATATTAATACTTTAGATTTTAAAGTTTTCCCAGCACCCGAGACATTACAGACGAAAAAATAATTTTCTACATTAGAAACACTTTATGATTGAATGGATAATTTGCCTTGAAATGAAGTTCTCCGCAACCATGATACGGATTCAGTGCAGTCATTTCTTTGTCTTTTTTGCCTTTTCTTCAGGGTTATATACGAATTCGCCAATGTAGTTTTTTGAACGCCTCAGTCGTAAATGTAATCGTACGACAAGTTTCATTTGATTTGTTCAAAAAGTCTTCAAAGGTCATTGGTTGATGTTCGAATATTTGTAGTGGTAAATGTTGTTGCTGCTGATAATTTTGCTGTTGTTCCAATAACTTTTTTTTCAATACAATTGTCATGTCCTCTATCATGCATGATACTCCAATTCTTCGTTGACAACGTCAGAATTATTATGTTTCCTAAAATCTCTCTTTCGAATCTTCGTCGGCACTGTTAAAATGATTGTAGTTCGGATTAATAATATTCCAAATGAAACCACTGGTACACAATCCTATTTTTAGAATATTGCTGCCAGTCATAGTCCCGTGCCCCGGCTATTTATCTTGAGCTCTTTGATAAAATCCAAAAAAGAATCAGTAATATTACTGGTCCAGATATGGAGTATCGGCTTCAGTCGCTTTCTCACTGCTGTAAAGTTGCCCCTCTCTGTCCTTTCTATAAATAATTTTATGGTAACTGCTGGGATGATCTCTTCAATAAGAGACCTAGGATTTTTAATTTTAAGACGTCGATTTATAGTTGAGCTGGATAGATGTAGCCATAAATTCTATGCTAACAGAGATTCTCTCGAATTTCTTGCTTTTGGAATTCCTTTCCGGCTCCATGCTTTCTAGACAACATTAATCTGCAAAAGTTTAAATGCAATGTCAATCGCTCCTGACCGTCTGATTACTGTTTCCTCTGTATTAATATTACTGTTTCTAATTTTTCCACACAAGTAACCCATGTGTCTTAGTGGATTTGCTGCCTTGAATGGGGTGAAACCGATTTTTAAAAAGTAATAAAATATATTAAAAGTCTGAGGTCATGTCCTTCAAAATACTTACAATGGCAAACGAACAAGAAACATTTTCAGCTTTTATAATTTAAATTGTCGGTAGATTTTGCGTAAAGATTTTGCAAACATTAACTGTGTGTGTAATAACACGCCGTGCAGTGAGATTTCATCTTAATATTCGTGCAGAACTTGCAATTACACAATGTAAAATCAGTCTAGCAATTCTCAAGACCATACAAATTATATTGTCTTGTGTATATTGTCAAATTATAAAAATAATCTTCGTAGCAACATCTTTGGTAGTTATGATACAAAATATCAAAATTTTCATCAAAACGTTACTTTTACTGAGAATAAATTAACTGAAATTTGTTTGCGTTGAATATTTCGTAAATATAGTCAGCAAAATTTACCTTGATAAGAGAATTGTCTTAACAAATACATCTAATACATCCCGTATCATCAGAAATTTAATTAGATTTAGTCAATCGTTTTCCTAATGCATTTTGAACCTACAATTCTTTCGATAGAGCCAGGAAAGGCTACTTACCCCAGAAAGACTTACATGACAAAACTTAGTTTATGAAACGAAAAATAATCAAGCTTCTAATTGGTTGAAAATCTTGGGAAATTTAACGTTCATATTTGCCTTAGGAAAAGACAAAATGGTTGTACATTGACATACTGATTGGTTAATGTACCATCACATATACAGGCTACATTAATACTTAAGTAAGTAATTACTGAATAAATTAATCGCTAAGAGGTTTACATGATCAGATCTTTGGGGTTGTTCATGCGAACACATCAATAAAACTTCCACGATTAAATTTCCTTAGCATTGAAACACATACACACAGAGGCGAGCGCGCGCGCACACACACACACATACAAATATATATATATATATATATATATATATA